>JANRMT010062856.1:84746804-84759237 GCA_026402145.1 Polypterus bichir lapradei
ATATATATATATATGTAGATAGATAGATTTAGATATTTAGAGATAGATATAGATATACAGTATGTTGTCCTAGGCAAATGGGTTCTAAGACAGCTTGGGGTGTCTTATCCTTAATTCATGGTATATTAGCTTGTAAATGGTTGTGAGCTGCAGGAAGACAAATTGATTGTAACTGCATCTTCATGAGATAAATGGCACTCAATTATTGAATCCTGCAGGAGGCAGTTCTAAACACGTAAATGCACGGACCCTCACATATTTTGATTCGCTCTCCCCATGATGATTTTTGTGGGGGCAGATGACACATTTGGCTCCTCATTGCACATATACCTATTCTTATTACTGCATAATCCATACAAGGATTAGCAATAGTATTAAAATTAAGAGGTGCTTCATTGCAGAGAAAATAACAGAAATGTAAAAGCTCTGCTAAATATCAGCAGCAGCAAAAATGCTTGTCCACTGAGGAAATTACATATTTCTAAAGTAAAAGAAGCAGCTATTTTCAAAGCAAAACATTAATTCAATATATAGAGTAAATTGTCTTCTTTAATATCAGTGTAAACTGTTTTTATTTCTTTCATATACTGCCTGAAAATATTACAGTGGAACTTTTAAAGAGATTAGTTACTGTAATATTAGTCTGTTAGAAGCTCATTTTATAAACGATAAAAACCTTAACTACAATTTAAAAATATAGAACAGGACTTTTTTTGAAGTATGTGAGAGTCAAGGACAGTTATGAAAAAAATTACAGCGTTACAGATTCTGTAACACTTGAAAGGTCAAATAATATATGCTGCACTTAAATTACTGTAGATTATCGAAGCGTGAGAACAGTTTTGTAATGAGCCTACCTGGCTTGTTACGAGATATGGCTGCATTATTATAGAAACTGATTTATAATTTTAAAATTGCTGAAGAGCAAACTTTTTGTGCTTATTTGGTTGTCAAGTAATAGCTGGCTTCCCTTTCTTCATCTAGCTATTATTCCATCTAAAAACTGTTTGGTACAGATATGGGATTCAAATCAACCAAACTTTAATGACATTGTGGACCTCATTGAACTGGTGACAAATATGCAGGGTTAATGTTTTATTCAAAGATTTCTCAGTGGCTGACCTTGTAAAATACTAGTGCATTGCGGCTAAGTGGTAGGAAAAGTTGAATTTTAGAATCCCGGCTGTGCATCTCACCAGCGTGAAGATACCAAGCTTCTGGGTGAAAATGAATTAACTGGATATAGCCTGGGGAAAAGAATTTGAATTGCCAAGCCTAATATGTAGATAAGCTGACATATGATCATTGACAGTAATCTCCAAAGCTAAATTAATCTGTCTGCTTTGTTTGGTCGTTTTCTAATTTTGCAAATGTTATAAATGAGACTTTTCTCTCCTTTCACACTGCTTTTCATACTTTAAGCATAGGGCTGCAAGGCTCCAAGTAATGTCCAAATAATGGTTTTGATTTCTTATTTCATTTAATTATTTTGATACTTTAATGCATTTATTAATTGCTAAACAGATGCCAAGCTGAACATAACAGTGAGACACAACTGAGTCACAGGAAGCTAAATCTCAAGATTTTCTAACACATCTGAACATAAAAAAGAAAAAGTGGGTCCCATCATGCCTACCTCTTAACGATTCTTTATAGTAAGTCTGCAATTTTCAATTTTTGGCACATAAAGGTTTTGCAACTATTATATCATACCAGACAGTTGCCAAAGAAAATACTTGTCAATATAGTGGGCAGAAATAATTTAAAATACAATGCACATTTCTAGAGCTTGATTTGCATCTGTCCATGCTGCAGAGAACCAAAATTTGTCAATCACCTTATTGGTAAGCCTTTCAGACTCTTCCAGTTAATTTGTTACCCTTAATTACCATTAAAGTCCAAGGTTTAATACAATCCATTCTATAAAATGGAGGGAAGTTATAACATCTTGTGTTGCCTGCACTCATTAATCCACAGGTGTACTAAGGAATTCCTCTGTCATCAATCTTGATGATTTGTTCTTCTCAGCTGAGTTTATGAAATTCCCTTCAGTAACACCTTCCATTTTAAATACAAAATATGAGTAATGCACTGCTCTGACAGTGCACATATAACAGCAAATCACCATATTTAGGCGGATGTTATTGTAGCTTGAAGTGTAGGATATACTTCAAACTTTTTAGATGACAAATTTCGGGTAATAGGCCTTAACACTAGAATAACCAAAGCCTACGAAAAACTTGTAAATCCGTCCCACCTTAAATCCCTTCACACCTCTCCATCATCGTCTTTTGTTTTGTAAATGTGTCGATAAGCAGTAAGCAGGAAGCAGCCTGCTCTCAGTTCCCCCCACCGCCGCACAAAGTTTTCTCAGCGGAAGTCTGTTTACCTGTGTGTCAGTTGCTTAGAGTTGTATAGACTAGAGTAAATACTATATCGTTATTTGGAACACAGGCTTTTCATGTGTGTTCCGTGTCTATAATAATCTATGTAAACACATCGTTAAAACAGAAATGTTTTTCATTTTTAGTAATAATTGACAAAACGTAGACATGAAGCATATAATGTGTGAAGCCTGAAATCCAAATATCAAATAAACACTTTCACAAAAAGTACAAGTATAACCAAACAAGTGCACTTTTATTCAAGAATGTAACTGCAGAAAAAGAACCTGCATTAGGGTGCGAAATTGACACGTCCTCACTACGACTGCTTTGGTGATGTAATGGTAAGACCTACTAACTGCTAATGAAAGGGTCACGAGTTCGATTCCAGACAACTCCGTTTTGAGAAGTGAACTGCTCTTATTCTTACTATTTTAGAGTAAAAACATATATTTGATTTGAGTCTGTAACAGCTGGTGTAAATGTATGGTACTTGTAAAGGTTAGTGTTGTTTTTTATATTCAGTTTTATTCTCCCAGCTATGTTCACACTCCCCCCAATCTGACACTGCTGTTTTCACATAAAGATGCACTATAGCAGAGGTGAACTCAGATGATGACGAGGGTTCTACATTGGAGAAAGAATGCACATCACATTCCCAGTCAGCAAGCAGCACTCCATAGAGGTCTCTAAAGTTCAATATATGGGGTAAAATACAGACAGTGAGACAGCTCACAGTTTTATAGCTTCCAATCCCCTATTAGGAGAAGAACTTTAGAAGTTAGTTGGTACCTTTTGTGTTAGGTGCATGTGATAACAAGAAAAACACTTGACATGTAACCTTTTTAACTCAGTTATTTATGTTTCTTAGAAAACACTAGTAAACAATTATTCATTCATTTTATGAATGACATTTATTCCATTGCAGGAAGATGGTGAGTCAGAGCATATCCGAGCAGCAATGGCTTCAGGGAAACAACAATTTTTGGATAGGATGCCAGTCCACAATGACAGCACAAATTCACTCACAAACCTACACTCAGGTTAATTTATAAACAACAATGTTAATTAAATTTGCTCTTGTTTGCTTAGCAGACACTTTTATGCAAAGCACATTAAAAAAGATCAATATAATCGAGAAAACATTATACTGGGGGACTGTTTGGGGACAAGTGTCGCAGGATAGGGGTACTAAATTGATCATCACAAGTGAAGAGCTCTGAGCAAAATGCAAGCTACTTACAGTTCCTAGATTATAGGACCTAATAACCAATATAAGACAGAAATTCACTAAGCAAAAGAGATTTCAAATGCTTTTAAAGCACATTGTGGGAGTCAGAATTTCGAATGAAGGTGGTCAGCTTGTTCCACAAACCAGAAGTTACACATGAAAAGAGTCTGGACTGAGATGCCACACAACAGCAGACCTCAGTGGTCGAGAAGCAGCATAGAACCTCAGAAGTGTCTATATATACATACATAAGTATAGACCCTTTAAATAATCTGTAGACAAGCATCAAGGATCTGAACTTAATATATGTAGTGAGCTGAAGAGAGGAGTAACGTGTGCCTGCCTTGGTTGGTTGAACAGCAGGCTTGCTGCTGCATCTTGAATCATCTGCAGTGGCTTGGTGATAGATGATGATGCCCCTGCCAGCACAGAGCTGAAATAGTCCAGATGTGACCAGGCAAAAGCCTGAGCCAGGAGTTATGCTGCATATTCTGATCTTACATATATTGTATATCTGCAAGACCAAGAGACTGTAGCAACATGGTCCCTGAAGGACATATATTTGGAATGTGGAAGAAAAGCCGAGTACCGAGAGGAAACCCATACTAAAATCCTCTGTGAGACACTAAATAGATGACAGTTCAAACCCAGGAACCTGGGGCCTCATGTATAACACAGTGCGTAGAATTCACACTAAAACATGGCATACAGACAAAAGTGGAAATGTGCGTACACACAAAAAAATCCAGGTGCATTAATCTGTGCGCACACCAAATTCCACGCACTTCCCCTTTACAAATCCCAACAAACATGAAATTTAACACATGTGCACGTGCCTACGGCCCCACAACAACTCCTCCCAGAATTTCACATAATTTAATATGTAAATCAACATAAATATCACCTTCTATTCAGTGTTTGGTTAAAAAACAATGGAAAAGGCATGTGGAAAAAAGAATTTCAGTGAATGTGGAGGCATGGAAAAACATACTATTTGTTGGCTTTAGCAGTGGCATAAGCAACAAAAGCATGGCAGAGACACTCAAAAGTTCAAGTTTAGAAAGTCGCACAGTGCCCAAAACAAAAAAGAAAGAGATGTGGCCAATGAACTAGGGAATATAAGGGTAGCACTATGTGATATTTACCACAAATTAAATGAATTGCTTAAAAAATAACTGCTGCATCTGATTACCTGTTTTACATTCTGCTAATTACATTCAAATGAAGTTGTAACGCTGTCCGACTTGGCTGATCATTTGGTGGGTCAGTGCCAGGTTCATCATAGCGTGTCTCTTCAGGTGCATGCATGCAGACTGTGACACACTTTCTGTGCATTATACAGCAGCACATTAATAGAGTGGAAATGCTTCCCATTTACGCAAATTCATTCTTTCATGGTGCCTTTATAGTGTAGTGTTGGGACAGAGCACCACAACGGATTGATTCACTTCTCTTTGCTTTGAGGGGACTCGCTATCCTTAAAAGGAGTGCGTGCATTTTGCGGCACTAAAAAAAAGCACCTGCAACTATGCGGAGTTGCCATTTTTATAGGTTCTCCAGCAATATATGATGTAATGCCAGCTCATTGTTTTGGTGATTCATCACTAATTGATGCAACTTGTCCAGCGCCATTGCAATAGCAATGTACGTGCAGTTGACCGCTCTGATTACATTTGGAAAACCAGATGTTGCTGCAAATTGCGCTTTTATGTTTTCCAGTACAACCACGGTGTAAGGAAATCTTATCTATCTGAATAATAAGCGGATTATACCATCCTATACAGCTGGCATGGCACGACTCAATGATGTTTGCGAAATACCTGATCATCAGCAAGTTCACGTTGAAAAGCTCATGTGGCTAAAAACCTGAGAGTGGACAGAAATTGCAAAGGAGCAGGTAGAACACAACTCCTCAAAGTCTGCCTTTGTAAAGCCGTCACCAGCTGAGCACACAGCTCCAAGTGGATAGCTTTTAGAAACTGAAATCAACTTAGAAACCAGTCGTCATCATCTATAAATACACACTCTCTTTTGTGCATATGCACTATTTATACATGAGGCCCCTGGACCTGTGGCCCAACATCCCTAGCCCTATTGTCTAATGGTGAGATCTAGTCATCCCTTCATATGGAAGATTTTGGTTGTATTAACTGCAGATACTAAAGGAAGACATTTTCTTTGACTGTTGTTGCTAGGGACGATAATTTTTGCCTTTGCCCCAGCTAAGTCCTCACTATGGAGAAGGAGGAATTACATTGGTTGCTGTTAATTGATCGGTTAATTATTGATTTTGCTGTTGGCAATTCAAATAAATTTTTCTATCTCACACTTTATTTTCCTTACCTTTCATTATAGATGGGCTTTCTGGCCATTAGACTTCTTTCGAGGTAACTGAAGCAGAGAAAAATAAGAACCAGATTTCTACAGTTATAAACACAAGGATTATGAATATATGATAATTACTTATATATATTGTGTAGGCTAAGGGGCACCAGTGAGCCCCAAACACGAACACACAAACACAGTCCCAGGTTCAAATAAAGGGATGTTTATTACAAATACCTTATATAACAATTAAACAAGTGTTTCTTCTTTCTTCTCTCTCCACTGCACTGTTACTCCTCCAGTCGAGTGTTGTCTTCTTCCTCTCAGCTTTGACTTGACTGGACAAGGCAGTGAGGTCCCTTTTACTGAAGACCCAGTAGTACTTGCAATGCCAGGGCTTTGCCTGTTGGAAGCAATTTCCTACAGACCCCAGCAGTGCTGTGCTTCCAGGCTACAATTCCCGGCACTCTCTGCTGGTGTCCAAACGGGTATCAACATCCTTTGCTGCTGCCACCCAGCTTCCATGGGAATAAACAACCCTTAGAGACAGTTTTTTTTCCTGTTGTTCCCTTTAATCCCAACCAGGGAGGGCATTGTAAGTAAATCTGATCGGGATGCCTGTCAATCCACCTGGGGCTTCCCTTCTGGGCAAAGAACCATCTTCTGTCTTGACAGGTCTGTCCTTCCACCTGAGGCCTCCCATCTGGGTAAGAAACCTATCTTTCTTTTGGTTGGGATACCTGTCCATCCATCTGTGGCCTCCCATCCAGGTCATGAACCTTCCCCTCTGCTGGTCAGGATGACCGTCTATCCCGTATGGCACTTGTCAATGTCGACATAAAAGATCAAAGTCAAAGCAAACTTTATTGTCATCTCAACCATATACAAGTATACAGATAGACGAAATTGCAAAGCACAGGGTCCACAGTGTCACAACATGAAGTGCAATTAATAAATTAAAAATAGAATTAAAATTAAAATTTAAAATTAAAACACAAACAAGACAAGACATTGTGCAAAGACAAGACAAAGAAGTAGCAGCAATATTGATGTGTAAAGATGGACACAAGACAGATGACACAGACAAACATATAACACATAAGGGACTGGTTGCACTAAGGTTGTTTCCTTTTTAGTTTTTTGTTTGGAATTTTAGCATGTCATCACAGTCACTTCTTCCTTGCTCTAATGCACAGCTGTAGGTGAGTGGTAGGATGGAACAGGTGGCCTATTTGTATTCAAATTAGTTAAAAGCTTGTGAGAACTTTAAGTTACCTGCAACTGTTAATTATGAGCTTCTTACATAGTAACAGATGTTAGGAACTGAGTCTTTAACTGACTGTTTACTAGTTACTTAGAGTTCTGATATATCTTGGCACAGCTTCAACACTTTTATGATATTAAGCCTTGAAGAATGATGTCTGTTGCATTGTGGGGTTGTTGTTCATGGCTCTGTAGTGAAGAACTTTGCTTGTGGTGGAGCACACACTTTGTCTTAGCCACACGGTCCTTTGTTTGTGTCTGTGATGTGAAATTGTCTTCCCTGGCATGCTGTGGGTGTTGGGCTCTTTATCGTACTCTACCACAATTTTGTAGCCATTGAAATTCCCCTCCTGAAATAACGCTTTTCCCCATGTTTTCATACTTTGCTCAATCACTGTCACGGAGTTTGGCTTGGAAAAGTGGATCTCAGAGTTGGTGAATCCTTCCCAGGATATTCTTAAGGATTCCAAGTGCTCCCTTTCAAGAGCTCTAAATAGAATAGCTTATAGGCCCCCAAAAAGGAATGGATTCATGGAATTGGTTCCTTTGAGAAAACTGATTGGCCTTCTTGGCCCCCAAAAAATGTATGAGCTTTCTGGCTCCAAAGAAGGTAAATAGACTTACTGTGTCCAAGAGAGTGCATAAGCTTCCAAATTCCAAAAATCATGCTTAAACTTCTGGCTCCAAATAGACTGAAGAGATCCATATACAGTTTTTGTTTGCATTTAATTCATTTTTGATATTTTTTATTATATTTTAGTTATGTGACATTATCACATTGCCATTTTTTCATTTATGCCATCTTGTACTTATAGTGTTTTATTTACATGGGACATTGGGGATTTTTAATTATAAGGGATGAGAGAAAAGAGATGCTCTGAAAATGTGCTAAGTTTGCCACCGGGAAAGCAAAACAATCTTTCAGACAAATTCTTCTTAACCTCAATCCAAAAATCAAAATCCCTAAACAAAGCTAATTGTTTTACCACCATAATTACATCAAAATATTAATGCATTGCAAACTCTCAATATCAAGACCTCAGATAATTAAGAGATGCATGCATTGACCTTTATATGTTTGCTCCAGTAACGTCACACATAGCACATCTACCAATGTCTTCTGGGTAAAGTTCCCATGGAAATTGCAACACTGAAAAACAGGAAAGAGCAGCACCCCATATAGTGTCATGAAATAACAATAAAAGGGTATAACTTTAATGCTCTAAAAGCAAAAATAACATCAGAAACTGATTCCTCAAAGTATTAAGTCTCAAAAAGACATATTTTATTCCTACAAGATGCTTCAAGCTCATAAAAAATGAATAAACTGTCTTTCATAGTATATAGCAATAGCTGCTATTGCTTGTCATGCTATTCAAATGATATGACAGTCACATTGCATGTGATGTCATTAAGTTGCCTCTACAAAACATGGCGGTGTCCACAAGACAGCGTCTGAACTCTCTGGACAATTTGGACTATCTTTGACATTCTTGTGTTGTGGAGGCTAAAGGTGCTTTAAAAACAGTTCCAAGTACAGTGGTACCTCGGTAGACGTCCGCTTTGGAATAAGTCCAACTTGGTATATGTCCCGTTTGGACAAAAATGTTGCTTGATATACATCCAATTCTTTGTTTGGAATACAACTCGCGTGCTAGAACACCGTGCGCTACCCTTGTTTACCTCTCTTGAGACAAAGCCACAACTGCCTACGAGCATCAGTACGCCAGTTGCTAGCATTCAGTGAACAACCTGCATGCTGCCCTTGTTTACCTCTCTCGAGACAAAGCCACGACTTCCCACAAATGTCAGTAAGCCAGTTGCTAGCATTCAATGAACAACCCGCGCTATAACTGTATGTGAATTTTCACGTGATTTTGTGTTTTTTCGCGTAAATTTGAATTGATTGTTGAAAAGTATGAAGGTGGCATGCATATCCGGGACATGGCTGCTGCATACCATATACAATACGAGAACAATGGTATCTACGATTGTGAAAAACAAAGACGTTATTAAAAAGTAAAGTGAGGTTAAATTTTCATTTATTTCATCTAATTGCTTTTGCATTTATGTATTTTAGTATTAAGCAGTGTTTAAATTATTTTATACAACCCCATCAATGTATAATATGCCAATAACAATAGGATTTTTTTTCATGGGAACGGATTAATCATTTTCCCTTTATTTCTTATGGGAAAAATTCATTTGGTATACGTCCTGTTTGGTATAAGTCAAAGGATCTGGAATGGATTAAGGATTGTGAAATATGGCCGGCCGTTCATCCCAGTCAATACCCCCATGCCGCTAGATGGAGCCCTTCCGGCAGCATGGAGGTGCCCCGAATTCCAGCAGGGCATCATGGATATTGGAGTTTTCCTTTACAGCCCTGCTGGATACCATGGGGGCCACAAGGGAACGCTGCAGAGAGGCTCAGAAACTTTTATGTGCCCTATAACCCGGAAGTACGTCCTGGTCACAGGGACAGAGGAAATGACGTACTTCCGGGATGAAAAGAAGAGCTTTTGATCTGACCCAGAGGTGCTGGGGAGTCATATTGACTGAGGGATCAGAAGCACTTCCGGGTCAAGGACTATAAAGAACTGTGGGAAATCCCAGACGGACGAGCTGAGTTGGGAGGAAGGGTGGCAACGCGTCTGGGAGAGTGGATGGTTGATTATTGGTTATTGTATTGGTGATTTATATGAGTATTGTGGAGAGGAGGGTGCTTTGTGCACATTATTATTATAATAAATCCATTATTTGGACTTTTATCTGGTGTCTGGCGTTTGATCTGAGGGTTCAAGGGGATGACTGCGCCCCTATCTGTCACAGTGGCGTAGCTGGCAGGATTCTCTGGGTGTCAGTTTGGCAGAGGAACTGTATCTAAAAATTTCTGTGGACAGAGGACTGCAAGAGGACAGCGTCAAGACTTGCAGAAAAATCAGGAAATCACCACAAACCCCGTTTTCCAAGACCATCATGGGGAAAAAGAAGAACAAGCAAAGCTGCTACACAAGCGGAGGTCTAGTTCTCGTCATTGTCTGCGCTCAGGACGAGCCATGGAGTGGCTACGCACTACGGGAGAAGCATCCAGAAGAGGACGATTGCAACGAGGTATGTGCCGGGGATGTTATTGAAAACCTTTCTAAAATAACACATTTTGTCCCATGCGCATACCTCCCAGGGGTCCATCCGGAAGTTCTGCGGCAGGCAGGAGAGAATCCCGAAGACAGTGGTGCGCTCACATCCGTGGAGCAGACGAGTGAGAAAAAACTTCCGCATGTTGGGTGCCGGCGACGGACACATGACCCACCCTGAAGGACTGTGGGAAGGAGAAGGTCCGTATTCAGCTGCTTATGGCTTCACCAAGGATAAAACGGACTTGGATTTTCCGAAAGGGAAGGGGGAGGCGAGCAAAGCACCGCTCACCCTGCAAAAAGGTAAAGAGGTCTGGGAAATGACTGATCAGTCCATCAATAAATTGAGACAGACAGATCGCAGTCAACCAAAGGCGGCACCGCGGACCTCCAAAAAGAACTCCAAATCCCAGGCTCCCTTGCGAAACCTGTCAGAGCACGTGCCACGACCGGGCGTGCTCATTGGCACCCAGCCGGGGGGTAAGGCTAGTGATCTCCTGAGCGCACCTCCGGTTGAATTGAATAACTTTTTGGACATGCGGGAACAAGAGAAATTGCTTGAGCCCGTGCATAATTTCTTACAGGTTGTGACGACTATTTAGAAGATCGTCGGAGACCTGGGAGCAGCGGCCGAAGTGCCTCTTAAAAGGGCAGAAGAGTACCTACGGCGATTTGGTCGGGAGTCTCCCATCATGGTTAATTCGGTGGTACAGGTAAGCGAGACCCGTCCCGTACATTATAGTGGGACGCAGTGTGAACCGGGCCCGCAATTAATTAGTAGTGGGTACCAAAGCACTGCAAGCCCTATATGGGAGTGCGGAATAATGACAGAAGGGGCGGGGGGGACACCGATCGGGCCAGAGCAGCTGAAAAGTGCTGTCTCCCGGAGCGATGCAGTGCTGAAGATGCCGCCTCTGGTCTATTCAAAATCGAAAGGGGTACAAACAGTAAAGAGTTTCTCTCTGACAAATAGAGAGACTCAGACTGTGGGAAAACCCCAGATTAAAAAGGAGATCCCAAAAATAAAACAGGGGTCTCCTGACAAAATAGAGAAGGGAACTGAGAGCTCAACTACAGCGGTGGAACCCTCCTCAGCGGACAAAGGGGCGGAGTAAAAGTTTCCAAACTGTTTCCAGTCACGCAGAGGGAATGGGCCATGTATGGCGAAGTTGTCCTGGGAGGACTAGGAATACAAGTTCTTATTTATATAATACTAGCAAAATACCCGCGCTTCGCAGCGGAGAAGTAGTATGTTAAAGAAGTAATGAAAAAGAAAATGAAACATTTTGAAAATAACGTAACATGATTGTCAATGTAATTGTTTTGTCACTGTTGTGAGTGATGAGTGTTGCTGTCACATATATATATATATATATGTATATATATATATATACACACACACATATAAACATATATATATACATATCTATACATATACACATATACACATATATATACACACACACATATATACATACATATATATATCTACATATATACACATACATATACATACATACACACACACACATATATACACACAAATACATATATATATACATACACTCTTTGGGGTGCAAGCAACTGTTGCTGGGGGTAGCAGAATCCATCAAGGAAGAAGAATGAAAAACATTATTTTTACAAAATGTTAATTTATTTATCCATTCCTAAATAATTAAATGGGCAGGCTATTTCGTATCAGTGCAATACGCTGTTTGTTAAAACGGATGACTCCCGCTCTTACGTGCAAGTTTGCGTGGATATTATGAACTATCGTATCTGTTCAAGTTCTATTTAAATTTTAAATAGAAGGAATTTTTATTTAGTCGACAGAAATATCTTTGGTAGGAATGGTAAAAACAGACAGGAATATTATTCCTGAATAAATCAACTCAAACCTTAAACAACTTATAATATTTTGCTCTCCATAAAAATATATCCTGTCTAAATTATACAAGTTAGAAATAAAGTAAACGTTAAAAGAACAAACATTCAAATTTCTTTACTCTTATGTAATTTTATATAAAAAATAAACTTAGATTTTAAATATCCCAAAAGATTTTGCTCTCCATAAAAATATATCCTGTCAAAAT
>JANRMT010062856.1:84764237-84778586 GCA_026402145.1 Polypterus bichir lapradei
TTTTTCAGGCAAAATTTTGAAGAGTGATGCCAAAATCACATAAATTTGGCCAAACATAAAAATGACATTGTGATTTATCATATTACTGGACATACAGTACAGGCCAAAAGTTTGGACACACCTCCTCATTCAATGTGTTTTCTTTATTTTCATGACTGAAGGCATCAAAACTATGAATGAACACATGTGGAGTTATGTACTTAACAAAAAAAGGTGAAATAACTGAAAACATGTTTTATATTCTAGTTTCTTCAAAATAGCCACCCTTTGCTCTGATTACTGCTTTGCACACTCTTGGCATTCTCTCGATGAGCTTCAACAGGTAGTCACCTGAAATGGTTTTCACTTCACAGGTGTGCCTTATCAGGGTTATTTAGTGGAATTTCTTGCTTTATCAATGGGGTTGGGACCAGCAGTTGTGTTGTGCAGAAGTCAGGTTAGTTGGACGATCATTTATTTTTCAACAGGACAATGACCCCAAACACACCTCCAGGCTGTGTAAGGGCTATTTGACCAAGAAGGAGAGTGATGGAGTGCTGTAAATGGTCATGAAAATAAAGAAAACACATTGAATGAGGAGGTGTGTCCAAACTTTTGGCCTGTACTGTAGATGGCAATAAAAAGTTCTAAAAATGAATATTGAACTCATGCTTTCATTCTTCTACCTCCTTACACAGCCAAATAATGCATTAAGTAACATAAAACAAAAACAGAAAACTGTAAGATGTAAGAATGTTTTGAGGGACTGGAAAAAGACCATTATTCATTCTGGCTGCTGACTTGATCCCTGCTGAGGGGCTTTTTTCTCAAATTTCAGACAGTAAAGTAAATCTGTAAGCCATTTCTAAACAGAAGGTGATACAGGGCTTTTCCATATGAGTAAGATTAGGTGGTAAACTATCAATACAACAAAGGCAGCTATACTGAACTGATCATTCAGCACGGGTGTTCCATCCTAGATAATCTCTTGGATTGTAACAGGATGAGGGTCTATCAAAGTGCCTAATGTTTCTGACAGTGAGTAAAACTAGATGTCCTGTACAGTTTGAACTGAGGGCATAGCTCACAGGTGGAATCCAATCTGTCTGAGATTAAAGGTCTATGCACGTTGTTAAAGTTTAAATTTTATCGTGGAGAGAATCTTTGGATGCTGCCTGCTACAAAGGAGCAACAGTTATCACAGTGTACTGTCTGAATGACTACAGATTGATGGTGCTGACTCCTATCATAACAAAGTGCTTTGAGAGACTGGTGCTGGTACACATTAAATAGAACTGGTCCACAGAGGGTCTCTTATCTCTTGCACTTCCTGGCATATATGGATAATAAAAACTGGTATGCCACTGTTATGCTTATAGAATATAGCTCCGCTTATAAAACAACAGTGCTAATCACCACACTCTTCAATGTAAGACATGGTGTGACCCTCTGCAACTGGAGTTTGGAGTTTGTAACCAACAGACCTTAGCATGTATAGACTGGCAGCAACACATTCTCCATACTGACCCTTAACACATTCACAACCAAGTGTGCGAATTAAGCCCTTTTCTATACTGCTTGTTCACTTGTGATTTTGTGGCAGTACATAATTTCAACTCATTCCATTTGCTAATGACACCACAGACATCGAACTGATCTTCACTAGCAATGATGAAACAGCTGACATAGGAAAGGCTTACCTTCTGACTCAGTGTTGACAGCACAACAGTCTCATCCTTAATGTCAGTACAACTAAAGAGCTGGGCAGAGATTTCAGGATGCAGAATGTAGCTCACATGGTTATCTACATTGGAGGGAACGTTACGGATAGAGTGAGCAGCTTTACATTTTTGAAACACACACACACACATTTCGGTTCTTGTCAAAAAGGCTCACCGATGCCTCTACTTCCTATGAGGAAAGTGCAGATTTCTCTTTCTGTTCTTCATACCTTATATAGGCAAATCTGAGTCCATCCTCACTGGCTGCATTACATCCTGAATGAAAAGCACTACAGAGGGTGGTGAATGTGGCACAGAATATCACCAGCAACCAGGTGCTGACGCTTCAGGACATTTATAACACCAGCTGCCTTTCAAAGGCAAACAGTATCATTAAATATTTCAGTTATTCTTCAGTCACTTCTATTACTCTTAGCAAAGGGTACAGGGACACTCACACTTATAGATTTAGTGACAATCCCAAGTTCATACACTATAATGTACTATATATCTACTGTACATACAGTAGGACCCCATTTAGAGTTTTTCAAGGGATCAATTAAAAAAGTGTTAAATACGACAAAAGTATTAAGTGCAGGAGTGCATTAAATGAAAAAAGTGTCACTGATTTCTGAGATTTTACAGCAGGTTTTTATTAGTTATAACCAATTTCAATGTGTCCTAATTGTTTCATTTTACTTGTTCGTGTCTAAGTGTGTACCATTTCAGTTCACAAGAATTTTTCAGAAGCGATTTATTTAAAAATATTTTAATAAAAATACAGGTTTTTATGAGCATATAACTGGATAACTTCACATGTGGATTATACAACATGAGTAATGTGAAAAGTTTTCATTGACATTTTGATATTGTTCGTTGTTTGTCACCATGGACTTCTATTCTGTCCGAAGCTTTACTCCCATTCTGAATGAAAATACAAGATTAAGTTTTTTTCTTGGCCATCACTACAATCTACATGGGGTAAGTAACATATTAAAAATCAATTTCTGAAATATTTTTTTTTTCTTTTTGTTGTTTTAAATTGTTAATCATTTTTGTGAACAGCCCTGTGTTGTTGATAGCACCACTGTTGTTAAAAGACGAGAGTCAATTGCAGCCTGGCATATCATACACCCTTGCTTTTAATTTTTTAAAACAAAATAAGGGAATGCTCATACTGCAGCTCAATTCAAACTTTCTTCCTCAACTGTGACACGGATCAGATCTGGAGAAATGTAATCAGCAAAAAAACAAATAGAAGCATAATCTCTAAGAAAGGATTTACACTAGATTCACATCCACTGTTATGCATGCAAAACATCAACATTTTTCTGCTTCCAGTTCTGGCTCCTGTCATGTTCACAAGCGTCTGTGGCTCAAAGAATCAGAAACTTGTTTGTATGTGTAGTGTTTCACTGTTCATAAAACAAAAGAACAACCATAAAATAGCAGAAATTATACTTGAACTAAAGTAGCAAAAGAGATGTCGTCACTACCAAATAAAACATGAAAATATGCCTGCAGCGCTAGGCTTTGAATGCTGATTTAGTTAAAAGTCAAAATATTAAAGTCTCCTAAATGGGCTTACATTAAACTTGCATAACAACTTCGTAAATATCATCCTTGTGGTTAATTTCTTTTTATTTTTGGTCATTTAAATATGTATTTTATTTCACCTCTTTTACATTTCTTTGTGGAGAGTGTTATTGATTTTGTTGTCTGTTTTATTTCTAAAGTCATGCATGTGTGCATTAGACCACCTGGAAGGCTCAGATAAGTCCGTAATTACCATATCTGTCGCTATTAACTATGGCTAATAATATCTCCTGTTTCCTCCACATCTCTGACTAAATCCTAGGAGATAATGCCTTTTCCTGCCCCCCATGCTCCTTCTGGGCTCGAACACTGTTAACCCGGCGACCTACACTCATGACCCTGCTACCATTAGAGAAGGAACTCATTTTTTTTTCTCTGATGCAAGTGTCTCAACCCCTTACTCTTTTTTAAAATAATTATTATGAGTTAAAGTAGCTTATTTTCAGTTATTAAATGGGGCTATCCAGCTTGATACCCTGAACGTCAGCACCTTTGTCTAGGGAATTCCTTACACTAATTAATATTTTTTTAATGTTATGTTATTTTGCATTTATACAATGCTGTTTAGTGGTCACATGATCAGCTCCTTTGCATCAGTAACATACAGTAACGTAAATGTATAAATTGCAGCATTTACACTTGGAGCAATCCCTGAGTGGATAAAGAAAAGTTTATTACAGTTTTTCAGTACTTCTGGAAAAAAAAACAGCCTAAAAAAACAAGTAACAACTCTCATTTCAATTTTCTAACTTTTACTTCATTTTGGTACTCCTCTTTAACTTTACACTTTGGTTTCTTTTGTCTTCACAAGTATAATTCTTTTCTGTCTGAATACATGTGGGTCCTGTGTACTTACCCTTACCCAGTCCTTTGTTATTCACTACCATCTGTGAATTTACTGATGACACTCCTCACATTCACTCAAAGTGTCTGTATGGCTGGTGTCCTATTTGAAAAATTATTAGACGTAGTACATTGAGCAGAGGTGATGACCTTTTCTCTTAATATGTTGTAATGGACATATTAAACATGAATCATAGTCCAGTATTGCAAGTCTTATTTATTTTAACGGCTTCCATTTAATTCATATGTTTATTATTTATGAGCTGCTTTGGTCAGATTATGATCTTGCTGTCAACATCACTGCAGGGTACCTGTTTGTCTGATGGGCTATGCACACATCTGGCATTATAAATAGCCTGTGGAAATGTCTAGACTCAAATGCTTCCAATATGAACTAGTAAACTCAGTTTTACTAGTGTGACTTTTTTCTGTCTACGTTCCGCAACTGTAGGTTTGTGTGTGCTTTTGCCCCAATGCCCGCCATAGATGGTGTTTATGTCTATGGGTATTGGCACATGTACAGTAAAATATTTTAAATTATTAGTAACTATCTCCTCTTTTCTCTCTGAGCTTATTGTTCCTTTTCTTGTTTATATTATTTATTTTCTAATCTTTCTATTCCTGTTCTCTCTAAATTTTTGAACTCTAATATATAGGGGGTTGCCCTTTAAGCAAATGATGTACAGAGTCTCCTGGGTGTCCTTTCATGCAGGGTTCTGCTTTTTTATGTTGACTTTTAGATTGATTTGGTAATTCTTACTGTTAGATATAATTAACTGTAGAGAGAAAAGGAAATTAAAGAGATTAGCAATTTGAAGGAATTTAGATTAAGAATTGAATTAAACATTAAATGACTGTCAAAATATGTCACAGGCTCACGAGAGGCTCACATTGCCCTAGCACTCAATGATGATGTTTTCGGCTTATGCCAAAAGATTAGTTGTAAACTATTATAAAATGAATAAAAAAAACATAAAATCAAGTAAGCGCCATGCTATAGATTTATTATATACAAACTTAAAAAATTTATTCTATCATCAATTCATTTAGCCATTTTCTGAACCCTTTTTTCCATTATTGGACTATCCTGCAAGTTTCAATCACAAGGTTGGAATCATGCCTGGTTAATAATAATAATACATTTTATTTATATAGTGCCTTTCCCATGCTGGGAACAGTCACATAATCTGGACCAAATAAAAGTCACCAATTGGCTTAATATCACATCTTAGGAGTAGTTGAGGAAATCAAGGAAAATACACATGGCCATAAGGCCACATGGTTACAAGGAGCATGTAGAAATCCCATATGGACAAAAGTAAAGCTGTAAGAGTGATATAAAAGATTTTAGGTTGGTTGTTGACTAACTAGGTTAACCTCAAACCCTATGTAAACATGCATGAACTGCGTTCATCCTACACACCGACAATATATTGGTATCTGGTGATGAGCTATGGAAACTGCCCTGTTATAACACAAAGCTGACCAATTGATCAACAGTACCAGAACTTTCTGAACAACACCAACATCAACTTGCCAACAACCTGTTTTCTTTTTCTTTTTGGACTGACCTCAGCTCAAAGTGTGATATCCTAGATCAAAGCAATGTGTCTGCATTAAAATATAAATAATAAATATAATAAAATATATAAAATATAAATAATATAACAAAACATATAAAAATAAATAATGAATATAAACATGGAAAGCAAACTAAGGTTAACTGTCAGCCACAGAATCGCTAAACATACATTTTATGATATGGCACCTTTCTGATTCTCCTCCAGCTCCATTAATCATCTTCTGTCTCACTCTCGACTTTGATGGTCTAGTCATACTACCTTGGTGTTATTTTGGTGCCAGAATTTCATCTTTGGTAATAGATTATGAAGTTCAAAACTTTCTAATTGAACACTGAACAATGTTGTTGATTACTGTTGCAGTGTATAAGACATCTGACATGGCTACCTGACTAATCTTGCATGATGCCACATTTTATGAAGTTTTTAGAGTGAGAAGTTTCATTTATTTATAACAAACCAAGCACTGTACCGTGTGTAGAAGTAGAAAACAGACAGAAAAACAAAGAGTTAAAAAACAGTACAAATCATATTCATTTCTTGGAGAAGCTGTCCTAGTAGTGTAGATCCAGGTCCCTGAAGCTTTGAAGGAGCTATGCTAAACATTACTCTTTTGTGCTGCAGGTGTGCTATCATTTTCAATTATAGGGGTATGATTTTGCCTTGTTTAATGTATATGGGATTAATTCTATAGAAAAAAAAAAAAAAATTTTGTATAGGAGTCAGAATTATATCAACAGATGTCAGGTGAAGCCAGATTGCTTTTCAACAAGATCTAAAATGTGATTTGATAAATCTAAGCACAATAGCATTCACCATTGTAATAGGTGTGATACAAATATTAAAAATTATTCATTTGCCCTGGACCTCAGCACTTCCGCCACACCAGGAAGTGCTGGGGGGAAGAAGACTGGGGACACCCGGAGGGCTTCCGGGTGCGCAGCCAGCACTTCTGCCACACAGGGGAGTGTCCGCGGAGGAGTGTCAGGAAGCACCTGGAGCCCATCCGGGCTTGTATAAAAGGGGCCGTCTCCCTTCATTCGATGACTGGAGTCGGGCGAGGAGTGGACGAAGTCTTGCTGGAGAAGAGTGGAGGCGGCCCGAAGAAGGAAGGCACTGGAGAGAGAGGCCTGGACTTTGGGGGATTGGTGCTGGAGGCACTGGGTTGTGCACGGACTTAACTTGTAAATATTGTAAATAAATGTGTGTGTTGGGTGATAAAACGTTGTCTGTCTGTCTGTGTCCAGGGCTCGTTCCACACAATGTATCTGTGATTTTCAATCCAAGTTGCCTTGCTTCATCATTTTAATATCTTCTGATTCCACACTTCCATGAACAAATAGCAAATCTACAATCTTAGGGTATAACTTTAAGATTTCCGTTAGGATGTGCATCACATATCTTATTTTAATTGACACCACATGTTTTGCTTTTTGCAGTCCTAGTGCCAAAGTATAACTTTAGCTCTTTGCAAATTTTGTTTAGACACAGCCATGCATGCATAACCTAACAAAAAACATTTCCTTTACAGTGCAGGGTATTGGTAGAAAACAGTAACTGCTGCTGATGCAAAGCAAATGCTTAATCGGCACTAATTATAATGTGTTTTAGAGTATTAAAATTCAATTGAGAAATTAACCACTCACTGGGTGCACAGTGAATACAGAAATAGCTCTAATTGGAACAAGCATGTTTGCAGTGAAAGCTGTTGGAAGTAATGACTTGTTCAAACATACCAATGAGCCTTATCCTTAAGGCTGTTGCCTGTGCATAAACTATTGATTGAAAGAAAATATTTGTCAAAGAAAACATTTATCTCTGCTTGAATGTGTCACTAAAGTCTCAAGTTGTTCTTTCTTCACAGCCAAGCTTACAAATCCTGTGTAGCATACATGCTGTAGCTCAGCATAGTAACAACCAGCATTTACCCAATGGATTTTTGCTCTTTTTTATTGCTATTTTAGCTAGCTCACTCCTCTTCTAAGGACGATGAGCTTTTGCCACCCTAAGATGAAGGAGACTGTGACAGGTTCTGGCACTATAGGTACCCATTTGAATAATGCAATGCCAGCTCATATTGCTTCCTCTTGCTGTTGCTGTTCAAATTCTTGCCTTCTCCTGCTAAAGTAAAAGTCAGTGCCATGTGAGCTCCTGGTGCTCACAAACACGGGCCTTTTCTTTCTCCCAGGATGTCAATAGTCATAATCGAGGGTAGACTAGGGCACATTAGGGCACAAGAACACTTATCAATGCAAATCTGTGCATTGTGCAAGTTTATGCAACAAAACAAAAGGCAAACAATATCCAAAAATAAAGTGGGGTTTAAAAGGTATTTCAAAACAGTGTTTTGTTGAGAAAGTTAAAACAATTCAATAAATAGAGGCAATAAATAGTTAAGCAGGAATAAAATCACAGTTAGAATTGCCATTTTTTTAGTTTGTACCCCAGTTCTTCTCTTTCTCTGTCTCTTGTCTCACCCTGTTCACCATCACCTAAGGTATGCTCTGCAAGGCTGAGATACTGAAGAATGCAGTCCACAAAAAACTCCCTTCTTAGCCACTATCTATCGGCATCCACCAGGACGTTCCAAGCCCAAATTCTTTGTCCTGCTGCCTCCGTTAGCATTCACAGGACCCATGGAGCATTCGATTGCTCCTGCTTCACAGCTCGATAGGAGCAATCCGATCTGTACAGGAGCACCTCTGCCTATGTTTCTTTGTAGAGCATTCTAGACTGCTCATCTTCTTCAATGAGCACAGGTTCCAACTCGATTCTGTTCTTACTTTTCCTCTCGATTCTTTTTTGTTTGATTTCTTCTCCCACCTACTCTGACCTACTCAGACCAATTATACCCTTGTGAGTGTAGGTGTCTATTCAATGAAACATGAAGCACTACATGTTGTTATATCACCTTCTCTCAATACCACATAAACTCTTTACAATGTCAGGGCAGTCTTCTCTTTTGCTGTTGTCATATGTGCGATAACAAGAATACAATAGAAAGAGTGCTGAGCACAGAACTTTCAGGTAGCACAGAAGGAGTGCTGCATGGGTGTTGGGCATTGTGCAGCATTCCCCCTTGTGATGGTAAAGGTCCAGCTAATGATGGTGTACCAGTTACAGCTTAGCGTCCTACGTTTACTTGGTACAATACCTCAGACAGTCAGGCCAGGATGGTACACAGACTGTGCCAGCTGTTGGCCGATTTAGAGCAGAGTGCTCTTTTTCATTGTGGGCTATATAGCCACATAAGGTTGCCAGGATAGAGTGGGCTCAGGTGGCATTGACTGTCATATACCATCTTCTGCCAAACACTACCTTCTTTCTGATGGTCCCCTGCTAGCATCTGGGTAATTTGGTCACTTCTTTATCTTCCTCTTCTACTGCATGGTGCCCTGGATCTGCTCTGATGGCCTAGTTTCTTGAGGTATGCTAAAACTGTTGCCATGCACAGGGCTCCTTTTAGTTAGCAGAATGCCATTTCATATTCCTGCATCTATTAGTATTCACTGACTTAGCTTGTCACTGTATGTAGTGTCACTGTTGTGTCTTTTCTGAAGGACATGTAGTACATATAGTAGTGCAAATCCTCTCACACACCATTTATAATAAGACACCAAAACCAAGAAACATTATTCTCCTGTATACAGCTTCTGTATATTACTAGGTTTTGGCCAGACACACAGAGTGGCAATCTTCTTGGAGTCAGTGGCTACTCCTGTTGCACTACCTACATGCCACAAACACATGGCTTCTCTTCATAGCTGGTGAAACTTCACTAGTTTCAGCATCTCAGGTAGCTGAGAGTTCCTTCATAATTGGGGGTGTGCTCAAAGAGATCATCCAAGTAGACTACATAGCTGCTGGGTGGAATTTTGGTCCACGCTTACCTAATGAGACATTCAAATGTGGCTGAACTGTTACACAGTCTGAAGGCCATGACCATGAAAATGTACCCAATGAAAAAAGTCTTGACATTGCAAAACTCTAGGGAGCTGAATGAGCTGGAACTGTTCATATAATCCAGGGCATCATCGGTTCTACACAGCAGGAAAGAGTATGGCTTTGTGACAGTGTTCAGCAGTCTGTAATCGATGCAGAATAAGCAGCTGCCACACTTTTGTTAAACAGGACAATCAGACTGGCCAAAGGCTGGAACATGGCTTAGTCACACCTGCTGCCTCCATGTCGTAGATCTTTTTTTCTGCTCTTTGGTGTTTGGTGAGCAGCTTCAGTGAGAATGCAAATGGATTGGAGTGTCAATGTTAGTGTTGACATGGTGCTGGAATAGATCATAGATCACAGCCAGCAATGATGTCCAAGTGCCCATCTAGTATATAATGAAACTCTTGGAGGTAGTGTTCTTCCAAGTTGATAGTGTTGTGCTGTCACAAAGCCGTGACAGCCATTTTGGTGATTATGGATAGGGACTATGTGGGTAAGCATTCAGGTGTCAGGGTATGCCCATTAGTGGTGCTGTCCTCACACTTTTCTTTGCAAAATAACAATTGATATTGAATGGAGTCTTTGATGGTGGCAGAATCATGGCAGAAGCATGGATGCTGTCAACATAAAGACTGGTAGCCAGCCAGAACGTGATCAACTTTAAGGAGCCTTAAGGTAATGCCCTTTCCCCAACATACTTACTTGCTCCCTCCACCATTTTCAGGCCAGATAGTGCTGCCCACAGCTCTCTGTGCTTTGTCCCAGACAGTGGCCCCTCTCACACCAAAGAGATCATGGAGCCACTATCTAGTAGGGCCTTACAGGTTAGAGATTGAAGTTTCCAAAGGAGGCAAGGACTACTCGAGGAACCCTTGTGGCCAAGGTTGAAGGTGATTTGTTGAGGAAGGCTAGTGGAGCAGGATTAAGCCTCCTTCTGTAAGTTGCCAGGTGGGAATTGTTAAGGGAAAAGAGAATAGCCTGAGGGTTATTGCAAGTGGAAAAGATGGCAATGTAAAGAGGACACAGTTCAGGATGAGAAATAAAGTTTAAACCAGAAAGTGAAAAAATAACTGAGTAACCACAAGACAAGGAGCAAAACAAAAATCAGACATTAAAGGCAAAAATGAAAACTTCAGCTTACCACTAAGGCCTACTTGAATTATGAGTTGACTACACTAAAGAGAGCAGAATGATTTATCCACCATGGGACAGTATATATTGAAACTGTCATGAATTTATAGTGTTACCTTCATGATGTCAACACCATAATGAATGAAGTCATGTGACTCCTGTGCCCGTAAATAATAAAAACAAATGTTATTCAAAAACAACCAAAATAAAAAAAAGCAATGGAAAGATGATATGAAGATTCAAAAACCCAAAAATGGACAAAAACATGAAAATAAAAACATATATTACACACACAGGATAGTCTCTCACTGATCACAGGGAACTTCCAGGGACAACTGTGTGGGGTAAATCTCTTACAGTCAAATAATAATAATAATAATAATACATTTTATTTATACAAGGTGCCTTTCTGAGAACTCAAGGACACTGAACAAACAATAAATAAATAAATAAATAAATAAAAGACACAATTATAAACAACTAAAAACATAAGAAAATATAAAAATTAAAGCCAAACATAACCACTGTAACCATAAAGAAAAAGCCATTTTAAACAGATGCATTTTAAGTTTACATTAGAAGGATGAATATAATTTGATATTTCTAAGCTCGGTAGGTAATGAATTCGAGAGCTTGGGAGCAGAACGGTTGAATGCTCTGCTCCCCATGGTGGTTAGACAGACGAGAGGCACGGTCAGATGGATGGAGCATGAGGATCTAAGATTACGGGAGGGAATGGCAACATGAAGAAGGTCAGACAGATATGGAGGGGCAAGGTTATGAATGGCCATAAATGTTAATAGCAGAATCTTAAAACCAATTCAAAACTTAATCGGGAGCCAGTGAAACTGCAGCAAAACCGGAGTAATATGGTGAATAGATGAGGTTCAAGTAATGATGCGAGGTGCAGAATTCTGGACTAGCTGAAGCTTATGAAGAGATTTATTAGAGAGACCAAAGTCTCTTGGCTGTCTTGCTTTCTGTATCAAAAATGCAACCAGGCCTTCCAGATCCCAGATCTCAGCATTAAGACTCTCCTGTAACTCTTCTGAAGAAACCAACAGGTCCATCTTTGGTCTTTGCAGTGCTCAGTGCTTTCCTGAGTCAGACCATTGGCAAAAGTATATTAATGAGGTTTACTCCTATCTTTGTACATTGACATATCTTAAAAGAGGCAAAAACAGCTCAGGACGCACTATGCAGTAGACAGGACCAGTTAATGAATGCTCTTGGTGCATTCAAACGGTGCCATATTTCACCTTTGCGCCTGTTGCAGCTGCATTATTCTTATATGTGAGTGGACGTTTCTTGTGGGGAGGGCTTCTGTTCTCTTTCTCCGATGTAGAACCTCGTCCTCATCTGAGTTCACATCTGTTATAGCACGTCTTTATTTGAAAACTAACTGTGTCAGATTTGGGCGAGCTTGTATGCGACTGAGAGAATAAAACAGAATAAAAAAAAAAAATGCTAACCTTTACAAGTACCATACATTTACACCAGCTGTTACAGACTCAAATCAAATGTATGTTTTTATTGTATAATAGTAACAATAAGAGCAGCTCACTACTCAAAACATTTATTTATGGACAGCTTGAACCGGTGACCGTTTGAATAGTAGTCAGCGGTTCTTACCGCTGTACTACCAAAGAAGTGACATCAACAAGCCACACTAACCTGATTTCTTTTTCTTCGGTTATAGTCTTGAATAAAAGCGCACTTGTTCTGTTATATTTTACCTTTTGTGAAAGTGCTTATTTGATATTTGCACTTTAGTCTTCACACATTATACACTTCATGTCAAAATTTTTTTGTTAGTACTAAAACATGGAAAAAGTTTGTCTTTTAGGTATGTGTTCAACATTTCATACATTTCCTGTCATTCTACACTTACATAGATCTTTGTAGACACTGAAAACACATGAAATGCATATGTTCCAAATAACAATATATTTTTTAGCCTGTACAGCTCTAAGTACCTGACTTCCTGATAAACAAGGCTTGAACTGGGAGAGGTTTTTGGTGTTTCTGCAGAGGTGGGGGGATGGTATAGCAGGCTGCTTGCTGCTTGGGCTTATGGACACATTTACAAGAAAAAAATGACGCTGAATGGAGAGGTGCGAGCGGATTTAAGGTGGGCCAGAGTTTTTTTGTAAGCTTGGGTAATTCTAGTGTTAAGTCATTGTGTAATCATAAAATCTTTATAGAACCCTAGACAATAGGGAAACAAAACAAAGGAAACAACAAAATATAAACAATTCTAATAGTCTATAATACTAGTTTGAATAACAGGCAGAAATCACAAGACATTATGGCTGAGAAGGAAGGGGCTTACTTTGCTCACCAGGCCCTGCATAGCAAGATGCAAGAACCTGTCTATTCCAACTTGTTCCTTTCTGTTAAGCACAAAGAAACAAACATAAACACAAAAGTGCTTTCAAACGATCTGAAACACATAGTGTAAAAAATCAAAACAAAGAAGTAGTTGCTGTAAAAGAAAGAATGAAATTCTAACTGAATAGAGTCTTAATCAGTACATGAGAATCAGAATCTATACTAATAAAAGGCAAAGCCCTCACTGACTGACTGACTCACTCACTCATCACTAATTCTCCAACTTCCCGTGCAGGTAGAAGGCTGAAATTTGGCAGGCTCATTCCTTACAGCTTACTTACAAAAGTTGGGCAGGTTTCATTTCGAAATTCTACGCGTAATGCATAACTGGAACGTATTTTCGTCCATATACTGTACTGTAATAGACTGCAGCTCGATAGCCGTGGGAGGCAGAGTTTCGTATTAAAGCATTTAACCAATCACATTTCAGCCATCATTTGTTGCCAGGCAGAGAGGCTTTCACAATCCGTTGTGTAGGCACTCTAACACAGAATAAATGTCGATTAACCTGTGGCTTCAACCAATCAGATTTTGAGTTGGTGTCAGTAGGGCCCTCTAGCAGGCGTGTGGTAACATCACCGTACTCAGACCCATTGATTGGATAGAAGCCGATGTGAGGAACTCTACGAGGCCATTGAACGCACCGCAAACGCTCCAAGGAAAAGATCGTTGCGCGCACTATGGCCAACTCCATGGCAGTATTCTGGACAATATTATTTGCCAGACACAGACCAGATTTCAAGACCACGAAAACCTGATGTTTGTCACGCTCCTCGAGCCCCAGAAGTTTCGGGAATACAAGAAAAATTTCACACATGCGGCCTTCTCCAGTTTAACACAAGAGCCACGGAGCGCTTTTTGATCTGTCTCGGCTAAAAACAGAACTGACTGTAATGTATGCCATGGATGATTTTTTAGGAAAATCTCCCACTGATCTCCTTGACTTCCTTCATCAGAAAAATCTGAATGAGAGCATGGGGCAGCTGTTCACATGGGTATATTTGGCGGTGAGCATTCTCGTGTACACTGCTTCTGTCGAGCGAACATTTTCAGCCCTAAAGCGAATTCAAACTTATGCCAGAAATACCATAGGGCGGGTTCGCCTTTCAGCATTAGCTTCGAATGCGATAGAAAGGGACGTTTTGATGGAAATGAAGTGCACG
>JANRMT010062856.1:84813586-84858009 GCA_026402145.1 Polypterus bichir lapradei
AAACTGCAAAAACGTCTCCCAAATGAAGCCTTGTTTATCAGTGGGTCAGGTACCTAGGCTAAAAAATTATATTGTTATTCGGAACATATGCATTTCACGTGTGTTCCATGTCCACAAAGATCTGTGTAAGTGTAGGATGACAGAAATGTTGAACACAAACGGTTATATTCTTGAATAAAAACACACTTGTTTTGTTATATTTGTACTTTTTGTGAAAGTGTTTGATATTTGGACTTCAGGCTTCTCACCTTATACACATGTCGTAAAGACGGTCCTTGGGTGTGTGTGGGAACTGTTAACATTTGAATCTGATGATTGTATATAGTGTGGAACTGACCTCTCTGTACTATCCTGTCCTCTGCATCTCCTGGAGTTCAAAAGAAATACCAACATGCAGCAACAAGATCAGAAAAAAAAACCAAATGTGGTCACTAACTACAACCACATGAAGGTATGCAAATGAATATAATGTTGCATTAGTGCAACAACGCTTTCCAAAATGTACAATACAGGTCATAAAATGAATTATTCCCAATGTCATATATACCTAAGTCTCTCTTTTTTTGTCAGCGCGGCTTTGACATCATGGATCAGAAGGTGCATACTAATTCAGCATGAGCAGGAGCACTCAAGAATAAAACTGAATAAAAAAAATTGACATCCACAGTCATTCTCAGTCACACACACCATTCACATCCACGTCCACAGTTTTCCCAGTCTTGTTCGCGCACAAGATCTGACACGGTTTTCAAATAAAGAGGGGGTATAACAAAACAAGTTTGCTTGTTATACCACGTCTTTATCTGAAAACAGTGTCAGATCCGGGAGGTGTGTGGGAGCTTGAACGTGAGTGAGAGAATAAAACTGGAAAAAAAAACCTGCTAACTTTAACTGTAAATTTACAGACGCAAATCAAATGTATGCTTTTATTGTATGATATTAACAATAAGAGCAGCTCACTACTGAAAATGGTACATTTGGGAAGCAGCTGATATTGAAACTGTGACCTCTTGATTGGAAGGCAGCAGTTCTTAGCATTGCACCACTCAAGCTGTCGTATCAGCCGCCTACCACAACCTGCTTTCTTTTTTCTTCGGCTAAATTCTTGAATAAAAGTGCACTTGTTTTGTTATACTTGTACCTTTTGTGAAAGTGTTTATTTCATATTTGTATTTCAGGCTTCACACCTTATACATTGCGTGTCTACGTTTTTTCAATTATTACTAAAACATGAAAAACGTTTCTGTGTTAACTACGTTTTACAGAGATTTTTGTTGACACAGAACACACATGAAATGTACAGTATGTATTTCAAATGATTATGTGCTATTTTACCCTATAAAGCTCCAGCACTTCACTCGAAGGTAAACATTGAGCACTGAGAAACTTCTTTGCAAAATGAACTGCAGTGGTGGGCAGGGGGAGGGATGGGATACCAGGCTGCTTGCTGCTTATTGGCACATTTACAGGACAAAAGACACTGACGGAGAGGTGAGAATGGATTTAAAGTGGGCCGGATTTACGAGTTTTCTCGTAGGCTCTGGTAATTCTAGTGTTAAACAGTGGTATAAACAACAAAAGGAAGTTGATCAAGTGACATAGCATGTCAGAGAAACTCGAAAGCTCGCGTTCGCACAGTGCCCGAAATAAAAAAGAAGTTGTAATGAGTTGGGATGAAACTGTTTCTGAGCCGCAAGGTCAGTACAGGAAAGGCTCTGAACCATTTGTTGCATGAGAGCAGTTCAAATAGGTTGCATGGCTGAAGGCAGCATGTGCTTGATGCTGTATATCAATAATTCTCTTTCTGATCAGCTGCTGTAGAGCTGTGATTCCACACTCCGAGTGGTGCAACCCCTAACAGGAGCAACTGAAAGAAGAAGGTGCAATGAGAATACCAATGCTAAAGCAGCTATGGTATTTGGAATAGTTTGGCCATTCCGTGAACCATTATATTGTTACAGGTTAATTACAATCAGATGCCTTAAACTAATAAACAATATGTGGTTAATTTTAGTGTATTTGATAAAGCTGTGTCAGGGATGTGAATCTAAAAAAGAATGGGAAACCACATTGGAACAAAAGCACTGCTTTGATGCTGGGTGCCGCCAGTTTGTAAAACCGAGCTGAGAACTTGCGTATGCCAAGCATTTAACTGGCATGAAAATGTGTGTGGCTTTATGCCAAGTTTAGGTTTTATACACCGTGATTTGAACGTGGAATTGGGAGTACGCAACATTTTTGTGCGTACACACCGTTTATACCAGAGGCCCCTGGAGTGCTACTGTGGCTGTATGTTTTCTAACCCTTTTCTTAATCATTGACCATTTCCTGCTATTAATTGATGTTTTTTCCCTTCATTTATATTGACTATTTTTGTTTATGAATCAGTCCTCTGAATTGTTTCATTTTTTTCCTTAAACAGCTCCCAAACAAAAATGAGATGTGAAGTGAGCCCACCAATGACCAGCTAAGCAAGGGCCTCAAACCCTAAATAATGTCACAAAAAGTTTCTTAATTAGAAGCCAATTGTTGTTGTTTATTACACTTATTATTAAAGTCTATGGCTTGTTGTTGAGCTCATTCTGCCACAGCAGACATTTCCAAAATTTTTCTTTTCCTAACACCATTAAAATGTTTTGTGGACCAAAGAGACCAACATTACTGAGACCTTCACATTTCTTTTTTGTCAGATATTGTATGATGGACACAGGTTGCTGGTCAATTGTTTCCTCATTTTGTAATGCATTATTGTTTTGCTGCTAATTAAGAAAAAATAAATAACTAAGGAGTCTTAGTGTTAAATGGCAAGGCAATTAAAATTAAGGTAAAAGCATTAATTAGCAGTAAAAACTGGTTACTAATTAAGTAAAGGAACAGAATGAAAACCAGTAGCCACAGTACCAATCCAGGACCAGAGTTGGAGACCCCTGGCTAATATATATTATATAATCTGTGTTTTTTCTGTTTCCTCTGGATTACCATGTATGGCACAAAAGCATGTAACGCTTTGTGTTGACTGGTATTACAAACATAGTGACAAAAAAAAGATGGCCAATGGCGTTGGCTTGTTCAAAAATGTAGGTTTTGATTTGACAAAATATGCGTTGAAGTGTAATCTGTTCAGGTTCTGCAAGTTTAAACAACACACTAAACACTCCAGTTTACAGTTATTTGAAATCCATCAACACAGAAAACAACTGGCCAAAAATAGCCCAGGCCTAGATGATCCCCTTGGTTCTGCAGTCCATTCATTGGTGACAGTGCACAAGAGGGTGTGGGCGATTAAATGCAACTTGACAGCAGGCGAGAGTTATCTTTCTTTCAGTTCTCTTTATTTCAGTGTCGCAGAAAAGCAGAGGTACAGATCGCAGCAACAGCTGGCTAATTTGACACCCCGATCAACAGATGGGGGGAGTTTTATACCCCTTTATCTCATGATTAGTTAGACAAAAAAACATCCCTATCATCAAAATTTTTAAAGTTGAGCAATATATCTAAGCTAAGCAACTTTTATTTATGTCCCCAAGTCTGATCACAAAGCAGACACCTCGCACTCTGCAACCTCATGACCTCATTAGTCTGAAACATTCAATTTGAGGAACTGAATAGAAAAACAGCTTAGGACATCATTATGTGGCAACATATTTTTGTTAGTTCATAAATCAGGCTGTCTAAAAGAAAAAATTACAACACACAGGGTACTTGGTGCTGAGGAGAACATTCTTCTCCTACAAGGGCAATAAGAAAATGTGAATTTAGAGGATTAGCTAAGGCCTTAAGTTGTGCAGCAAAAAAATAATTTTCACAAAAAGCTACATCATGCAGCCATGGGAAACTGGAGCCTATTAACACCTCTCACAGGTAGCATCCAATTCTGGGCAAATTTTAAACAGCCGGAGCCTAAAGAGGTATGACAGTGTAAAGTTTTAATTTAAAGTATATTCTCGTTATCTGGGCACTACACAGAAGAAGCTGAGAAGGTAAATAAAATGTTACATTTAAATACTTCAAAATAAATCAACAGATGACTTCTTAAGACTGTTTAATGTGCTAGTTAGACTAGTCTGGGGTTCTGTGTGCAGTTCTGGTCACAATGCTGCAAGAAAATCATAGCAATTCTAAAAGTTGTATAGAAAGCAGCAACAGAGAGAGATTAAGGGACATGTCTGACTCAATGGAATTAGACCTCCTTAGTGTTGGATCAGAGAAAGTTACTTGCATACATGTTTCATATTCTCAAAGGCATTGATCCAGAAGAAGTATTTCATTTAAATATTAAGAGAGTACAGATTCCAAAAAGTAGTGCTTGAGTGGAGTCAATGTGATTTGGACAGATGAGTGCTTACACTGCACCAACCTGATGCTTTTAGTGTGAATTAGTGGTCAACATGCACGTGCACCCACTTCTGTTTCTGTGCATTCTCGTGCGCATACACCTGGTACAGCTTTTATTATTTTGGTCTGCACAAATAGCATATAAATAAGATGCATAATGGAGGTTCAGCTTTATCAATCCATTGTACTAAAGAACAAGAATTCATGTGGATTCCCCAACACAGTGGCCTTATTTAATTTGACGAATACCCATAAACCACTTTACACAATTCAACAAGTTGGGTAAGAGAGGATGCATTTCTGTTAAGCAAGTGAAATCTATTATAACTATGACCTGTCTCACATCTAAAATCTTCTACTGTTTTGTTGTTTTTTTTTTTTCCAAACAGGAATGAAGAATTAAACCAGAGCTGTCACTTTCACAAATCTACTTCAAGATGAACATAAAAGCAGCATAAGCAGCTAGCACAAAAAAAGAAACTTCTATTTCTAGCAAGCAGCACTAAAGCTCATGTGCTGAACACTTAAAATATTATATTGCTGAAATGCTTGTGGAAGAGGCCTTTTGTGAGAAGAAGGCAACATGGGTCAGAGAGGATGTAGGAGTCGGGAAATATAATCAAATGTATGCAGGATAAAACTCATAGTGATCAGAAATGACAATTGTACTGGCATCTGCTTTACAGTTAGCACTGTAATAATTTTTCTTTTAGGTAATGCGGACTTGTCTTACAGTTCCAATGGGGAGATATGCTAACTATATGGTTCCCAATTTTTGGAATAACTGCTGCTACCATATTTTTAAATCAGTAATCAATTATGAAATACAGACAGATGAGGTGAAATAAGTCATCAATGTGGATACAAACATAAATGGTTGTTTTCCTTCTAATACTTTCCACATGCTACTATAATCCTAGAATGAAATTTTACATTGCACCACCTCTCTTCTATTTTTTCCCCTTGAGGATTTATACAACATGTTCAATACACTAGAGAGCTCCAGAAATTCCTGAGTTTAATTAAATGAATACACCATATGCTATCCAACTCTGTATACACAATCACATTCAGGCACAATCATAATAAGACTACGTCTAAGTAAGGGTATTTATTTAAATTAAGAATATCTAATCAGTACCCAATTTTGCTTTTTATACGAAATGAAAGGAAGCTGAATTGCTTCTGATATGCAAGAAACTCAAAACCATATTTTATAATAAACATAGTCTAAAAGCAAAGTTTACTGATAGTTACTGTTCCAAGAATATTTAAATATACAGTACACGTCTACAGTATGTATAGCATATTTCCCCATCATTTTCTATTACATCGTGTGGATGGAAAAATATTGCAATAACTTTAATAGAAATCAAACAGTGTGTCCATATTGCAGATATTAAAGCTGCAAACTCTCAAGTGGGTTGAACTGTATGATGTGCTGTAAAACAACATTCTTTTCTCCTGCATTTTAAATGCAGTTGGTCCCTAGCAATTTAAAAAATTGCAAATATATAAAAATACAGTAATATTTAGATACTTAAACAGCTTGTGTAATTTGCATTGTGCACTTGTTTTATAAAAGGAATATCATGTTAACATATTGCAGCACTTTTTCAGCTATCACTAGTGTATAATCTTCTCACTAAAATGTATAATCAGTTTCCACTCCTGACCCGAGATATGCCCTGGTCTGATCGTTTTCACAGTGGGGTATACAATTTTGAAGTTATCCATACTGAATTAAAATGGTACTTGGCAAAGGTTCTCATTTCCTCCTGAAATGCTGACAAATGCCTTTACTCCTATACTACAAGCAAAGAGAAAAAAAAAGATATCACGTACAAGGCATGAAATGAGTTTCAGAGGCTGATTGATGGATTGTATAAGGACAATACTTTTCTGTGTAATGCTTGAGAAACACAAGACTCATTTCAAAAGTGAAGCCATCTGGTGTGACTCCGGACAGAAATGTGAGAAAAGGAGCTCCATCACATTGTGCACTGTGCTTGTCAATTTGATTTTAACATTAAATTATGTGACAATAATAATACACTTCATTACATTTGAGTAATTGTAATATTATTTAAAATTTAGCATAAAGTACATTTTTAACAATTTTTGAAGTGTTCATTTCTAAACATTTATAATTAATGATTGTATATGGAAAGAGAAGTTCTGAGCTGTTAAAAATACCAATAAACATTAAATGGTGCCACCTCACACTACTCTTCCTGGCACGATCATTGTCCTGCATCCCAAAGACATGCACATCATGTCAGACTGTGTACTGGCCCAGTGTGTCCGAGTGTGCTAATATGTGGAGTAGTGTTTCATCCACCCCTACTTCTTACCCTTCTCTCAGGAATGCCAAGGTAGGCCAACAATCCTGTAACTTTAAATGTGAATAAATAGGGTCCTGAACATGAACAGACAGAAAAATACATTCAAAACATGGATTAATGGCTTCCTCATCCATGTAGTCATTGGTATGCTGCCACACAAATCCTGGAACCGTGGTTAAATGTTCACATGGGTTTTTTCATGATACTGTACATTTTCCTGCATCCCAAAGGCAGTCCTATTAAGTGAACTGGTGTCATCAAATGACTGTGACTCAACACATGAATGAAGCCTTTATTGGACAGGAGCCCTGTGAAAGGTTGTTTCTGCCATTTCTCAAATACTACTGGCAAATTCTTGTTTTCTGTGTACAAGTATTGTAATAATGGGCTTAGAAAAAAAACTAATGGACCAATTGTTGTTATGATTCTATGAATAAACATAAATCTGCCACTTTGTTTAGGTTTCCATCATTCTTTATTTCATGTATCACACCGTCATTAAAATTAAATTGAATGAATCTGTAAATGAGTTTATATAAGTGATATGACCTATAATTTGACTCCCATTGTTATTTTGTTGTTCATTATGCTAGACTAAACAGAATCTTTTTTAGTAAGAAAATTACTAAGGAATTTAGACCAAAGCAAAGACATTGTGCACCCCCATCCTCCAAACCCCACAAACTAATTATATTTTCTGACATTATTTGCTGACATTTTTCTCACTAATTTACTGCAGGCATATTTAAGACAGACGGTTAATGATAAACACAAAGGTGTAAATGGAAGAAATACAGGTAACAGCTTTTGTGTATGACTTGTGGTCGTAGAGAGCCTTTTTCTCTCAAAGTAGTAATGTACAATATACCATTGTATAAAATATTCACGTTCTTAGCAGTCTGTTGCATGGAATAACATTTATTCTGCTGAATAAATATCCTGACATGTTTTTTGAGAAAGCTGTTTCATTTTGGCCTTTTTTGAACCCAGAACTGAACTTTACGAACTTCACAATTCAAGTGAACAGAATAACAGATTTAAATATTCTATTTACTAAACATTAATGATAGATCTCAATACCAATTTTCTTTACCTCCCTGCAAACAATGAAAAAGGCAGTAAAACGATCAACTATCAAGCCAGTGGGCCCATACAGCTAATATCCTGTAGTAAACTAAAGAAATTGAAAATACAATAAAGAAATTGAAAATACAATATCAAAAACATTGACCAGTTTGACTGTAGATGAAGCAGAAATAAGAGCAGCACAAGCAACTTAGTCTGAATCTTGGTATGTCACCAAAACCAGCAATATAAACAGCTATAACTATGTCAAAAAATTCTTTGCTCTCGAGTGTAACCCAAATCTTTAATCCTACATAATCTTGTCTACAGTTAAATATCCAACGTTTCAAAGCTAAGTAAGTTATTCTGCTTTTTCCAGGCTGTGTCTGACACCCTCCAAGTCTCCAGTCTCGTTTTTCTGGGTCATTAGCAATTTAAAACATTAAATCTAATAAAATATTACTTCATACTTACGAAATGTAACATTCCAGAACAAAGAACACCTATGCCAGTATTTATTAAAACCTAAAGTCCTTGAAATATTTATTTGAAATTTAAATTCAAGAAGTTTTTCTTACATTAATATATAAAATAAAACATAAAAAAAATACTGATGAAAAAGAAAATAGTACTCTGAGCAACCCCATTTCTGATATTAGATCTATACTAGCAAGTTTTTGGTAAAGTTTTCTATGAATGTCTTCTCTGCACCAATTACTGATATTTTTGACCAGTGAAAGTTAAATCTGAAAGCATGTGCTTTATATAATTGGCAGGCTCTCTGGTGAGGAGAGCACCTGTCCCGCTGTGCATACAGCAAATTGCCAATCTGGAGATGACATACCATCTAAAATCTACCGTATACATATGAGAAATATCATTTCATATAGGAAATATATTCTGTGAAATTTCAGGAAGAAAGGCAACAACCTTTCTGAACAGCCATACATTTTCTCCTTTAATAGGATGTGCTCTCTTATTTATATTGAATAATGTTTAAACAGAAAACTGTGCCAGTATATTTAATTTTTGTTTTTAAACTTTTCCAGAACAGCCATTGATGCTATCACTTCTAAATGCCATAAAATACTCAGTTGCAGATCTCTAATGTAAAAAGCAGTGACTGTATAATGATAGAATAAATACTGAAAGATTATTACAAACTATTTAACCATTTGAAGCATGTGAATTGATTACTTTATTGTAGTTTTTATGAATAAGCAAGTTAGTTGTTAAAACAGTTGTTAAAACAGTGCTAATTGTAGTGTGATACAAATCACACAGACATCCACTATATTCAACAGCATATTGTTATGGGGTAGGAGGATCCATGCCCACAACAGCTGTAATTAACAAAACTGGAAATTTAGAAGAAAACAGTTTTCACGGTGAAAGGAAAAATAAAGGACAACTTGTCCTAAATCCGTCTTCCATCCGTAACCTAACCAGGGTTACACTGCTGCATTAGTGGTGAAAGATGAGGTTTTCTTTTACGTAATTAAAAAAAATATATCAGTTTCTATGATTGCTTTAAAATGACGTAATCTATATGAATTAGTATACTGTATGAGCAATGAATAGCAATTTCTAAGCAGTGAAAACATATGCAAAATTAGGTGTTAGTGAAATGAAATTGATAGAGGAGTGCACAGTATAAATACATTTATAGATAGAAGAAGAAATGAGAATGAATAGAGTCAGTGAATGAAAAAGATCTGCAGAATGAGTTAGGCATCTGAGTGTTTATGCTTTAGTCTATTTTTATGCATAAATTCATAAAAGTTTATCTGTGTAAGTCAAAGTTAACAAAACCCTAAAAACTATAAAATTTATTCTGCAATGTATGATGGAGCACATAATTGCAGTGGTTTGGTGCTCCCTGAAAAGTTTCTCATATGAGTTTGTGTTACTTTATCTATTACTTTTTTGAAATATAAAGTTGCTGCATATTTAATAGACAGTTGTACTGATATTTTACGAATTGCAGTTTCAGGTGTTAACTTTGAATTTGACGGCAAACAAATGTCAGTCAACATTGCCATTTCAACTGGATCTGTTTAGAGTACTCTCCTAGCTTGGAAGATGCAGTAGGTAGAGAGTGAAGCTAAGCTAAAGACTATGCCAGACAACTTACCACTTCTCACTGCCTTTCTCTAAAACTTGCCGTCCCTGTCTAACAAGATGTGTGAACTAAAACTGAAGATTACACCATGGTGAAGTGCAAAGAAATACTGTATCCTTATTTTGAAAGAAACATGAGTGAATCCTTATATTCCTGAGACTGCAGTGGCACCTGATTGGACATCTACTGCTGGCGGAGTTTGCATATGTATAAGCAATGCGTGGTGCACAAGTGCTGCACTACTATACATTACTCACTTGCTTATATTTCTGTTCCGTACATACTGCTCCAAAGGATATTACCAGAAATATGCACTAGAAAGTATGACAAAGTCAAGTTTATTTTCATGTGTACATAGTACAATGAAGTTTTACTAGCATGTCCTCTCAGAACAGTATATATGAGCTTCATTGAAGAGGCTCACCTCAAGACAGCAACTCCCAACTACTACCTGTAGGCTATGCAGGCCCCTAAAATCATTAACTGGTTAAAAAACATCAAAATACAAATAAAGTACCAAATTTAATACAAGGGAGAGAAATGGTCATAACTTTGGCTTGTGTAGACAATCCAAAATGTAATATTTTTAAAATATATTTTTATATTCTTATTAAATAAACTCTTAACAAAATGAGCAAAGGATGTGCCAAAGAAGGCATCCAAAGCAAACAAGACCCAATACACAAATTCCAAAGGCAAACTCAATAAACACATTTAATAAAACTCTTGCTATTTTGGTGGATCTCCCTACTGACTAAGAATATAAAACAACAGTGATGTCAGGGTGGCCCCACCTCCTGGGGTTCCACCCAATAAACAAATGGAATTGCAGCATATTTAAAGTAAGAGTACATAATTAGCAAATTATAAACAAAACAAAAATGAAATAACATAAAAACATGAAAAATAATATTTGATAAGTAACTAAAACAATATAATGGAAAGTAAACACAAGGCAGAGAATAAACCATGGATGTAGCATAAGAGTTCTTATGATTGTCTGTTTAGCAGCCTTGTGTGTAGGAGTGATCCCTGAATTTACTGGCGCGACTACCAATGGTCTTGTAAAATATATCAGAAGGGAAAAGTTAGAAAAGTGACAGTGCACTATGGGCAAGTTCTCTAATTATCCTGTTTGCCTTTCTAAGGCACTGAGGATTTCATGAATAGAATGGAACTCTATGTCAGTAATATTCTGTACTGCCTGCATCACCTTCTGTAAGGCTTTACATTCTTTACCTGGATGTGATGCAGCCAGTGAGGATGGCCTCTACTGTGCCTTTATAGAAGATTTTGAGAACAAATGGAGAAATTCAAGCTGCCCTCAGATTTTTGATATTGAGAAAAATATTTTGATGTTGATAAAAATATAAAAGAAAAATACAGGAAAAAACAACTTTAGATTTGTATGTTTATATATACAGTATATATATAATCCATGTATGTATATCGTTAAAGCTAATTATTTGTTGGTGGAATCTTTAAGCATACTATTTATTTATTTTTAATATGTAAACTATACTACTTCTGTTTTAAAAATGAAGCCTATTTCTAAAAGCTAAATATTTGTTTAGAGTAAAATATTTCAATGATCAGACAAGGTCAGGTCTGGAATATTGTAAGGAACTCTGACAGACTGGAGTATGGCAGACATTTCTATCTTGATGTAGAAAAGAAAATCCTCAATTTTTTTTTCACTAATTGATTCATTTTGGGATGAAGGACACTAAAGACTATAAAACAGATAAATCCTTAAGAAAGTTTGGGGCATCTGACCAACAGAAAATGCCAACGCATCATTATCTAAAGAGACACTCCAAGGTCAGGTGAATTTTCTCAATGAGTTGCTATGGGTTGCATTTATTGACCATTAGCATTAAAACAAGCTAAGTGATGAGAAATTACAACTGTATCACTACATCATATAGACCTGAATGCCAAGGGAGTGTAATAATTTTAAATCAATCAAATTGACATTTGAAATAACCTTAATGTCTACAGGTTTTGCCCAATCCACGATTAACCTCCAAAAAGTAGGATTGTGGTGACTCACTATTTAACAACAGTAAGAGACTTTGATATCAAAGTCGATTATACTGTATATTATAATAAATTAGGAGTTTGGGTTTGTCTGAAGTTCCACCTGGCAAAATGTATGTAGCTCCTTAAAAACTACTCTGTCAAGATTTGCCAACACTGACAGGGTGGCCCGACTAAGAGCTGCTTACATGTACCAAGGTGCAATAATAAGTAGAAACGCTATTAATTTATACAAGCCTTTGCTTTAATGGGCTTCCTCAAATTGTTACATTGTTCTGTTTTACCTAGAGCCAACTGTTAAGTTACAATCGTTTTTTTAAAGTAAGTAAATAACAGCCTTATTACTATCAAAATGTCAGTTGCATGGAGTTTGATTTGTCAAAGGCTGTATGAGAGAAATGTCAATACAAATATACAACATAAGGACAGTGCTAGTATTTTATTTAATACATTATTCTTACAGAATTCTTTGCAATATATACAGTGTAATGTTTCCTTTTTAAGATGCCTATAAATTCAAATTATCTCTGAGAAATGTAAGGTCAAAGAAGAGGTAAAGCAGAATTATGGGACTGTTAGTCTTTTAGCAGTTCAAATAAAGTAACAAATACTCAGATTTGTAGTGAGCCCAAACACTGGAATGAGTATTCTCTGACCACAGGAGTGGCTCAGTTTCAGGAGGACTTTTAATAACAGCACATGTCCAAACTGCACTTAGACAGTAGACAACAGCATGAAAAAAGTTAGTATGAAGAAAGAACATCAAATAAAAGACATAAACACAAGAGCCATGAAGATGTACTAAAAATTAAGTGTGAATTAAATCCAAATATGTATTCATTACAATAAAGCCTAATTTAAAGCAAAGTTATTTTTCCAATTTCACAGTAATCTTTGAAAGACAACATTTATTTATACCGTTTAATCAGTTTATTTTAAAATAATTACATTTAAAATAAATCTGTATAATGTAATTAAAAAAGACAACATCCGACAGTTAATAATTTACAGTAAATAACAACTCAAGGTGCAGCCTAGAAATGTGTGAATTAAACAATTTTTGTTTGTAGATTGCAATAAAAATATAACTGTCTCCCCAGCATTTACCAACCTGTACATGTAAATGTGTCCTCAGGTATTTGCAAGTAATTGTCTTTCAGGATTTTAATTAAATCATTTTAGAGCATTTTTCAAGTATTTGTAGTTGAATTATTTTAAAGAAATTACAAATGAAAGTGTAATTCCTGTCACAATACCATGATAAAGCAAAATGTCTTGAAAATGTATTTTAAACTGTCTTGTTTTTAACATTGTTTATTTTTAATATGAGACAGACATTCTAAAATGTTAGGTATGGTGTACTTGGGAATTGTCTTGGGCTCTGTGTAGTCATAATTCTATATTACAGTCATCATTCTAAACCTTGGCAGTAGAGCATAATTTAGGATTTTCAAGGTAGGTGGAGAAAAGTAGGAGCATAAGTGATCATATTATGTCTTAACTAGAAATGAATTTTAAGCAAAAACAAATACATTTTAAAACCAATCGGTCTATAAGTGGTGTCACAGACGGCTGGGGTTCTTACCCGGCCGGGACGCCTAGAAGGACCAGAAGGTGGCATTAAAAGCTTCCGGGTCAGGAGGACACAACCGCCCTGGAGCAGGAGAGGACCACGGGAGAGGAGGAGAGACTTTCCAACTCATTGGGACCCGTGGCCTCCGCCAGGGGGCGCCTTAAGCCTCCTAGAACCCGGGAGAACATTACTTCCGCCACACTTGGCAAGATGGCGGAGGAACATATCAGGGACACCCGGAGTGCTTCCCGGGCAAAGGGCAGCACTTCCGCCACACCAGAAAGTGCTGCCGGAAGATTGTCACCAGCCACCTGGAGCACATCCGGGCAGGAATAAAAGGCACCGCCCCCTAACAGTCTGGGAGCTAGAGTCGGGAGAGGGAGCAGGACGAAGCTCCCAGGAGGAGATTGGAGGCCAAGGACAGAGTTATTGAAGAGAATTGTGGTGATTATTGCTGTGTGAGCATTGTGTGGTGTTGCGGGACTGTGTTTATTATGTTTAATAAATGTGTGAATTTTATAAAGATGTGGTCTCCGACTGGTGGTGTCCGGGCAAGTCTCACAGTGGCTACTTCCTTAACACCAGCAATGAGAGGCAGTGATAAAAGTTTTACACGAAAGAAAATAAGCAAATAATGATTTGTGCAAAACCCCGTAAGTCAAATTTGTGGTGGAATACACTGGAAACCAAACTAATTTTTCTGCCTCACTCTGCGCTGTCTGTGCAATGCGGCCGCAGAGAGCTTAAACTACTTGGCACGTCCACATAAAAACGACAAGGGGTGAGCGAGCTTTCTTGAAGGCTTTTACTGGATGTACTGTACCCCGTTGTAAACTGAAATATATACAAAAGAAACATACAGGTATATACAAGTGTACAATCAAAGACAATAAAGAATGATTTACGAAGCAATACATACCAGACAGTATACATTAAACAATAAAGCTTTAAAAGACACTTACAAGGCATGTGATTTCCACGGTTGGATCAAGACAAAGAGAAGCGCGTAGACAGAGGTTCAAATTGCTGCATACCACAACTAACCAGACCCAGGGGTTTATATACCCTAAGGCAGTGTTTTTCAACTGGGGTCCCTGGGAACCCAAGGGTTCCGTGAGTGCTAGCCAAGGGTTCTGCCGAAAAAGTCCTAATGATATAGGACATACTAGTGGATAATTGCACAGGGTTCTGTGAGCAAGGTAACCATTCGCACAGGGTTTCACTCCAGTGAAAAGGTTGAAAAACACTGCCCTAAGGATACGTTTTGGACATGACTGAAACAAGAGATAAAGGGGTGCCTACATGAGAGACATGGGGCGTATTGTATTCAAATGTTTATTATGGGACCTACATGCTTTACGTGAGTTTCATAGACTTTTATAGCACCACTGTGAGTGTGGGACGTGACTGACTGTTGTGTTAATAAATGACAAGATGAAGGGGGAGCACAGTTCAACAAATAACAGTCTCAACTAACAAGATGTGGGGCACAACACTAATTATCCATGTAATTATTGTAAAAACAAATAATTTAATCAAAGTATTCATTAAAATGGTCTAAAGAGACATTTCCAGAAGTATTTCTCAGATTTAGAGCATATCATAACAACATGGTGCCGTTTGTCACGAATGATCTGGGGCCTCACCCAAGGTCTCCCCATCTGTGTCTCTTATATAGCAGCTTTTATAATGGAGCTCGCATGATTTAGGGGAAGAGGACAGAAAAATGTGTTTTTCTAGTGTTTTGTGCTTTTTTGACCTTCTGTTATTTGATAATTTTGATTCTTGTCTATCAATGTGGTTCTGGTTTAGATTTCTGTTTATTAACACAGGCATACATTGAAAAACTAGTTTTGCTGATTTCAAATGATTTTAAACAGTATATTTTTTCCACAGTGTTACATTGTTAAAAAAAAAACATTTTTTTGGCGTCAATTATAGAGAGAGAGAGAGAGAGAAGTTAGGCACAATTATATTTTTTTTGTGTGTTATATTTAATTAAATATCAGTATTTTATTTTAATAATAATTTGTTTCAATTTCATATATTCCAAAATTAAAATCTATGTTTAAATTAAAACAAGTATTTTACTCAATAATAAGGTCATAATACAGCAGGAATGGAAAATGGTGATGAGTCATAGCAGCAGATAGCAGCATGTCAAGACCAGATCACTGCAGTATCATAAACACACCTCAGTGTGACTCTGCCAGTTGAACTGCGTGCTGGTGAGTGATCAGTGATGGGTTTCTTTTTTTGTAGTAGTAAGATGCAAAGGACAGGAAGGTATGGAAACAGATGATATGCTTTGGCGACCCCTAATGGGAACAGCCGAAAGAAGAAGACTGTTAATTACATTATGGCCACAAAAGCTTGTGCGAACAGTCCTGATGTTTTTTTGGAAAGTTTTTAGTAAAAAAAAAAAAAAAAAAAACAGAGACAGAACACTTATTCTGCTTTAGAATAAGGCTCAGTGACCAGGATAAACAGTCCCCACATAGTGTCTGCTCTATTTGTACTAAGGCAATGGACAAAATATAAGAAGGTGCTCACCGCTGGCATTCTAATGTTTTTTCTGTTGCTCCAGAACTCAAGGATTTAACAAAAAGTTTCAGAAAGAAATTCTTTATCGTAAACCTCTAACACCAGTCCCTACTTCATATTGTCTGTCTTGATTCTGCAGAAACTCACTTAGAGGGAGAAAGCACTTAAGGAGACACAGACTTTGTCCCAAACTGTTCCAACAATGAGCCACAGTCATTCACTTAGAATGAGGTCGAGGCCTTCCCAATGATGCTGCAGTAATCAAGGGGTCCTGATAGATAAAAACTGAATACAGCCAGGTACAACTTTGTCTTGGTACTGAAACAGAGAAGAAGATGCAGCATATTTCAAGAAAGATGGATTCTTGATTTGCGGCACAGACATAAGTGGACTGGTGTTGAACCTTGGCAGAGATTACAATGCAGAAGAATGGAGACTATTTATAAAGTCATCCAAAAGAACCCTAAAAGGAGTACCATCTTCAGAACAGTAATAGAAATGCACCAACACCTGTTGCTCAGTCTGTGCATTTGAAAGAAACCTACGAGAACTTTGAAAATCTTCTTGAGAAAATTCAATACAATGAGCACCATTGGTTCATAGGTGGGGACCTGAAAGATTTGGATATCTTACTGGATCAGGAGTCAGGGCATATAAAATTACAATTTTCTGCCTGTTTGTGGGACAGCAGACCTAAGAATTTATATTGGGTCCAAAAGGAATGTCCGGTTAGAAAAAAAAGTTAGAGCTTGGTGTCAAAAACATCATCAGATCTAGCTTGCTAAATCCAGATAAAGGGCTGCTACCACCACTTTATATTGAGCTTGGTTTAAGGAAGAGGTTTGTCAAAGACCTATCAAAAAATTAAGCCTGTTTGATGTATTTATGTCAAAAGTTTTCAGGTTTGTCAAATTGAAAGAGGACATTTTTGTTGGACCTGATATTAGAAAACTTACTTCTAATGCAGAAAATGATGGGTATATGAATGACCTGGAACAAAAGGCTTAGGTATCTTTCAAAAAAGTCACTTCAAAGTCTTTAGACAACAATAAAAATGCAAATTATAATGAAATGGTGAAAAAATGTACTGGTTAAGTTTCAGGAGTTAGATTACTGGAGACTCAAAAAATCACTTTTTGGATTTACATTTGGAATTTTTCCCTGAAATTCCTAGGGTGGTGAGTAAAAAGTTTGGTGAAGATTTTATTAGGATATCAAAGACATGGAAAGCAGGTACCAGGGATGCTGGGATGTCAGTCAGGTGGTCAGTCTACTGCTGGATGATTCATAGGGACACACCAGAAATAGTGTTCAAATGACTGGACACCAAACAAAAAAACCAAGAAGTGACAAAAACTAGGGAAATTATACACAAGTCATTGAATATGTATTGTTGTTTTCTTTACATATATGTTTAAAAATATTAGAGTGACTAAATATTTTCATGTTAAATGGGTTTAGAATAATATATATATTAATAAGTTGTATAATTTTTGATATTTTTATTAAATTTATCAATTTTGTACTTAAATGTAACATGAAAACATTCTAATTATACTTTTTACTGTGTTCATGAATGCAAAAAAAAATGACTATGCATAACTGAAACAATTTTTGTAAGTTTAATTGTGCAGACATTCGTAATTTTTCAGAAGCAGTCCTTCAAAACTGAATAATAAAATGATTAACTTTCAGTTGCCATAATGTGGTATAAGGATTCTGTGGGAGCAAAGTATTTAAAAGATTAAATCAGCAAAGAGTAATCTATCATAAGCTTTATTTTATCTTGTAGGTTTAAAATAAAAACAGTATGTGCCACAATGTTAAGGGCATTATCACTAAATCGGAAAACTAGAATTGGTCTACGTTAGTTTATGCATCAGGCAGCAGACCGTTACCTACAATGTGAATGCACCGCACACGTGTTTGTATGAGGTTTTTCACAATGGGGGCTAACTTTTTCATTTTTGCTTCTGTTAGCTACAGTTACAATGAAGACCACAACGAGGCTTTTAACCTGATTTCTGGGGTTAAAAACGTCTACCAGTTCTCGCAGGGGCACAAGTTTACAAGCCCCTTATTGAGCTCTAACCTTATTCTAAATCAATACCACTTGAGCATTTCTGGCTTTTGTATTAAGTGTGGCTGGCACTCTGACATACAGGCCTGACTGCAAGTATGTTACTATTTCCATTTCTCCCGTTTGCTGTTGGTGCCACCTATTCACCAGAGAATGAGTGATACCTTCAATGCTTTTTGCACTGAGAGTTGCCCACTATCACTTCAGTTACAATGGATAATCAGAGTAAATAATTCATACAAAGAAGGATGACTTGTTGAGAATCCTAGTTGGATACTCAGATGTCTCACTCTGTAGATTGTTTCTCAACATACCTTGTTCAGTTCTTCCCTGTAGAACAGTTAGTGAATAAGCCTGTCATTTATTTTGGAAATTCTGTTGTATTCATGTTTCTTTTTCAAAGAACTTTGGAAATGTATGCTCTGGGAAAGTGATATACTGTATAAAATAAAGATTGTTTGATGAATATAGTACATGATTGTGCTCAATTGTCTCCACTGAGTCCCAAGATAATATGTTTATGAACCATGCGGAGCTGTTTGAAAACATTCATACACACTACATGGTTTAACTGCTGAAGATGCTGCTTGTAACTACTTTGAAGATCCACAGCAGTGGAACTAGCAATCCTGTGCTACTGTGTACATACAAAAGATGGTGCCAACTGAAGAGGAGAAATCTTTGTGGCAGGTAAAAACCAACTGGACAGTTGGGCGAGATGGCATATCATGTCATCTCCTTAAGTTCTTTTCAAGCAGCTCTCTCCAATTATTAGTTTGATTTTTAAATGGTGATTGAGCTATGGAAACAGTCAATCATTACCCTAGTTTCTAAGGTCTACAAGTCAAACAGTATGAATGATTACAAACCGACAGTACATACTTACATTCCAATTAAATACTTTAAACAGTTAGTGAAAAACATTTTAATGAGAAAGATGAAGTCATTTCATGATAACCACCAATTTCTTTACTGTGTAAATAAAAGTGTGGAAGATGCTCTGCTGGGTATCCCATATAAAAGCTATCCTTTGCTCACTATGCCTGGTTTCTATGTTAGAGCAGTACTTCTGGATTTTTCTTAAGTTTTCAACACCATCCAAGCTAACAAACTGATTGAGATACTGAACAGAATTAATGTTAACCCACTTATTACTTTATGGATTCAGGATCTATTAAATCTTCACAGTAGACGACCCTCAAATACAGGGACGCTGCATTACTATTTACACCTTACACAGGCGGCCTGAGACAGAACAATGGCCACTGTTCTATTATCAAGTATGCAGTTGACGCCATGCTAATAGGACACATATCTTTGTAGGGTGAAATATGTTATTTAAATCAAGTGGACTGTTTGGTGCAATAAGAACCACATTACTCTGAATATCAAAAGGACCAAAGAGATGATATTTGACTTTAAGAGGCCATAATTGGCATGTTCACCCATCACTATTATGGAGTAGGAGATCGAAATAGTGACTGAATATAAATACTTAGGAACTCGCCTAGATAATCTTAATTGGAATAAATATACAAAAATCATATACTCTAAATGTAATCAGTGCTTATTTCTCCACTGTAAACTCAGACTGTTTCAGGTACACAAAGACTTCATATTTTCCTTTTATTGCAGTATGATCCAGTCTGTCATTACTTTCTGCCTTACTGCCTGATTTGTCTGACGAACCAAAATTTATAAAAGCTCCAGCAGATTACCAAACATGCAGCTAATGTCATTAGGACTGGCATAGATGATTTAGTAAGTGTTTAGCTTGCAATATTTAAACGTTCAAAATTCTAATGTACAGATGTACATTAGCAGATGTACAGTACATATTATGTTTTGTTTCTAACTAAACATTAACTACCTAGGCTGGCATACCTAATTTGTCTAGATGCCTATGAACACAAAATACAAACAACATATAAAACTTCAATATGAATCTGCAAAAAGACACCATTTACCCTTATCACAGCACAGATTTTCCACAAAATAGCACCCAAGGGATAGGTTATAAATAGTAGCACAGAAGATGAATATGACGTCTTTGTGTATCAGGCTTTATCTATCTCCCTGTCTTCACTGATAACATTTTTGATTTAAAGTTGTTCCCTTAAGACATTTTAAAAGGTAAATCGGACTTGCGTACATATTTCTGACATGCACACTTTAGTCAAAGCTTTAATGTTTGTGCAGGATTGCACATGTTCAGTGTTTTCACATGACCTTTTTCTCAGCCAACTATGCTAAACTTCCATCTACTAATACCACATACAAAGATTAATATTCCCTGTATAGAAGCTTTTCATAGATCAGATAATAAAAACATGATTTGTTAATGATTTGTACTATTATTAGTTGAATAAGAATCTTTTTGAAGCTGTTATATATGCTTCTTATATACCCAAAAATAATGTTTAGTCAAGCATGACTAAATTTGTTTATAGTAGAAATGCTATTATCATAAATCATAATTAAAGAAGTTTAAAATGCACCACCCTTCCACAGTTTCATACCCTTAGACATATTTTTTTTTTATTTCCAGTCTGCAGTTTTTTACTAATTCCTATGTACTGAATACATTTCTTTTGATATCTTCAGTACAATCATTCTGTACTTTATTTTGCTGACACTGTCTTCTCCTACTTTAGTAATTTTATTGTCTTTTCTTTGCTAAGTATATCACCCACTGAAAAAAAAGATCTTTTCAGATTTTTATGTGACCGTAAAATATTACAATTGTTAGGCAAAAAAAAAAAAACACACACACAATAACCAAAAGATGAGAGAAAACGGTCACCAGTAATATCAGGGGTATGAGCCAAAAGATCAATTTAACCAAAAAAATGCAATGAGCAAACTGCACTTGTAATAAAATAAACACACAAAAGTCCTTACTCTGTAAAAGATTTCAAATAATTAAGCGTACCACATACTTTGCTTTAAAGTCTAGGAAATTGGATGTCTGAATTACGGAGACACCATCTTCAAAGTGAATCACAACTTGTGATGACACACATAGGGCTGCTGTCAACCAAGTGACCAGCGACAAACTCCATTACTTAATACAAAGAAGCTACAAAAAAAGGCAAACAGAAAATACCTCCACAATGATGTCTCAAAGGAAATGATGAAAAATAACAAGAACTTCTTATTAGCAATAAAAATACAATGCACCTGAATTGTTAGAAAGGGAGAAAAACTGAAGCACACAAGTAATGAGACCCATAGGTGCAGACTCCATCCACATCTGTCAAGCATTCCTGGATGACAAAGAGGAAATTGTTGACGACGTTTAGGGGCATGTAATTCTTCAGACCCCCTCTATTCTCTGGATGTTTAACCATGCCAGTGACAAAATAAATAGCCCTGAAAGTCCAAGGGTAAGAGCCTAAAATTGTTTGCAATTCATACTGCTGTTCACTCTCTATCATAATTCTTAAGGGGTGGTGAAGATTAACCCCATAAGCAATAAAATGGATATTTTTCAATCATTAAACATAGAATGAGGCATGAATTCTGAAATGAGATTGTAATGCTAGTTTATATGTAACAACCAATATGTTTTAAGGATGGAATAAAGACGAAAGTATTTAGAAGTACTTTTTTGGGATGCAATCCTTGGGTAAATGTCCCACATCACCAGCCAAATCTTCTGCCCTACCCTAAAATCTGAGACAGAGGTACATTTACAGTCCATAAACTATTTGGTAGAAGTTGCTTTATTTTATCACAAACCTGACTACAAGTGTCTGACAAATTTGAAATATACTTAGCAAGACTTGGCACAGAGGTGACACGAAGAATATTAAGCAAATGAGAGGAAGAATGAATTTCCTGTTTGATTGAAAAGAATCATTACAACATCTTGGATACTTTTCTAAATCCTATGAATCCAGTCTATTTTTCCATTACTTTCTGGATGATCTCCAGATGTAAGATAGCATTACTCATCAATTAAAAAAGCCTCCCAGAACTAGTAAATGAACCGTGGAACTCGGTCAGAAATAATATTTTTGGAAGACCATGCAACCTGAAAACCTTTTGACAAAACATTTCAGCTACCTTTTCAAAGGTAGTGAGCTTCTTTGAAGATGAATAATAAAACTAACAGAGATATTCTCCAAAGGTCAAGTTGCAAGGGAAATAAGTTGTAGGAGTCCAGACAAGTCTTATCTCTCTCACAAATTCCACAGGCTTGAATGAATTTGGTATCAAAATGCTAATTTTCCCAATAAAATTGACTTTTAATTAGCTCTTTAGTTTCACTAATGTGTGAATGGCCCACCAGAGCTGGACATGGACCCCACTTTTAAAGTCTCTTTTCAAAATACGAGGCACAAACAACTTACTTTCTGGTACATTGTCAGGATTATAAAATGATTCTAAAGCAGAAGTTAATAAAGTAAATATATTATCAACAGGATCAAGTATTATAGGTGGGGTAATATAATTTCTACTTTGGGGTTAGTTTCCTAGGTCCTAGGAATTGTACTTGACTCTTCATTTTCTCCATTCAGGCAGTAATTAAGAAGGCTAATTGGATGCTAGGGCATATAATAAAATATCTAGAATGCAAATCAAGAGAGGCTATAGTTAAGCTATATATCATACTAGTGAAGATCCATCTTTTATACCATGTACACTTGGAGGAACCAAGTGGATAGGACTGGAGAGCTTTGTTGGGCTGAATGGCCTGTTCTCGACTACAGTGTTCTAATGTTCTACACGTACAGTTTTGGTCCCCATATTACAAAAAAAAGATCTAGCAGTAATATAGAATTTTATTTAATTTTAATTTTTAATTATTTATTTATTTATTTTACTGGAGGTAGCACAGTTAAAGATGCTAAGATTTGCACTGGGTGTGACGTGGATGGTTAGGATTAGAAATGAGTACATTAGAGGGTCAGCTCAAGTTGGACGGTTGGGAGACAAAGTCAGAGAGGCGAGATTGTGTTGGTTTGGACATGTGCAGAGGAGAGATGCTGGATATATTGGGAGAAGGATGCTAAGGACAGAGCTGCCAGGGAAGAAGAAAAAAGGAAAACCTAAGAGATTTATGGATGTGGTGAGAGAGGACATGCAGGTGAGGGGTGTAACAGAGCAAGATGCAGAGGACAGAGAGATATGGAAGAAGATGATCCACTGTGGCAACCCCTAACAAGGGCAGCCGAAAGAAGGAGAAGATTTATTTATTTTAACATTTATTTTGTTTATTTAAATTTTATTTTATTTCACAATATTTCAGTATTTTTTTCACAATCTTGAGCAACTGTTACAGACACAGTCCCTTTGTCACTTTTTCCCTTTTGGCTTAATTTGGCCCTCTAATAAGATTTAAAAGATTATTTCAGCAATTTCATAGTTCAGAAGCATTCTTGGTATTATAACAGTTAATTCTACAATTTCATCTTATATTTCCTGATAGAATTCATATTTAGTTTATACCTGCTTATATAAAAATACAAAATTTTGTTTTGGTGTTTAGAATGGAAGAAACTCATCTTGGGGTCATTCATTTTAATAAGTTCAAGTTTAAGTTTTGGTATCACTAGATAAATGAAGATCACAAAAAAACAATCACCATGACAAAAATTGAGAAAAATTGTCTGAGGGTCTGAGCCAAAAGAAAAACTGGACCCAATGTGCAAGCCAAACACCTAGTCAAAGTAAACATGTAGAAATATAGACTCCCTGAAAGAGTTTGAATGATTAAATATATAATGAACTTTCTTTTAAAATATGGAAACTCGGATTCCTGCTTTACTGTGATGCCATCTTTAAACAGAATTGTGACAACATGCACAGCTCTACCATTGACCATGTAACCAGCCATGTATACCATTGCTAACAACAAAAATGCAAACACCAAATGGTACTGTGGTGACATCACCAATGCAATGATAAGAAATAACACCAAGAATTATGTAATAATAACAACAAAGGAATGAAACAGAAAGTAGAGCTAGCATATTTTTTTTATTAGGACATTTTTTTTTTTTTTTAATTAAAGTCAGTCGCTACCTTAATTGCTACTGAGATGTTTGTCCTTCAGACAGGTTCTTCCATCTCAGCAGAGGATTTCTGAAGCTCTGTTAGAGTTAACATTAGGTTTTTGGTTTCCTTCCTGACGTGGGTCTTTCTCACCTGGTTACTCAGTTTGGCTGGACAGCGAGTTCTTTTAAGTTATCTTTCATTTCACAATCAGTGAGGCCACTGTTCTTCTGGAAACAGTCAATGCTTTAGAAATAGTTTGATACTCTCAGTATGATCAATGTCTTACCACAATTTTATCACAGAGGTCTGGGAACAGTTCCTTGGACTTGGACATGGCTCAGTTGTTCTCCAGATATGCAGTGTGTATTGTGAATCTTTACACACACACACACACACGTATGTGCCTTTCTAAACAATGCCTGATCAGTTCAGTTTGTCACAGATGGACTCCAATCAAGTTCTAGACACATCTCAAGGATAATTAAAGCAAACAGGATGCACCTGATCTCATTTTGGAGTGTCTGAAAGCTTATATAATGCAAATGAGACATTTTAATTCTCCATTCTTAATAATTTTGAAAACCTTTCTGAAAACATGTTTGCAGTTGGACTTTATGTGTTATTCAGTGTAGATTGATAGAAAAATGGAAAAAATAAAAAAATAAATCTACTACATAATAATGTGTACAGAAAGTAAAGGGGTCTGAAAATTTTCTGAATGCAAAATGTTTTTTATTTGTTAAATGTTTAAATATTCATTATAGCAAATTGTGATTTTCTTTCTCATTTTTGTAATCATTTGACAGATATAATCATAGGCCACAGACAAGTGTGCACTGAAGAGCAGTAATCAACCAGGAACAGACCATACACATGGATTCTCCCACATGCATGCCTTTTGCTTCCTACAGAGCATGAAATCCTGTGAAATCACAAGGCACTTAATCAGCTTAGGTTAGTTGAGGTGAACTTTAGCAAAGCTTTGAGGACTACGTAACTGGCTTGTGAAAATCTCAGAGAGATTAATAAGTCAAAATGTGTGATTAGGAGATGAAAGCACCAAGCTCCAAGAATTGACAGAAAATAAAGCAACAAATCCAGAGACACTATACCAAAGTCATAGGCAAAAAAAAAACATTGCCAAAGGTTCTTTTCTCCCTATTTTCAATTACCTTTCTCTGGCTCTGAAGAATAATCATTGTTTTTGAAGAGAACCTAGTACTAAAATGCATGATGCTGAGTTGAAGCCATCTTATATAGACAAAGAGTGATGACATGCATGTCACATGACTGCCAATTGGCATAGCACTTAAAAGCAAAATGGCCATGGTCATGCAAAGATAGATACAAAATGTTGCCATCCATAGAAAAAGTGAAAGGGCCAGAATAACAGTATAATATATAAATACATAAAAATAGTAATATAACAATTCCAAAAATGAACGAATAAGCTCTTTCATATACAATGATTATATCTTGACCGTTTCAGAAAGTTGTAAAATTCATATAGAAAGAAATCTTTAATTTGGAGTAGCACATTATTGCTATTTATTTTAATATGTATTTAATATTAAAGAACTGCTTTTGTAATACATATGACTATCTTACAATAAGACAATTGTTAACTGTGTAGAAAATACACATTTCAATAAAAATGCCAAATTTAATACATCAAATGTTTGATGTTTCCGTATTATACAATGACAATGATTTTTTGGTAGTCAATAATAATGTACCCAAATACACACATTAAAGTTGTCTTGTGGAAACTAACCTATTTTTACTCATTCATTAAAAACACATTCAGGTACTAAGAACGGCAATGAAAATGATCTTATGGTTTCACATCAGTAATTAAATTATTCCTATTACTCTGTTGATGAGATGAAATGATTTATTTATACAAAGGTTTAGTGTGGTATATTAGACAGTAAAGGCAAAGTCATTACGTTTATTCTGTTGAGCTCCTCTTGTTGTTTTTATACACCTCCTTGAGAAAGATCCGAATGCTTTTATATTATTTTATTCCAGGCTAGCAGGACTGAGAAACGAAAATAAAATTATGAGCCAATAAACCTAATCCCAGAAGCTGAGAACAAGCTAATCACCAAATGGAGAGACAACACTGCAGAGCATCCGTTATGCACCTGACAAACAAGATAGGCATGTCAACATGAGGAAGCCGAGTAAAGGGAGCACATACTGCTCAGCTATGTCGATATCACTTCTATGTAATTGCTGAGGGCAAGGCGACTGTGAGATGCTAATCATAAGATAGAAAACAGCAAGGAAGACAGTTTAGTGAAAGCTTCAGAACAAGTGGGGTAGAAATAAGCTCCATGTAATGAATGTTGAGAGGTACAAAGCTGTATCTTACCCAATGCCTTTAAAGACCAACAGCCTTATATTAAGTATTTTTAAAACCTTTTACAGTAGTTTCAAGCTACTATGTTTGATGAGTTCTTACTAGTGCTGTCTAAAAAGCATCCCGGTTAAGCCAATTAATCAGTGTTTACTGCTCCATTGGTTTGATGATCAACCTGCAGTTCTCCACCTTATGTACTATTCACTTCCATTTTGCTTTTGCCATACTTTGACTGATAAAGAAGCTGTGGTAAATGTTAATTGCTTTGGAATGTTATTTTGGCCTCTCATTCTGGCATAATTTGAATAACAATGAATAATAAATCTAAACCTCAAAAGTGCACAAATAATAAACAATCGTTACAGCCGAAGGCAAAATGAAAATGGAAATGAGCTCCATTACTGCAAGGCTTGATAATAAAGAATATTTGAAAATGCACGCTGTAATGAAATAAATTTAGAAATGATGTTTTAACTACAGATCTTCTTCAGATTACTTGTGGATAAAAATGAATGCTGTATGCTTGAAGGGTTTTAAGCAACACAATTCATTTTTGCCCTTCCCATTTATTCTGAAATAGATCCTTGGCCACAGCAATTTTTTCTGAATGCAAACTGAGATAACACCCTCTCAACACTGACAAGTAAACAGTATACCATATATATTTCAGCTAACAGTATAAAAGTTTTCATATTTTATTGTTATATAACTTATATGACTTATATGACACTGATCAACAGAAAAAGACTATCTAATATAAAAAAATTTAAACAGATCTCCGTAAATTGATTTAAATGAATTACCAATAAAACACATAAAAAAGACAGTTGCTGTTTTCCTCGGTGTTGACATACCATGAAATTCAGCACATTATCAGACTGTATTATACTCTTGTTAAATTGCAAAGAACCTGAAGGCTGCATCCACACATCACAGGATTCTGTAAACATCATGTTTTTACTTTTTTTTTCTTTATTGCCATTTCAGCTGTATACTAGCATATGGAAAGACAAAATTATGTTAACTCAAGGATCACAAACAAATTGTGATTTACAAGAAACCAAAACATGAATGCTAAAAAGATACACTTTGCAGTTCAGTAAACAAATATTGAATTTAAAGAAAGGTAACCTTTTATAAAGAAAGCTCCTTCTCTCCAAAAGAAGATGGCAGCATGGCTTAGGTTGACAAAGTTTCTTCTGAATAAATAAGACTACTGGGCAAAATTTCAATCACAATAGAGGTTAGGGTTAGTGGTAGCAGGCCTTCTCTAGCATAAATGTGCCTGCTTCATTAATACTCTAAACATATTGCATACAACCCATGATGACCCTTTCTCAAAGACTACCTTTAATGTGTGTTTCATATATAGATTGTAACTGTATATAATTTAGCCAGATTACATTTACAACTGGCATTAAAATGAAGTGTCAACTTGACGTTTATCTGAACAACACAGCTCACTACAGCAACTAATCTGTAGTTAGCATGGAAACTGGATGCTTGTAATGACCCAGCAATAAAAAATGAAAAGAGGGTGACATACCACACTGCCATAAGAAACATTGATGTTTTAACATGATGGCAAATAGCTGATAATCTCTGCGATAGCTGTTGCCACTCCACTAACTTTTTCAGGGCTGGCTACCCTTCCATGGCTTACCTCACTTCTGCCACCACCCAACATGATTGTTTTTTTTTTTTCCACTGACTGTTTTGTTGTATGTGGATAGAAAATACATTTGCATTTCCACTTGTGTTAAATGCGATCACTACCCTTTTCTGAATGTGGTCTGTGTGAACTATAATCAGTAGATTTAAACACGTTTTAATTTGTCAAGTGTTCAGACTGCTGCTGTCACTTGACTTCATGTGCTGACCAGGGCATCTAATATAAGCCTTTTTTATGCATTGCCTTCCAAGTCCAAAGATCTAATGTACTTGGATTCACAGATATGCTGGTTATTCTTATTTCATTATCTTCTTCAGATGCAGGGGGATGGTTTTACTTTACTTAGATTTTTTGTCTGCTCCTATTTTGCTTCTAACATATTTTGGTTAGTTCCTCCTACAGTTCCTCCTACATTTTCCCTCTGGACACTATTTACTCAAAAGGTATCTGTAACATTTAATATATTAAGTGTCAAAGACTTTGCTTCCCTTAAGCTAGTGTAATTTATTAATGCAGTCATGGCAGTTTTGCCATTTCAAAGTTAAATACATCTACTTCAAGAGTTGAGACTTTGCTACAGGTTCTTAAAACTTTGGAATAAGCAGTCTACTAATTATTAGATCTGCTGATTTGGCTTTTCATACTGTGGAAATGTCTAGAAATTACTGCTAGTTACTTATCTAAAATCTAATTATGGCATTCATTATGACTGTGTGTTTTAACTCTTTCCTATTCTTGTTTCTTTTCAGTCATTTGCTGCCACTGCTTCCTTGACCAGGTTACTTCTAGATGATTATGTTAATTGATACAGCACTGGAAGATAATATCACACATTCTGCTGCTAATGAGCCATATTGTTTAATACTAGACTTTACCTTGTTCGTTTCAAAAGAACATGAACTTCTCCAAAAATGTATTTAATAACAGAACAAAAATAAGTTTTCACTTGCCTCTTTTCTGTTGCTAAATGGCCATATCCTTAGTTATCTTTATTTCTCTTTTATGTCTCTTTTTACTTTATTCATTAAATTAGTATTTCCAGAATGTTGTCTTTGGGTGAAAAGTGTTGTATTAGCTTGTGTAGTCAAGTGAGGCATGCTACAAGTCCAAAAACTACATTTTGCGGTGCCAACCAAGATGCCCCTTTTAATAATGTTTTTCAGAACAAAAGAAATATGTGCTTGTTGGTGCAGATAAACAAAGAAATGGTAAGGCAGCAGGGCCTTTTTTAAATAAACAGATGTCATATGTATGGTCAGTCCGGGGAAAAGCTTTGTCCTGTGGTGGTTCTACATGCAAATGAGATGGCACCCTCCAGGAACAGGTCAGATTTATAGTCCTCTGACAAGAAGTGGAGTCAGTTGCCTTCCTTGGGCTTCTTCTTGGAACACTGAGTAGAAAAAGAGATGCCACTGTTAGTGACCATGCCCCCTTTGTGTCCCAGCATTTTATTGCTTATCTCGGATGAGTTCAGGAGGTAACCCACTAATGCGCATACATAAAACTTGTTAACTCTGTATTTGAATATAAATATGTACTCATAAACATTTACATGATGCAATTTTTATTGTTAGTTTTCTTTTTATTTGTAAATTTATGCAAGATGTTTGAGTCTGTTTTCTGGCACAATGCTTTGCTCAGTTATTTATTTAAAATACATGCTTCCCACATTAGGAAAATTCACGTGTACGAGGAATCTGGGATGATTTTCAAATGTGTGCCACTTGTGTCAACACCCAGTAATCTACATAGTCATTCCAAGTACACTGAAAGGGATGCGGCTAATTTACAGGCTGCAGCGAGGTGTACTTGTGTGTTCCTTATGCTGTGGTTCACTTAGTTTGTTGTGTGTTTTGCTCTCATGTCTTCTCATATTATCCTGGGTATCACCACTCCAAAACAGAAAATGAACCAGTTGGAAAAACTTAACAGAAAAACCACAGGGATGTTCCTTTGAGTGGGAACCCGTAAGTAACAATGTCTAAGTAAAATGCTTCATTAATAATTAGGGTTTGTTTAGATGACTAATGTAAATATTAAAGTAATTCAGCCAATTTTCATGTAGTATGGTGTTACCTGTAACAAAAAGGAGGTCATTTTTAGGGCTAGCGAATGCTTAAAATGTTTTGTTTTATATTAAATGTAATTAGGGTTTTCAGGAGCAGATTAGCTCCTTCTTAAAATGGAGGGAAACCTCTCCTATTAATGTCTACCCCACTGAAATAAGATGACATGGCTAAATGACATTGTTGCAATTTGCAGTTACAGTACTTGACTCATGCTTTAGTGATTATAAAACAAGTCACATGCAAAAAAGGTGTGATCCAACTCGCAGGTTTCTCATTGTTGAGGACCCGAGTGGCTGGACCAGGCCAAGTGGACGCCCATGTAAAACCTGGCTGCAGCAAATAGATGGTTATAAATAGATGTCTGCCTTTTTGCCACAGTCAGGATCCCGAGCAGTTTTGTTTTGTGGTGGGTGCAGCAGCACACCGTACCAGTGCCTGCTCCCCAACCTGACCTCACCTTTAACTGGACTTGTTCCTACCAATTATTGTATTCTCATTTACAGTAGTTAGGCTTGCCATCACCTTCACCTCAGTCCTCACAGTCCCATCTGCTTTCTGTAACTCATTCTAGGCTTTACTCAAAAGGTGAGCATTTAGAGGTGCCTGACTGAAGCTGTGGATTGAATTGCCTTTGAGCTTACAAGTTCTTTTTAAAACCATGTGAAAACTATCTTTACTGTATACAGTTTTATATGTTTCATTTTAACAGTTTCAATGCATTACTGTTGTTTTTATTTTATTCTATTTAAGCAGTGTAAATGTATTTTTATAGTCAGCTTTTTATTCCTTGATTTAATTTATTTAAATTTTTACAGTGTTCAACATTTTGTATAGTACAGCATCAATAAAAATTGTGAACACATTTTCAACTATGTATATACATTTGAAAATAAAGTGATTATTTCTCCTGGGTGAAAAGAGAAACTTTCCTACTTAACGAGCTACACTCCCGAGTCAAATCTTGACAGGATTCATTATCCTAATATAAGCATTGCACGCAAAATATATCCAGTTGCTTTTCTAAAACTACCTTGTTAGACATTTGTGGCTGACATAGTGGCCTCTGAAGATAGGCAATGAATTCTGTCTTGAATATATAAGAAAGAATGCTACTAAGTACATACTTTCTGTCAGAAAAAGAACAATGCATGACGCTCACATGAATTTGACTTAAATCACTGGATGATCAGCATAAAACTAAGACTTCAACACTTTTTAACAGCACACACAAATGAGTATGAAATTGAAGTTTTTATTTTTTAATAGGGCAAAGACTAATGGGTGTTGTCTTCAAAGGCACATGACAGCCTTACTTTAGTTTTTTTTTTCTATCTAACATTCCTGGTAATGGAATGGTGACTCAGTCCACCAATTCTGAACTCTCAAAGTAAATCTAGAAATGGGTTGAAAATTTCCATAACATCTCAAATACCTATGCAAAGAGACAGCTTTGTGTTCAATGGCCAAGACTGACTACACATTGCTCCTAAGGTGTATGACATTCACTTTTGGACGGAGTCTCCATTCCAGAATCCCAGTGTAGATTTACCCAAGGAGCCTGAGTCATCTGATCACTCAATAACTGAACAGTAAAAGTACTGTGACAAGATTACATTTCACCTTTAATTTTTTTAACAGATTTCCAGATTTTTGGCATGATATAATCACTTTTGCAGTGATAGTTGTATGTGTGTTTTAGATTGTGTGTTGGGATATAAGTTTGTAAAGTTTGGTAACCTAAAAACTCAATCTGAATAAAACTTGACATAGTCACCCACATTAATTTTTTGTGTCGAACACAACTGGACTATGTGAGTCACCAGGCCCTTACTGATACAGACTGGCCCCAGGCCTGGCTCCAGACGAGAGAGTAAGTACCTCTAGATAAATAAAGAGATTATACTTTATTTGTCCCCAAGGGGAAATAAAAATTTAAACATGTATTGTGAAAACCATTATGGGAGTGTTACATTTGAAATACTCTTTATCTGTCCCTTTCACTTAGACCATTTTTCCATAGATTACCTAACCAGAAACACAAAGCTACCAACATCATAGCTCCATGGACCATTACAGCACACAAATGCCTGTACTGCACTAATTATTTTGCAGCTATTATGCAAAAATGAGTAAATGAAGAGTTGTTAAAGTTTTATACAGCAAGATCTAACTGCAGAGAGGTATTTGGGGGTTTTGTTCTTGTATCTGTAAGTGCACTTGGACATTTGGAAATTATAAGCATCCTCTACCTTTTATAATCCCACAGACAAGTTTTCCAATTTTCACATTCCCCTATATAAAGTATGTGCACCATTAATGCCTTTGCCCAGAATACTTTCAGTCACTGCTAACCAGTGGCTCTTATACCTCTCGTAGAATCCCTTTTTCTTCTCTTGTGCACCCTAAACATGCCTTGCATTTTGCAGTGTGTTGTTAAAGCATCATTACTTTTTTCAGCTATGTGTGCAAATAAATTGAAACTGTCATACACACTACAACCACTTTCATTAACAATCTGGCATAAATCTGACTTTAGTGGCATTGTGTTTTCTTTTGTAGAACAACAAGATTTGAATCCATTTCTACCAGCCAATGTAAATATTTGGCTGCTTCGTGCTCTCCTCAGATAATCCTCATCTCCAAAATTCAGTTTTCATTTAACAAAGGGGGTTGCACAGTACAATAGTAAGGGTAATTCTTCCATACTGACAGAAAGCCTTCTTAGCCCAACAAATTCAATGGTACAGCAAAAAAATTGCTGCGATTATAGAAACTTGTGACGATGATGAAAATCCCTACAAGTGAGGACATATGGTACACTTGCTAAAATGTAAACATTTTAAAATTGACACAATTATTATATAAAGCTCAGGTGCACAGTTGAAAACATTAAAGAATTAATATAAATAAACAATGTATATTGTATTAACAATCGTCTCCTGCTAAAGATAATAAGTTAACAGTATATGTCAGTTAAAGGTGTTACAAATCACAGTGACTTCAGGGTTTAATTTACCAGCTTTTAGATTTCTGTCTTCACATCACTGTAATTATTTTTACCCTTCTTGCACTCCATGTCATGAACTTCCATTTTTGCTTGCTATGCCTCAGGAGGCTTGCAGTGACATTGCAATGACAGTGCTTGAAAATGATTCATTGATCCTTCTTCAGATCATCAGCACCATCTTAGAAAGCTTCTATGTGCATTTGATATTTATTCATTCATTTCAGGGCTTGCTGGGATAAGAGCTGATCATTTATGGGGTTAGGTAGCATGGTGCAAATACCCATTGAGGAAGACTACTTTTCACTGAGGTTCCAAACTCTTTCTTTTTAATCGAATGGTGGCATTAATGTCATGATCACTTCAAAAATATGCTATAAAATAAAAGGCTGAATTTTGTAGAATAAATAGAATGGATAACTGACAAAAGATGTAATACTAAAACATTAGGTTAAAAACTCACCTTAAAGTAGCCTCTTCAATTTTTTTTTAAATTGTAACATTAAATACACATTTTGGCCATTAATATTCAATGTTAAAGCATCATACTTACTGTACAAAAGGAAATTTTAATGGGAATTACCTATTTTGCACACTGTTTTAATACCTGTTCATATCTAATTCACATTTATTTAATGCATAAGGTCATTTTTAATTAGACCAGTCAACATCTCAAATGTTAGCGGATAACTAGAATACAAAAATGCACAAAACACATGAATACATGCACACAACAGTTTTTGACGTTATTTCAGTGTTGCTTCTTAGAGGCTGTTGTCTGTTTACTCAAAAGCCATTTTAAGTTTAAGTGATAATAAATAAAAACTTCTCCAGCGTGGAACCTCATCTTTTGTGTGACAAAGAAAATCACATCAAACATGTACACTTATCTTTAAGTGCTTTTTCTAGAATTGCTGTGATTGAACTTATATAATCCACAGTTTATTAATTAGAACCTGTGAATCTGGTTTAAAGTTTAAAAATTCAAAGTTAAAATAAACCATTAATATATGTGTACTTTGTAACTCTACAAAGTACAAAATTATCATTTTCTTACTAAGCATACAAACCTTATGGAATGGATAATAAAGAAAATAAAGTATTTTTGCCACATAAACATTTTTGCAGTAAATTGTTTTTAAATGTGTAAAAAGAAACTATGAATACTAATGAGTACTGTAATAATAGGGGACCTTATGGCAGTGATCCACACACAGACAGACATACAGTACCTCAATGATCTCTCCTTGTCTCTCCCTCGCTCTCTCCTTCCTGAAGGCTATTGCAGAAAATACTAAATTAAAAAGAGTCCTGAGTCATCATTACAGGTGAGTTCAAACATAGCCATTCTTTACCTGAACCTATAGGTGGAGACCCCATGCACCTTCTTCAAAGCATCATGGCAGACTGAAGACTAACAGATATAACACATTTGAATACACTGGAATATATTTTCATCTTCACCAAATAATCTTTAATTAAATGGGATATTCCAGAAACACACCTCTAAATTAAGTATTATACAAAGCCCTAAACTAGTTAAACATAATTAAAGTCCTAGGTGTATGAAGTAAGACTTTTCGTATGTAAACTGCCATCAGAGCACAAAGCACAAATTTAAATATTATAAATGTTCTCATTTTCTATTCTAAAATGTGCTGGTACAAATGGAGTCAGGATGCCATGGTTTAACAAGCAGAGATTTTCAAGCATGTTTTATTCTTTTCCCTTACAAGGCTCTTCCTGGGAATTTGTACTGGCTTGAGCCACCCTATCGTACAGTCAGCATTGCAACCCAACTCTTATCCAGACCCCATACTCATACACAGACACACTCACTTGTAATAGGCGCATTTAGACTCATCGGTTGATCTAGTATGCGCAAAATGCATGCCAACACAAGGAGAAGATATGAACTACACAGAGGGACTGCCCCACTCAGGACACAAATGTAGAGTTTTGAGGCAGCAGTACATACAAGTTTCCAACTCTTTTGACCTTGTGTGTTATTTTTAACGTTTAATGGAATTTACACTGCTTTTTGTCCAAATTATATAAATGTACAAGGTCCATTATCTAGGAATTCTAAACTTGACCAGTGTATTTGTACATGATTGTGACTTTAATGAATTACCATTCCATTCAGGTTTGGTTCTGTCTCAGAAATTATTTAGCTAGGATAAACTGAATTTAAAAAATGGAGTGATGAATGGAATAAAATTTGCTTTCTGCAAAAAAGCAGAAGGTCTATGAACATATTCAGTATATGAGTAAAAAAATAGATGCATATTACACAGTGCAGGATCTAAAATATGCATATCAAACATAACCCAATTTAAAACATGCTGTTAGGGTCTTTTTTGGTTGGGTTCAAACCTTTTCATTCACTTAAGAAATAACGGTTTAGAATATTTAATGTTAAAGCTTGTGTTTATCATTGAGCTCTGAACAATGTGTTCTATTATTGCATGAGCCTTTCAGAATTTGGCCTTGGTGTTGTTTGAAACACTTATCAGCCCCTTGCTACATTCTTAAATTTTCATTGACATGAACAGAAAATTTGATTCAAATTTTAACAAATTCCTAAGTAACATAATAACCTCCATCCATCCATTATCCAACCCGCTATATCCTAACTACAGGGTCACGGGTCTGCTGGAGCCAATCCCAACCAACACAGGGCGCAAGGCAGGAAACAAACCCTGGGCAGGGTGCCAGCCCACTGCAGGCCACACACACACACCAAGCACACACTAGAGACAATTTAGAATCACCAATGCACCTAACTTTGCACGTCTTACGACTGTGGGAGGAAACCGGAGTAACACGGGGAGAACATGCAAACTCTATGCAGGGAGGACCTGGGAAGCAAACCTAGGTGTCCTTACTGCGAGGCAGCAGTGCTACCCACTGCGGCATCGTGCCGCCCAATATAATAACCTGTGGGTGAAAAACAAATCTGTCTGTAGTGTCTAGAGGCCAGCCAGCTCATCCTCCATTATTACTTGTACCACATACCAGAAATATCATTAAAAAATTCATCAGTGATTTATCTAATCAGCGTCACAATATATACGGAAGTTACCTTTATTCACTATGAAAGTTTGATTTCTTCAAAAGCACGAACAGGATAGCTATATGATGTTTATTAAAATTGAATACTGTATTAAAAACGGATGGTTGTATTCCAGCGGGTAAGCTATTCAACCCATTAAGAAGTTTTAAGTGTGCTTTGTTCAGGTAAGGTATAGAAAGAAAATAAGCAACTAAAATGCTAAATCTTGGTTTGCAAAAATGTTGCTTGCAGATATTTTAACCATTTATTTATCAGATCTGTGTACTTCACATAATTCACCATATTCCTGTAGCCCAAGAAAAGTACTGTAATATTCTTGACTTACACTCAATGTGTAGTTTCCTCATTTGGTAAATGCTGTAGTGAGTGGTACATGGTGACTTGTAACACACAAAAGGCATATTTTCTAAAATCCAAATCTTTGCCATTTCAACATTTCAAGATTTCATTTATTTATATTTACAAGTCTGCTGATTGTGCTCAATACAAGATAATACCTGATATTTTACAAAATAATTTTCTTTCTTTTTCTAAAACTGATATTTTTACATGTACTTTTTTCTAACAATAGATAACTTTGCTTTTGAAACACTAGATTTCATATCAAACTGCTGTAGTAATCAAACCCTACCTTTCTATAGTAAAGCCCAGGCAAGAATATTCTACTCGCAATGAGTAATATGGTGCATGTGGAATAAAATTTCACTATCTGATAATAATAAGCACAAAAAGCCCCAAATAGAAAAATGTTGAGTGTCTGATACTAAAAAAAAAATCAAAGAATTGTAATAATTGCTGCAGTGGCTGAAGACTCAAATACAGTATATGGCTGGGATCCAATATAGGCAGCAGAAAAAACAAATATTGTGTATGAAAATATTATTCAGTTTAATAGTAATGATATTAAGATCTTGTAATAATAGAATTCCCTATCTGAACCAATCTTTTTATCATTTACTTTTGTGGTCTTAGTGAAATGGTCAGGATTACATAAAGAATAATTTTTAGTTTTGGTTTTGCTTGTATATATCTTTACCATTTCTTTCATGACATCATGATTACCTCAATTTTGTGCATTTGCAAGGAAGTTACCATGTTATAGAGTTCAGTCTCTATGACATTGTATGTTAGAAAATGTTAGAATCTAGAAAACTTAAAAGGACCAGTTTAGCAAAAAAAAAAATGACTTTAAACTTGTTGATCAGTCTGTTGACCGTTAGTGTTTTGACTTGGCTATGTCTGACTTCCTTTCTCTAATATTAAAATCTCTGCTACATGGTTAAGAAATTAAGACAGGTAAGACATTTATGGAAAGGTCACACACCTGCTGCTCGACTTCAACCACAAATAAAAGTCCATGTCAATCTCTAAAAAAGTTTTCCATGGTAAGTCACTATTCAATATATTAAGCTTTCAATAAGGTCCTTAAGATTTTATCCATTCATTCATCCATTCATTATTCAACCCGCTATATCCTAACTACAGGGTCACGGGTAGCCAATCCCAGCCAATTGCTGGAGCCAATCCCAGCTAACACAGGGCGTAAGGCAGGAAACAAACCCCAGGCAGGGTGCCAGCCCAATGCAGGAAGTTTTCATTCTGACCTTATAAGTCTTCTATTCAGGAAAATGACCATTAAGTCCACTTGAAAAGCTAACTGAAATTAAGAAAGTAACATACACAAATTTCAAATTCCAGTTCCAACAATTGAACTGTTTAAATCTAATAAAGGTTTCATGACAAATTGGACATGTTACAGGCTTTAGCTAAAAGGCCAATAAACTTTGGAATTATATCTGTGTTTTTGTTGCTAGGAAACTCATCCGAAAGTGTAAGGTGTCATAATATTAGAGTCACACACAAATAATTTATATACACAACAGATAATGGTGCAAACAAGAGATAAAACTGAGATTTTACAAATGAAAATGTGTCTTAATCAAAGGGGAAGCTAGAAATAGGATCAGAGATACACAAAAAGTCAGAACCAGAAAAATGTTTAAATAAATTATGTGTTATCATAAAACTGAAGCAGCAGTTGGCATGACTAACCTTTGAAGCTGTCTATGTGAAAGAAGAAGCTGGACCAACCAGGCTGGTGACAGTAGGGTATACAGACTAAAACAAAGTAGTAGCTGCTGAGTAGTTAGTAGACAACCAGATGTATGAAGGACATTGACTGCAGCTACCCATGCAGACAGCTAATGTTAATTTTTTGTATTCACTGGTGGTTCAGACAAACAGACAAAAAACACAAAAAATCAGAAGAGCAATTGGAATGCCCTTGGTTGACTCAAGGTAGCAGGATGACTGTAATATGTTAATGATCCTACAGATGAAGCCCACAGGCTTCAGAGGAAGTTGTCCTATGAGGTGACCAGCTGGAAAGAAACCTAACAAACAAACAAAATGCTGTGTGTTAGTTATTTCCTCTAAATAGGTCTTACTAAATCCAGATTTGCCAGGACTTGACACTTAAAGTATTTTTGGCAGAGCTTTGTCACTATATTCCTAAATGGCTTTTCTCAAATAGCAGAGATAATGTATCTACAAAACCAACATTTTTTGACAACAGGCAAGGATCAAAATTTGCGAAGCAAAGCATTTGCATCGATTTTTCCGTGGCATCCATCACTCTTCTTTGCTTGTGTTCTTTTCATAATTAAAATGGTTGAACATATGGTATAGAATGCCAGCTTGGTTACGCTACTACAAAAGTGAACCTGTGACATAAAATGCCCATGCACAGGGCTTGCATCATGAAAACCTACTGCTGTATAACAAATCTTACCACAGCCACAATAACATGGGTGATCAGCAGCATTACAAGGACTAGGATGGAGCAAAAAGCAAAATCTGAAAAAGAGCAAGTCAAACATAAAATGTTAAAAGTTGCACAAAACTGAGAAATTGCCTCAATTAGCCATAAACTCAGATGTACAGTATATAAAGCACAGAAGTACTAAAGAAAGTGAAAAGTGTAATCTAGTATTCAAATAGAGACAAATATACTGTACAAAACAAAGTACCATCTAGGGCTGAAAAGAAAGAAAGAAAAAAAAAGTTTAGTGTTTGAAAAATCTATAACAACAGTATAGTGCAAAAATAAAAAAGAAAGAAAGGAAAGGAAAATCTAGTGTTTGATTTTGGTATTTTGTTTCTGACCCTACTAACCCTGGCATGCTTTTATTTATGAATGTGTTTCTCTGTATCTTTAGAAGTAAACAATATCCTGGTTTTGACTATAAAAAAATGAACTTGAATTTTCTTTGGGTCTAACATTTAAAAAATAAAAACAAATAATATAGCAGCAAGTGGGCGAATAACCTAATCCTCCACAAACTTAAAACTTTATCGCACACTTTTAAATTTTTAAATGGTATGGCCCCAGTTTATCTATCCAACCTCTTTGTCTCTTATGCCCCTTCTCGATCCCTGAGATCATCTGATCATCAGTTGCTACTAGTCTTACCACAATCAAGGCGAAAGAAATGGCATGATCATGCTTTTGCGATGACTGCTCCTTGGCTCTGGAACAACCTATAAGTGCAGCTTATGTCTACCTTGTCAGTTTTTAAATCTTTGCTGTAAAAAACACATTTTTTTCTCCCTGGCTTTTAGTCACTTGTTATGTGTTTGTATGTGCTGCTAATTGTTATGTGTCAATTGTTTACTGTTTTATTTACCTCTTTATATTCATTTTTATCTATCAATCTTTTGATTTTATTCATCTTTTTCACTTGCCGCACTTTGGAAACCATTTCTGCGACTTTAAATATGCTTTATATATATATAAAAAAAGAAGTTGTAAAGGCAAGTGAAAGTTGTTGTGAAGTGGTCCAGAATGACTTAATACCATGTACTAGTCTGGAACAATCAGGATTCTTTCCAGGGCTGGCCACCTGGCCAAAATGAGCAATCATTTGAGTAGGGCCAAGATAAGAGAGTTGACTGGGAACCTGATGATAACTCTGGCTGAGTTCTACAGAACCTGTGTGGAGACAGGAGAAACTTCCAGAAGAACTGCCATCTCTGTAACACACTACCCATCTAGTCTTTGTCACAGAGTGTTCCAGTTGTGTACTCCTGTTTTTACCATGGATTGTTTTGAATCGCCTAAGTCAATGCATGCTACTGTTATGATTGAGCCACTAATAAGTCTGTCTATGACTATGTCAGGTTAACCTATCACTCCACTTCAAGCCCCAGTGCTTGCAACTGTATCAATCTTATCACCCTGTTTTTGCTTCCTTTTTTTGATCCATCCATCCCAAGTTATACAGAAACTTCGATCCAGGCTTTTATATATTTGTAAAGCACAAATATACTGCAAATGCTGTATGTTGGTACTTTAGTCAACTGAAGTTGTTGTCACCTAATTTAAGGATACCAGGGTGTAAGCTACGAGGAAATGTTGAAGAGCCTGTGTATTTTAATCTTCAACAGAGATTACGGTGCATGCTATTACTTTAAAATCATTTTTAGTTTCCAATGTACGGTCCTCATCAATAATATTCTGAAAGAAATGACATAAATGCATATGTTTCTAACTTTAGGCATAAATAAAAGTATTCCATATGGAATTACTTCACAGTTTGTAAAACTGTTGTGTATAATGTACTCATTGCTTTCTGAACAAATAAAATGGCTTTCTACAACAGAAACAAATAAATATCTCTGTAAAAGTCTGCAACCTTGCCATCTGCACTGAGAGAAGCAAGTTGCAATTACTGTCAATATTCCATTGATTGTAGAGGCTATAATTTGAAAATTGTGCTGCCTTTTTATTTTAAGCTTTGGGAGTAAGATTATTTGATGGATTTGGAAGTATGCCCAGTTTGATAATCAGTTCTGTAAGCACATTGTTGTCTCATCTGAAGGCCACACAAATGCTATTTCAAAAATGGCCAGGGCCCCCTAGTTGTCAGATATGATGGCTATTGAACAGTTTTCTAGTAATTACTCTGCTTCAGTGCAGGGCTTAACAGATGGCAGATGTCTATAGATCGCTAATATTTGTAAGTCCATTACAAATTTCAGCATGATTCAGATCAGAAAATTGAATGTTTTTATCCTTTTTCTCTATTCAAATCACTTTCCTCTTGAATCTTGCTTCAGTGGTTTATATTTATTATTTTATAGGGTAGCAAAAAAATCAGGTATCATTTGAATTTTTTTTATAAAGAAAAAATAAAAGATTAACATTGAGAGCTCCCTCAAACAGTCACCTTTTCCATTTGTAATGTGCTTTTATTTTGTTTGACAGACAAAATGTTACAGAAGCTACCAAAATAAGAAAGGAGGTTACCGTGTTTTACATTTAAAAGAAAGTTAATTGACCAGGAGGGTATGTTACACAGACATATTCAGATAGAGACTAATCACATAAAAGACTGTATATTTCATAAATCCATCATGCAGATTTTATTTTGTAATACTCTTAAATTACTTTTTTAATTTTACATAATATGCCATGATGAGGAATAATATGCTTTGATAACTGTGCTCAAATTAACAGTCTTTTAAATGTAGCTTTTGTATTATTTACTCTTTTTATATATGCTTTTCCCAAATCACTGACAAGAAAACAAAACATGCTCAAGGGATATTTTGTTTCCTTTTTTGAATAATAGTGTATTTGTAGGAATATACATATTTAATAAAAACATTTTAGAGATGAAAGAAAACATCTCATTTCCTGCTCACCAAACCAGTTTTAGTTTGTTTCAATGTATTATTTAGTTTCATCCTCTGTAGACTAGCTCAGACTGTGCACATTTTATACATACTATGTACACAATAAACTAGTGCTTGTGTATTGAGTATATTGCAGAATGATGACAAAAATGAAATTCCAAAACAGGCATATGACAAACATGAGATCCATCCATCCATTATCCAATCCGTTATATCCTAACTACAGGGTCACGGGGTTCTGCTGGAGCCAATCCCAGCCAACACAGGGTGCAAGGCAGGAAACAAACCCCGGGCAGGGCGCCGCAGGGTGCACACTCACACACCAAGCACACACTAGGGACAATTTAGAATCACTAATGCACCTAACCTGCATGTCTTTGGACTGTGGGAGGAAACCGGAGTACCCGGAGGAAACCCAGGCAGACACGGGGAGAACATGCAAACTCTACGCAGACAAACATGATATATATACTAAAATTAAAGAGAAAAAAAAAACCCATAAAGGTCATAAAAGTCAGTTGGTAATCAAGCAAAAGTTACTAATAAGAGAAATAAGTCCAAATTCTAAGCTGAACAGGTTCTCCTTCAGCCCTCCATAATACAGTATATGAAAAATTCCATTTAATGCATTTGAATTAATTCTCATAAATCTTAAATGTACTGCACTCACTTAAAAATGTAGTTAAGTTGATGGCTATTCAAGCCAGAACATCTCAGAGCACAATCATGCATACAGCCACACTAACTCTAACGGCCAATTTAGAGTCTTCAATTCAGCTACACATCACGCCTTCATGTGTAATCACAACATTAGCAGTGCACTAACTAGGATCTGAACCTGGAACTCTAACTTTTTAAAAATAATTTTGGTTTAACATATCTATATATTGGTAGTTAAACTGAAATGTATAAATATTGCCACATTTGGACTCTTGAGTTGCCACAAAAAGACAGACGGCAAGAACTTAACAAAGATATCTTTGTTCTAGCAAAGGCTTTATATAGTATTCAAGCAGCTATTCTAACACACAGCAAACTGGGCTCTATTCCTGGGAAAAAAGAACTCAAAGGCATCTACTTCTTATGGGTTCAGCTACAGAGAGACTGGAGAGGAGTCGGACACAGTCTGGACAGGACAGCAGGCGAGATGTCTGGCTCTAAAACCTCAAAGCATCGTGTAATAAGTGCGTTACATGGTACAGCAGGCAGCTAACCCCACAACGGCAAACTTAAAGCCATTCAAGAGTGCATTTGTTTTGTATTTAAAAAGCCATTTGAAAGAGTGTTTTCCCTGAAGGAGCCCCAGAGAATAAAGGATCAGTGCAAAGAGTTACAATATATATTTAGAGTTACAATATATATTTAGCTAAGACAAGCTATCAACGGAAAAGAGAAGATCAAGCTTCTATTCTACACAGTATGCATTGTCCCTTGGTTAAATAAATATCTAGAGTCTCCTCCTGGAGTTCACAAACAATACAGAACTGCCCAGACAGACAACAGAAAATATGGCAAAATACGATGTTCCACTGATGTCAGGACTATCGTTACAGATGACAGATTTACTAAGGTCCTTAAGAAGGAACAACAAGAATATACTTGTTCTACTAAAAGTATAAGAAATAATTTGAATCAAGGTCCAGAAGATGAAATGCACAACAGGAAACATGTTGGATCAGTTGCAATGTGCTCTGAGCTAGAGATGATCCTGTGCTGTTCTGGTCTTAATACATATTTACATTAAGAAAACTAACTTTGGGAATTAGAGCTGTTGCAGTGTGCCACAGAGCTGTGGACTAGCGGGTCAAGACTAAGACTAAGTGCAGTTACAGTGTACCTTTGGGAGCTGGAGAAGGGGAACAAAGTTGTGTACTAACTTAGACAACCTTGTAAGCAGGTTTAAGGAACTAAGTACGCATCAGACTGACTGTTACAGACATGAAATATATTTTATGTTTATATTTGGACTGGAGTATAACATGATACTAAATTAAATATATTTAACTCAGTGTCACAGAAAAAGACAAGCAATGCATGGAAATATTGATATTGTGCAAAATTAGAAATACAAAAATACAACATATATTTAACCATTAATCTTCAGTTAAAAGACACAGAGTTGGTGTGTCTGATTAAGAAATTGCTCTGCCACCAGCTCAGATAGTGCTCATTGAAAGATGATGCTAGTTTCCTCCATACTGAATTCCTTTGGAGTGTCACAGTGGTATCTTTGTGAGTGTCCTCCAAATCTGATATAAGATCTCTCACAATATGTGTTATATAGCACCTAGGTTCTATTAGATAGATAGATAGATAGATAGATAGATAGATAGATAGATAGATAGATAGATAGATAGATACTTTATTAATCCCCAAGGGGAACTTGTGTTATAATAAGTTTGTTATAATATTAAGAATTGTGTCACTGTATCT
>JANRMT010062856.1:84858019-84874686 GCA_026402145.1 Polypterus bichir lapradei
GAGTGAAAGCCATAGACTCCAACACCACCTCCGTTGTGACAGCAAAGGAACCATTTCTACACGACCGAATCTCCACGGTTTAAAAATAATGAAATGTGACTGGTCTTCCCTGTCGTTTTATAGCAACGTAAGCCGCATTAAACAAGCTAAGTATATTCTGTCTTTTCTGTGACTTTGTCGCCGCCTATCGCCGAAAAGAGGGATATCGCCGTTATAATTTATAATTATTTAAATAAAGGGTTATTAAAACGGCGCAATATAAAAGAAGATATTTCCACGGAGCTAACACTCCTATCGGAAACAACTTGCAACAGCATACTGATAAAAACAATATTAATTTAATAAAAATGGAGTGCAAGTTAAAAAATGCAAGGTGTCAATAACATTGTATAATAATATTAACGTTTACAAAGGGTGGAATTGAAGAGTCGCATAGTGTGTGGGAGGAACGATCTCCTCAGTCTGTCAGTGGAGCAGGACAGTGACAGCAGTCTGTCGCTGAAGCTGCTCCTCTGTCTGGGGCAGTGTAATGTTATGGGCAATGTTGTGACAGGCACACTGCTTCAGTAAATTCATTTGATGCGTGGATGTTCAGTGGATGCAGTGAATTCCCCATGATTGACAGAAGCCTGCTCAGCGCCCGTCACTCTGCCACAGATGTCAAACTGTCCAGCTCCATTCCTACAATAGAGCCTGCCTTCCTCACCAGTTTTCCCAGGCGTGAGGCGTTCCTCTTCTTTATGCTGCCTCTCCAGCACACACTATGATGACTGTGCTGCAGTAAGGCAGTCTTTATGAATATTGTCCAGTCTCTGACTAGGTATTTTATACACTTTGGTGACTGTTGAATTAATTGAGTTATTAGGAAAAGCGGAATGAACAATGTATGGCAAGTAGGAACTCTTTTGTTTTTTCTGTATAACTGTGAGATGCATAACAGCAAAACAAGATTAAAATCCCAAAGGGCCTCAGAGTGTTACACGAATATATTTGAACTCTTTGAACCTCACATATAAAATGAGCCGGGGTTGGTCTCCCTTGAAGGTTTAAGCAAGCGGTCACTCATACATTAAATCAGGGTGGCTATATAATGTACAAGTAACCACATATGTGTTTTCTGTGGAAGACCCTGAAGTACCACTGAAACAGAAAAACAGCAGTGCTAGTGAAAGAAGGGGTGCCATTAAAAACTTCATGACTTAATTTTAGGTAGGGTTGAAATTTCAGTGAGAGCAGATGAAATCTGAAAAGATTTTGACCAATCTGGAATTAAGAAGGAGGGATTGTTCCACTGTTATTTTATTAATCCAAAAACCGATACAACTACAGAAAATACTATATATTATGGGTGAAATTGTTCATACTGCAGTAGTCACACAATGTGTTTGCTTTTGGTATTTAGGGAATCTCATTCTCAACATAATGAGTTGAGAATTAACATAGTTTATTGTTTATTAAAAAAATAAAAAGGAAAAAAAAAATCTGCACATAGGTACAAATGTGACAAAATTTTCTTAACACTAGAATTTCTGAAGCCTACGAAAAAACTCGTCATCCCAGCCCACCTTAGAACCTCTCCGTCAGCGTCTTTTGTCTTGTAAATGTATCGATCAGCACAAGCAGCAAACAGTCTGCTATCCCATCCCCCCACCACTGTAGAAAGAGCAAAAAGCTCTCTCAACTCAAGCCTTGTTTATCTGGGAGTGAGGTACCTGGAGTTGTGTAGGGTAAATAATATATCATTATTTGGAACACATGCATTTCATGTTTGTTACGGTTTTACAACAATCTATGTAAGTGTAGGGTGACAGGAAATGCAAGAAATGTTGATCACATGCCTAAAAGACAAACCTTTTTCATGTTTTAGTACTAATGAGAAAATCTTGACATGACATGTATAATATGTGAAGACTGAAGTCCAAATATCAAATAAACACTTTCACAAAACATACAAGTATAACGAAGCAAGTGTGCTTTTATTCAAGAATATAACTGAAGAAAAAGAAGTCTGGTTAGTGTACTTCTTTGTCACGACTGCTTTTGTAGTACAGTGGTAAGAACTGCTGAGTCATTATCAAGAGGTTGCGGGTTCAATCCTAAAATAAATGTTTTGAGAAGTGAGCCGCTCTTATTGTTACTATTATACAATTAAAAAAAAAATGATTTGAGTCTGTAACAGCTGGTGTAAATGTATAGTACTTGTAAAAACACTGCTGTTTTCAAATAAAGACGTGCTATAATAGAGGTGAACTCAAATGAGGATTCTACATCAAAGAAAGACAACAGAAACCCTCTCCACAAGAAACATCCACTCATATATAAAAACAGCACTGCTGTACCAGGCATTAAGACAAAAGATGGCAGAGTTTGGATGCAGCAACAGATCGGGTGTCATCATGCCAGTCAGTCTGCCCCACACCTGTCCTTCAAAGTAAAAGCAGGGCTTACAGAGCTTGCCAAGGTATCATGCAAAGTCCTGTTTGTGATTATGTTTTGTGATGGTCTTTATATACAAAACATATATCAGTCAGTCAGTCATTTTCCAACCTGCTATATCCTAACACAGGGTCACGGGGGTCTGCTGGAGTCAATCCCAGCCAGCACAGGGCAGGAACAAACACCGGGCAGGGTGCCAGCCCACTGCGGGGCACACACACACCCACACCCACACACCAAGGACAATTTAGGATCGCCAATTCACCTAACCCGCATGTCTTTGGACTGTGGGAGGAAACCAGAACATCCAGAGGAAACCCACGCAGACACAGGGAGAACATGCAAACTCCACCCAGGGAGGACCCAGGAAGTGAACCCAGGTTTCCTAACTGCGAGGCAGCAGCGCTACCACTGTGCCACCATACTGCCCACAAAGCATATTGTGACCCTCAGACAATACGTCAGACATCAGGTAAAAGTCCAAATATTTTCTTTATTAGGACAAATACGTGCACAAAGCAACCTCCTCTCCACAATACTCATATAATAAATCAATTCTCCAATACAATAATCCTCCACTCTCCCAGACGCGTTGCCACCCAGCTCAGCTCGACGTCTGGGATCTCCCACAGTCCTTTTATATTTCCTGACCCAGAAGTGTTTCCGATTCTTCAGTCCACGTGACCTCCTACCACTTCTGGGTCAGATCAAAAGTCCTCTTCTTTATCCCGGAAGTACGTCATTCCTCCAGTCGCTGTGACTAAGACGTACTTCCGGGTTATAGGGCACATACGAGTCTCTGGGCCTCCCTGCAGCATCCTCTGTTGGCCCCTGTGGTATCTAGCAGGAATGTAAAGGAAAACTCCACTGTCCATGATTCCCTGCTGGTATTCGGGGCACCTCCATGCTGCAGGGAGAGCGCTACCTGGTGGCCTGGGGGTACTGCCCGGGATGACTGGCCGGCCATAGTCCACAATATATATGTTACTTATATAAAAGCCAGATTGAATTTTATTTACCTTGATTTATTTATGTATCTTCCTACAGCGTAAAGTTACAAGTAGATTGCAGAGCTTCCTCTTTTTCTTCGACACGGGAATGCTCACAAAGTACATGTGTACTGAAGTGACTTTAGCTGCAGGTGGAAGCTCCACGCAACTGTTGTTACAGTTCTGCCTTTGTCTAGAGATGATTTCATAAGTTTTATGACCTTAGTCTCGGAAAGTCTTTCTCCCATGGGGCCACTGAGATCTTTTCCTGAATAAGATCAAACACAGTTGCGTAGGGTGCGACAAATGAACATTGTTAACAGATAAGTTATAGGATTTAAGACAGCAGAGATGTAATCTCAGATAACCTAAATTGAGTTTACATTCATATGATGGTAACTAGAGAGGAAATACATAACATCATACAGCCAAATGAATCTCACCTAATATGTTTACTTTCATAAAGCTGAAGCACATCAGTGTATAAACTCAACAGAGCTTGCCTTCTTTTGTATACTTGCCTATTTGAAACGTGTCCTATTTGTACCATTCGTACAATGTCTAGAAGCATGTAATTTTGAAGTAGTCTTCCAGTTGTTCAATAATAGGAGTTTTGATCAAACCGCCACGTTTGGTAAATAAACTACAAATTACGGAAAATGATAAAGTGGTTAAATGTAACAGTTTTCAAACATCCATGATATTTTTCGTGGGAAAGAAATGCTTCTGCCCATGACATACTCACAGAATGTTTACTGATATACAGTGCATCTGGAAAGTATTCACAACGCATCACTTTTTCCACATATTATGTTACAGCCTTATTCCAAAATGGATTCAATTCATTTTTTTCCTCAGAATTCTACACAAGTTGTGTGTAGAATTCTGAGTAAAAAATGAAGCTAATCCATTTTGGAATATGGCTGTAACATAACAAAATGTGAATACTTTCCGGATGCATTGTATTTAGTTCGCTTGAATGTTTGCCATGTGAAACACAATCAGACTAACAGGAAATTGAAAAAAAGTCTTCGCCTGATAGATAGATAGATAGATACTTTATTAATCCCAAGGGGAAATTCACAATGACTCATGATGACTCATAGCTTCAGTTTTTGGGCTCATGTTTTTATTTAACATTTTGGTTTTGGTTGCATGCTATGACTTTTTGGCACATATCTGTGCTTGTTTTTTTTTCAACAAAAAAAAACTCTTTATTACCTTGTCATAGCTCTATTTTCATTCCAATATGCATTGGTCTTTTTTCCAAATATAACCACAATTGTTGGTGATTTTTGTAATTTAACTGTTTTTTTAATTGATTGCAATTCTGTAATAAACTAGTATAGTATGGATTGTAGTGGTCCTTTCAAGCTGCTCCAGGAACCTGTAAATCAAGAGGGATTTTATTGCAAAAGGTGACGTTAAAAGTACTATAAAACTACTGTACAGCAAAGTGAAACCAAATTGTACATGAGACAAATGAAAGGCACATCAAAAACCATGCCAAAATAAAATCCAAGAATCTGTACTATTTTTTGTTTGTATAAAAATGAGGAATCCAAAATTGTAGTCAAGACGTCATGAAACAAAAGTCTTTTGAAAAGAATAATAAACTAAATACACATACTTGGGTGGCATGGTGGTGCAGTGGTAGCGCTGCTGCCTCACAATAAGGAGACCTGGGTTCGCTTCCCGGGTCCTCTCTGCGTGGAGTCTGCATGTTCTCCCCGTGTCTGTGTGGGTTTCCTCCGGGTGCTCCAGTTTCCTCCCAGAGACATGCAGGTCAGGTGCATTGGCAATCCTAAATTGTGCTGTGTGTGTGTTTATGCCCTGCGGTGGGCTGGCACACTGCCTGGGATTTGCTTCCTGCCTTGTGCCCTGTGCTGGCTGGGATTGGCTCCAGCAGACCCCCATGACTCTGTAGTTAGGATATAGAGGGTTGGATAATGGATGGATGGACACACATATTTATTTATTTATTTATTTTTAAGTTCAACCCGTAACCTTATTCAAGAAAAGGAATGGTTGGTGCATGATGTCATGAACAAGACTGCACAAAGGTCAGAGCTGTGCATCCCTGGCCTTCCTGAGGTGAAACATTATAACTCTACAAATGTTGCAACACCAAAGCAACTGTACACTAAGAGTGCCTTGCCTATAAGAAACTGCAATGGCATCACAAAAAGCAGTTAAATATATTTAATCTATGTAATATATCATTTTATATGAAAAGAATTTAGGTTTTCTACTGTCAAAAATCATGATCACAATTCACATAACAAGGTGCAAAAAGGAGATGGGAAAATTAAGAGAATTTGTGTCATTTATTTGATGTTAAAGATTGCTAAAATATCCTGAAAATGGCAGTTGACATGAAGTCAATTCATCATATCAAATGACTGCAAAAGAGTAATATGTTGCAGAGTCATATTGCTATGCTAATAGGATACTAACTAAATAGTGCAGCCATCTTTTAAAGGCAAACACAACAAAGTCATGTAAAATGAGTCATGTGATTAGCAATCAAAATATAAACCAGGAAGCCATAAAAGGGAAGATAGTGAATCCCACGAAAATTTAAAATGGCATAGTTGTAAAATAAAATAAATAAACACAAACAAATTTTGCAACAAAAAATACAGTATATAAAACAACTGTGACAGTGAGGTTGCTGGTCTGTTTCCTAAGATAAATTCTGTGCTTTTCAAAGAATGAGAAACCTCTGTGGGAGCATTCCATGTATTCATATTTCATAGAGAAAAAAATGGAAAGGATAGAAGGTAAATATCTTGGTCTTGGGTTCAAGTGTGTTAACAAAATGTAAGCCAGTTTCAGATAGCAGACTGTGTGTTTTTCTATATTGCTTATGTCATTTGTGAATTGTAGGGGACACTGTCATCCTGTCCCTGAACCCAAATATAGACCAGAGAGGCCAAAAGGTAAGGGAAAAAGTTCTGTTACCAAAGTTTTAACATAGAGAGAATCCAAACATATTAAAAAGGGAAAATAAAGTAAGACATAATTGTCCTAATGTGTTTACTTATACACGTAGCAGTCCCTGGATGGCTAGTCCCCTTCCCACAAATGCAAAAAGAACATTTCATATTTACTTTCCATTCTATACAACCCCTACTCAATAGACTGGCCTTCCATCCTCCCATGAGTCGAGGCCTTGTCACTGTCTCACTTACAGGTCCAAGTGCTAAGATCTGGATGACCACTGGGACTCGGGCTTTAAAAGTTCATATGCAAAAAATGCAATAAATGAGAAAGGAAAACTGAAAACAGTAAAACTGACAAAAGTAAAACAATAGTTTTGAAATAAAAAAAAAAAGGCAAAGAAAATGCAAAAATAAGACAAAAAGTGTTTGCCTAAAAAGCAAAAGTCCAAATTGACAATTTATTAATCAGTAACTGAAGAAAGAGCAAAAAATCCATGAAAATCCCCCCAAAAAAACTTACAGCATTGATTTACAGCCTACAGCTATTAGTGGCACTCTAAGGGACCATCTCAGAATATAAAGGTTGAGGGGAATCACTCAGCAGTCCCATCATGATGGCCATGCCTCTTGGGGTTCCACTCACAAAACACAAGGAATATATATAGATATATAGAGATGCATATACACAATTACTAACTACTATATGATATTTAAATTAAACAATAACAACAAAATGCATAATAACAAAGAGACATGAAAATAATAATTCAGAATCAACAGAAATGACAATAAAAAGGTCAAAATGTCTCTTCTATTTATATAGTTGACTGATGACTCACTCACTCATCAACAAAAACACTATATTCTGCTTAGTTAAAAAGATGAAATCTGGTAGGATGGTACATCTAAGGCTGTAGGTGTCCGCTAAGAAAGGACATTTGATACATCAGGATTTAGGGTTTAAATCCTCCCCTACAATAGATAAACTAAATACCCCAAAATGTCAAAAATGCTTTGACTTACTTGATTGAAATTTGGTAAGGTTGTAGAAAACAAATAGCATACATGTGTTTTTTTTATTTCACAATATTTGTCAGTAATAAAATTGTAGCCAGTGGGGCATAATTAGGCCCTACATCTATTTTTTGCTTCAGCTGCAAATGTGCAGAGAAATAGGGTGTGTAGTTCATGCAAATGAATGCCACAGGCAGAACAGCACCACTGTACAAGTTAAGTCATGTAAAGTAATGGGTCTGGTGGCAAGTGAAGAAGGGCAGCTGCCTCGCACAACAAAAAGTGATGAGTCGGTGGACTGTGTGGAAAAAGAAATGTGAAAGAGACAAAGGAAAGTTTGGTGAAACTCAAAGAAGACTTGGTTAGCAAATTCCCTCCTTGGGTACACATTACTCTGTATTTTGTCACCAGCTGCTGACAATGTACTACAATGCCCATGAGCCAGTACACTACGGCAAATAATTTTAACATACTGTACAACAGGAAAACAAATATAGAAAATGATGACGTGATGATGTCACTGCAATAACAATAGAAAACAAAAACAAATTAATGACATGCTCCTAACAACTGAAAGTGTGTTTATGTGTCGTTTGCTTTTTTTCACACTTGACCTATAATAGTACATTTCCATATGTAAAAAAAAAACAAAACTAGTTATACAAAATGTAGAAGACACCAAATACTTTAATTCTTTCCTTGTCTGGATGCTGTTTATATGAAGTTTCTATGTTCAGTAAGTGCTCCAATGGATATATAAAATTCAACATCTCTCTGTATGTCTGTAAACTTTTCATAAGAGAACTACTTAACGGGTTTAGATCTGTTTTTTTCTGTAATATGCTTGAACATTCTGGTTGATTTTGCGACTTCTCTCATTGCACTAAGTATTATACTTCAATTGCAGCACAAATTTATTCGCACGAATCTGAGAGAGAGGCTGCAGACTGAGGGGCCCTCCTCACTCACGCGCCAGCCTCTGTTTGAGTCAGTCTACCTCTCGCCACATGTTGGGAGCATACCATGCCTCCACTTAGCTAGTGATATCTGGTTTTTCAACAGACATTATCATCTAGAGATTGTTAAGAAGCAACGTTTGACGTCTTTGAGAGAGAGGTCAGAGCTTCCTGTGTTTTAGAGGGTAACTGCTGATTGACAGGGATATCACAGCCACATGCTTTTCACCCCATGTGGGGGACACTCTCCCATCAGAGCTGAACACGATCAGATACATTGCCAACATTTGACATTGGAGAGTACCTACCTTCCACTTGGCCAGAATTGCATTTTTTTAAATAGTTTTTTAAAGGTTGTCCTGTTTCACTGCTATGTGGGCGGAGCTAGTATTATATAAAGGCATGTTCTTTTATTGTTGAATTTAAATTGGTCAGGTGTTAAAGACAGAGTAAGTGTGTCCAAGTGTGATCTGCAATAGGTTATCATCCAATAGGCACTGTTTGCAGCAAAAGAAAGTCCCAAATTCCATGCATCCCCAACCAGGACTAATTAAATTTAGCAAAAGAAGTGAACAGACAAAGTAAAGTAAAGTAGTTTACTATACAACAGTTGTAACCATTCCTATAATATTTTATATAATAAAATGGCATATTGTAATTAAATAAAAATGCCTTCATCATTTTGTACTTTCGTTCGAGATGCAATTTTGTTTTTGTTTTTTTTTTCTAAATAAAACCTGAGATGATTAGTTTTTTAATCCTGCAAAATATAAAAGAAACATGCCATGGCAAGCAGTCCAACTGCTAATCAAAATCTGACCTTCATCACTGCCTACATAACCAGTTAGCAGATTACATAAATTCAATTTATGCAGAATAATAGGCTTTTTAACAGAAGAGTCCACAGAAATTTAATAATCATGCTACAGGACAAACATCCTGCAGGTCTGCAAGCTGCCATCAGGGATTGGGGGGAGGGGGGTCATATGAAACAGTTTTCATGTAAGATATACAGAACCATTTTGGAAACAGATGTAGAGTCATGTGTTTTCTCAGCTGAGGAGAAAATTCCTTTGGGATGAATGAGACTGAGAAGGTTCACAGCACGTTGTTGCTTGGAGCAAATAAAGCTCTCAATGTTAAATACATAGTGGGTGGTTTTAAAAATCTCTATGGTTATTTGGCCTGGCTGCTGAATGAAGCCAGTCCTGACTTCTGCAGCACTGTAGCCAGAATAATGAGAAGGATCTACAATACTCAAGGGTGGAATGAACACAGAGAAAACACTCAGAGAATAAAATAAACAGAAATCCTTCAGGCCCACTGAGCTTTAAAATCCAGGCAAATTAATCCCTATTGGTCATGCAGATTGACTCCTGCACATTCAATATCTTGTTGTATATGTGTATGCATCTGACAGCCTTACTTCTAGCCTGTAGGCATTCACCTAACTTGCTTGCACACTAATTGTTGCACTAGCAGTGATGTGCCTTTAAACCGTACTCTCCTATGCCAACCTCTGAAATCACATCATTGGTTAAAAGTGGACTTCTTAAGCTGTTGGGCCACTAAACTGGACTACATACACTGGAGAAATCCCTTTGTTTCTGCACTTTTGAGTTTCGATCTTTTACGGTATTGTCCACAACACAGTTTCCAGATTACCAGCTCTCTCTTGTCTCTCTCCCCTGTTCCTGCGAGGTATGCCACACTGACATGATCTCTGTAATTAACAGGAAGGCACCAGTCCATTATGGGCTAATTTACTGGCTTCTACATCTATGAAGAACATGAGACAAAATTAAAGAGATATATATATACTGTATATACGTACATACATACCTACATACATACATACATACATACATACATACTGTCTGTATGTCTGTTCGCTTTTCACGGGAGAATTACTTAACAGATTTAGATCTGGTTGTTTTCTATAATTTGCATGAACTTTCCAGGTGATTTTGTGATTTCTCTCATCGTGCTAAGTACCATAGTTCGCTTTCGGTACTGATGTATTTATGCAAATCCAACAGAGTGGCTGTGGGCCGAGAGCAGGGGTGCGGGGCCTTCCTCATTCACTCACTAGCCTCTGTTCTAGTTAATCTACGTCTCACCATGTGTTGGAGTGCACCTTACCTCTGCTTAGCTAGCGATACTAGTTTGTTCAACAGACATTATCATCTACAGATTGTTAAGGAGTAACGTTTGACGTTTTTGAGAGAGAGAGAGCAGAGCCCCATGTGATTTAGAGGGCGGTTGCTGATTGCCAAAGATATCACGGCCATGTGCTTTTCCTCCCACACAGGGAATGCTTTCCCATCAGAGCTGAACACGATCAGATATAGTGCCAACGTCTATTGATTTTTAAAGTTTGTCCTGTTTCATTAATATTTGGGGTACAGCTAGTATATACAGTATATATATATATATATATATATATATATACAGTATATATATATAAATAAAAAAACTGTGCAGTGAATATCATTCTAATGCAAATTTGTTTAGATGAATTGTCTCCCTGCTAAAGCAGTGTAATTAAGAGAAGGTTAGGTGACTCATTCGAAATGTATATCAGAAGTGGAGATGAACATGGGAACATTTTGGTTTATAATTTAGTTCTTTACCAAACAGCATAACATGTTTCTGACTTTCTGACAGTACTTTGTGTATTTCCTATTACACCTGTTTCTATGGAAATGCTTCACTATTTTGAGAGTTATAGTATTGATGGCAAAATGGTATATACAGTATATAGAAGAGAAACCAGGGAGGAGAGAACAGATGGGAACACAAGTAGTATTTTGAGAATCCCTCGAGTGTGCTTCTTAAATGTAGTGGGGATGCCAGCCTGCCTGGGGTCTCACCACAAAGTCTCTATTGTGGAAATAAATCTGCAGGAAAATCTGGAGCTTCTAAAGAAAGATCTAGGTGTACTGCCCCCAAGGTTTCCATATGATATCTGAGACCCTGGAAACACTTTCCAGTCAAAGAATCATTAGAGGTTAGTGTTTGGCAAGTGTCCAGCTGGAAGGATATAAAGGCCAATGTGTGGCAAAGGAGTTGGTGAGAGAAAAAGGAAGATGAGCAGCTACTGCAATAATTATGGGAAATTGGACCAGTTCCACCATGCAGTAATCAGGGGCATCTTGTGCATATCATATTCATCAAAAAGTTACTGCTATTTGTTTTTATTTTTTATGTCTCTTTTATCATTTATTTATGTAATTTTCTTTGTTTGCTGGTACAGTAACATTGTTTCCAGAAACCAAGGATAACCAACATGACATTTTCTTTTCAGCACTATAGTGTTCAAATATATTTGAGACAGCTTCATAAGTTGGCATGTGCCCAGGCACATTGGAAGCTCATTGTAATCTGCAGTAAGGTTCTGTTTATTTATGCTAATGTTAACATCTGTAAGGTTTTTGTGTCAAGTGTTGTTTCTCTATGCGTTTTGTGTCCTGGCCACCAAAACATAGGCTACTCAGCAGCAAATTTCAAAGAATTTACATTTTTTTCAAGTTAATAGTCATATGTACATAGTATAATAAAATTTTAACTGCATGTCTCCTCAGAATAACCAACAAAAGACAAATGAGTATACATGAATTCAATATATACATTTATCAGACACTTTTTTAGGAAAATTGTACTAATACTGGGTAGGGCCTTCTTTTGCTCTTAAGCCTCAATTCTTCATGACATGGATTCCACCAGATGTTGGAAGCATTCCTTCCCAATTCTGGTCCATGTTGACATGATTGCATGCCATTTCTGCAAATCTGTCAGCTGCACATTCATGTTGCAAATGTCGTGTTCTACCAAATCCCAAAGATATTCTGTTGGATTCAGATTCGGTGACTGGAAAGGCCACTGAAGAGCATTGAACTACATTATCATGTTGGAAGTTGCCATTAGAAAATGAGTAAATTATGGCCATGAAGGGCTGTATGTGGTCATCAACAACACTCAAATAGGTCATGATGTTTAAGTGATGAATGATTAGTATTAATGGGCCCACAGTATGCCAGAAAACATTCCCCACACCATTAAACCACCAAAACATGGACATAAGGCAAGTTGAATACATGGATTCAAAATGCTGGCACCAAATTCTGACCTTAATATCTCTGCACTTCAGCAGAACTCAATATTCATCAGACTATGCTATATTTTTTTCAGTCTTCAGCTGATCAGTTTTGGTGCTGTTGTGCCTACTGCATCCTCAGTGTTGTGTTCTTGGCTAACTGGGAAGGAACCCAATCTGCTTTTGTAACCTGTAAACCTCGAGGTTTGATGTATTGTGCATTCTGAGATGCTTTTCTGCTCACCACAGTTGTACAGAGTGGTTATCTGAATTGCCATAGCCTTTCTGTCAGCTCAAATCTGTCTGGCCCTTCTCCTGTGACATCTCTCATAAATAAGGCATTTCCATCCGCAGAACTACTGCTCACCGGATATTTTGCGTTTTTCACACCATCCTGAATAAATTCTAGAGACTGTTGTGCATGAAAATCCCAGGAGATCAGCAGTTACAGAAACACCCAAACTAGCCTGTTTGGCAACAACAATCATGATTGAAATCATTGAGATCACATTTTCCCCATTTTGATGTTTGATGTGAACTTACATGTATCTGCATTAATTTATGCATTGTGGTGTTGCCGCATGATTGGCTGATTAGATAATTGCATGGATAAGCTGGTGTACAAGAGTTTCTAATAATTTGCTCAGTGCGTGTATACACATAAACAGTATACTGTACACTATACAGTATATGCAAAAATGCATTCGGTATTTCTTACTAAAACAGCACAGTGTACAGTTGGTGTATTGGACATATAATTTTGTTATTTCTTTACCTTTTTTCTCGCAGTATATGTTCCAATGTCTTATTTGTCTTTCATTATCCCTTCCTTGTGTTTTTGTTTTTAGTATAAATATCCTCCAACACTGTCATAGACTCTAAACGAGGTGCTAAGCTTGAGCACAAGGTGAAATGAAGCAGTGGTACCGTAGCCAGAATAAATGGAGAGAAATCACAACATTTTAACAGTAGATGAGTAAGTATTTCAGAAATTTGTTTTTTTTCTGATCTGTGTTGTCATAAAGTTTGTACGTCATTATGACCAGTTGATCAGGCAAATTAAAGCATATCTAAGGATAAACTAAAAAGATAATCCAAAAACTCAAAAATCTTAAGCATCTTTATTAGAAGGTTAAACTACAAAAATCTATTTCAAAAATCATTTCGTTATGTAAATCTTTGAAGTTGATTGAAATACTTAATGCTGTTATTTTTGTTGTAGTCAACCCAAAGTTCTGACACACTATGACGTAAGCCACAATCTTTTGAAGAGGATGTGTAATAAAGTTACCGATTATGGCCATATGATTAACAGTCACTGCTACAAACAATATGATGCCACCTACAGGAAAACAGTACACAAAATGGTGATGTCAAACAAATAAGTATAAAAATAAATAAAAATTAAAAACAACCACAATAACATGTTCAGAAATGACATGAAATACATTAGGATGAAGCCAAATGCATTCTTGACATTATTTTTATATGTTTGTACTGTACTTGGTGTTTTTTTTTTTTAGTAATAACATACTTCAGAATCAGAATATCTTTACTATCATTGTAACAAATACAACAAAATTAGGTGCAGTCCCTGTGGTGTCAGAATATAAATAAAATATAATTACAAAAGGATAAGAAGAAATAGGATAGAACACAAACATTCAACGTAAGACCTTAATTGCACATGAAACACTATTGCACAAGATGTCATCTATTGCACTGCTGCATTGGAGGTGATTAGGAGGCATTCAGTGCTCTAATACCAACAGGGTAGAAACTGTTATTCAGTCTATGTGTCTTTGTTTTGATGCTCCTATGGCTTTTGCCTAATGGCAACAGTTGGAACATGTCATGAGTGTTACTTTGCATTAACACGACTTTACAATAATAATTTTCAGCTGGAATCATGTCTTCAAGCTGCAGCAAAATATATTAACGGTACGGAGAGGATGACTGAGATATTTATCTGTTCACATAAAGATTTGTATTTCAATTAAGTAAAAAAAAAAACCTGCCAAGAATGATAAACTAACTACTACTTGGCAAATTGTTAAGTCTCATAATTAAGTGGTTTGAAACTGCATATGACTTATGTCATATTAAGTTAGCAAAATCAAAAATAAATAGGATGTTGATGGCGACATATTGCCAGGAAAAAAATTAATTGAGAGACGCTAAATGTTGTTTTATTGAAGGCGATGCAATAAAATAAAGAATTTCACATTATTTCCTAATATCGTTCATTAATTCTTAACAATTTACAGACTTCTGAGTTTCTCCTACTTCAACTAAATATGAAACTGATAACACTTAAAACAGCATAAGACTTTGACTTGTGTTTGCAAAAAAGTTCATTAACGATCAAAACTTCAAAAAGTATGTCCACAAATTTGTGGATTTTTGCCCAAAGTAATTTTGAAGGACATTATTTTTTATTATATTTTTCTATAAATATGTGATCAATTTTATACATTGGTATTCTCATATATATTGCTATTATAGAGTAAAAGATTTTGTTTAGGCTCGTGGCAGGGATTTGTGGTGTCTTCCTTAAGATTCCGGTTTTCTTAGTAACATTCCATAGTCTTATTGGATGATTTACTGCTTGATAAGTATGTTTCTCGTCTATGTCTATATATTGTATATCTAGAAATGTCTATGTTAGAGCAGCTAAAGTAAAACAGAGATTTCATTTGGTGCTCTTGAACAAATCATTTGAAAGAAAATAAATATATATAAATATCAAGCCCTTTGAGGAGCAACTTCGGAGCATTGATTTAAAGGAATTGCAGAAGCCAAAAATTCTTAAAATGATGGAAATGGCACAAAAATTACCTTTACCACAATTCAGAATCTTGAAATTTGTTTTATATTTGTCAAACAGACAACCACAAAATATTTTAAAGGCTGTCTAACTGATGAGCTTTAGAGTTTGACCACTGCCCCATTGTACACATATCTTTTTTTATGATAAAGTCTAACATTCTTTTCCTAAGATACAGTAGATAAGAAAATTTTGTCAAAGAAAAGACTGACTCCTACTCAAACGTTGTTTTCCACAAAACTCTTTGTATTATATCTTTAGTTTATATTTACAGTGGAACCTCAGTTCACGAACGTCTTGGTACACGTAAAACTCTGTTCACGACCAAAAAGTTCGCCAAACTTTTGCTTCGGTTCACGACCACACACTCAGTATATGAACAAGACAGTTTCCCTTTCGGTTTGTGTGCACCGATGATTTCCGCACGTGTTGCATTGTTCTCAGTCCGACGTGCCTGCCTGCTGCTGAGAGAGAGGGGGAGGGTGCGTGCTGCTGAGAGAGAGAGAGAGAGCGAGCCTGCACGTGCGTGCCTGCCTGGCCTGCTGGTTCATACGCACCGATTACTGTATTTAAGCACGTGTTGAGCCGCTCCCTGTTCATTGTTCTCAGTCAGACGTGCATGCTTTACCTGTGATCTCTTTGTGCTCTACAGTATTTCATGTGCTTTTGCAGTTAACCATGGCTTCTAAGCAAGTGAAGAGTGGTGAGAAGAAAGTTTTGAAGAAAATTGAAATCGAAGTAAAGAAAGAAATTATTGAAAAGTTTGAGCGTGGTGTTCGTGTTACTGATCTTGCCGCCGAGTACAAGAACTCAAAATCTACGATTTCGACTATTCTAAAGCAGAAAGAATCTATTAAAGCAGCTGATGTTGCAAAAGGAGTTACAGCGTTAACCAGGCAGAGGCTTCAAGTGCTGGAAGAGGTGGAAAAACTGTTTACCAGTTTACTCATTTACCAATTTGAGAACCCTCGTGTTTTCAAGCAGCACAATGTAAACAAAGCCAGACTGCCAGTAATGTGGAGGGCAAACACGAAGGGTTGGGTGACAAGGACTGGAATGGCTGCATGAGGCTTTCGCTCCCACCAGCTAAACAGCTAAAAACACCAGAAACCCAAGAAATCACAAGAGAGAAAACACCTAAAGGAAAACATCCCTCCATCGCGGAGCCAGACTCTCACTCAAAACTGTAACCTCCTCTCCACCCAGTTCCTCCTCACTTCATGCCAGAACTCGACTCATGCAAGTTTAGTTTTCTTGGTGGTTTATAGTTTTTGTATTACGGATTTTTCAAAAGTTAATTTTTCAGTTTGTAGCGTGATATGTTGCAATGTTATTTTTCTCTTTTTTCAAATGTTTGTTTTTTCCCTGTGCTTAAAACTCATTTAAAAAAGTGTTTACATGGAG
>JANRMT010062856.1:84874696-84892365 GCA_026402145.1 Polypterus bichir lapradei
CCCTGTGCTTAAAACTCATTTAAAAAAGTGTTTACATGGAGTGGTTCGTTGCGTGATTTGTTGCAATGTTACTTTTCTTGGTGGTTTATTAAATTACAGATTTTTCAAATGTTCCTTTTTTTCCCTGTGCTTAAAACTCATTTTTAAAAAAGTGTTTACAGCGATCGGGCTGTAAGGCTATTAGCATGAACTCCTGCAATGTTACTTTTTTGGTTGCTTGTGGTTGGTTTTTAAATTAAAGTTTGGATTTGTTCAAATGTTCCTCTCTGTTCTGAGAGAGAGAGAGAGAGAGAGAGAGAGAGAGCGAGCATATATATTTACATACAGTTCATATGGTCTGGCACGGATGAATTGTATTTACATACAATCCTATGGGGGAAATTGCTTCGGTTCACGACCAACTCGGTTTTTGACCAGAGTTTTGGAACGAATTACGGTCGTGAACCGAGGTTCCACTGTAGTTATAATTTCCTGGTTCACAGACAGACCCATGTCATTGAAGTTGATTGTATGTTTGCTAGAGCACAGCATTGATTGCTATATGAACATTTTTATTTTACCTGTTGCTTTTGCTCATACAACTCAATTTTCATTGTCAATAAGAAACTGTATGTAAAACCTTTTTCATTTTTGTTTTTCTCGTTTTGAAAAGTTTTGTTGCTGTTTTTTCATCCACATAGGAGAAATGCTTGACTGAGTGAACTTGGAGTCACTAAATGCAGCTACCATTATAATTGTGGTGTTGCACATTAGCCATATGTGACAGAATGAGAAGTTAATGGTGCCAAAAGTAGCCGGTAAGATTGTAATTTAATTATACCACCAAAATGCCTTTGTATTATTCTGCATGTTAAACAAATGGATCCCATTGTGAACAAGTTTGAAAATAGATTTAGGTGTGTGAGAATCTACAAGTAAGATCATACTGAATAATAAAAACAGGATTCCAATAAGATGGGTTAAACAAAGATATTTGTAGGGTAAGGTGGTGGTGTATGTCTACCTTTCTTGCAATAACCCTTATTTAGCACAAATCGAGAAGGAATTAATTCGCCGAAGAAAAGCTTTCGTCTCACTTTTTGAGAATAAAATTATGACATCCAGCCCTGAGCAGTGCTTCATATAATCCAAGTGGCATTGTCTTGTACGCAATGATAAAATGTTAGTACAGTTTCTTTTTTCATGAGGTGGTGCTACAATGCTGTCTCTATAGGGGACAAGATGGGAATCTATCACAGAAAAACAAAAGAGAGAATAAATCATATGTGTGTGTGTTTGTGTGCTTATATATATATATATATATATATATATATATATATTATATATATATATATATATATATATATAATTATATTTATAAATATAAAATATGATATATAAAATTGTAAGGGTTATCTGTGTGTCATGCAAAAACACGCACACCCCTGGCCTTTGAAGCTTGATCTTGGTCTCAATTCACAGCTTATGCCATGACACAAACAACATGACCCATGATTTGGTGAGACCCAAAATTTAACTTTGACTCCTTCCCACAGCCACTAAAGAAACAGCAGCACACATCCTCTGACAGGAGATGCACAGCTGTGGAAAAACAGAAGTGAAGTGAGGGCCCGCAGCATGTTCACATTATTTCTGACATGGACAAAACCACAAAGTCACAGTGGCGCATCAACTAACAACTCCCAAAACGAAACAAACTAATACACATTGTCATAGTGAGGCACACTACACATGCAAATGACACACACATCACCTACGGGACACACGATATAGGCACGACAAACACTGACAGCATCCTCTGCAGCTTTACACTCCGCTTGCAAAACAAAAACATACACATCATTTGGCCAAGAACAATAACAGCATACATGACCTTCACTTGGCATTGAGTTAAAAGCAGGAGCCATTTCACTGATGGCGAAAGACAAACGATAAGATGGCAAGACATTGCCACATATACCAAAGCATAAGATTAGCCTGAACTTTCATAGGAAGTGCACCAGTAAACATGTTAGAACACATGCGCAGTATCAACAGCCCCTTATCCATTACACCAATGTGAGCCTCCATAGATAATTCCCCTGCCAGTGCATTCTTGGTCAAATGAATTGAGGACAAAATAAAGCAAACATCACACACACACCTAACAGCTTCAATAACTTATATACATACTTGTTCAGATGAAACACTTAAACAAACACTTCCATGTTCTTGAAAAGACAGACATCTCTCCTCATTTCCTTAGAAAAGCACAGGACATTATTAATGCACACAGCCCTTACACCAGAGGCAGAGATTGTTCTTCCTTTGCTAGTTTCAGAAGTTTGGCATATCAAGGCGTAAACTGTTAAATTTTTACTCAGCCATCATTGAGAGTATTGTGACCTCCTCCATCACCATTGGGTTTCTTTCTGCCTCCTCTCTTTATAAGACTTGGTTGCAGCAAGTGATTTGTTCAGCTGAGAAAATCAGCTATTGTTGTCTCCCAAAATTAAAAGATCTGTTTATAGCCAGAGTGAAAAAGAGAGCAGGAAAGACAACAGCTGACTCCACCCACCCCAGCAACCATCTATAAATTAAATTGCCATCACAGAGGACGTACAGGTCTATTGCAACCCGAACAACATGCCATCTCTGCAGCTTCTTTCCTCAAATTATTCAGATCCTAAAAGAACTTACATGGGTTTACTCCGAACTGTTTTTGCAACATATAACTGGTAATTGTGCGGTTTGTGTAATTGTAAATAAATCATACTGTACTTGCTCAACTGCTCCTGTCAATCATGGAGACTCCACTACATCCACTGAACAGTATCATCTCCAGACAGAGGAGCAGCTTCAGCAACAGACTGATGTCACTGGCCTGCTCCACTGACAGACTGAGGAGATCGTTCCTCCCCCACACAATGCGACTCTTCAGTTCCACCCAGGGGGGTAAACGTTAACATTATACAAAGTTATTGTCTGATAAACCTGCATTTTTATCAATCTTTAATGTAATATTGCATTTTTATCAGTATGCTGCTGCTGGAGTATGTGAATTTCTCCTTGGGATTAATAAAGTATCTATCTATCTATCTATCTATCTATCTATCTATCTATCTATCTATCCTATCTTACTTACACTATATAATATCTACATTATTTTGTATTGTTTATTGAAGTTTGTAGATGTTTTGTTCAAGAAATTGTTGTATTTGTATAGTGGTTTGAACAATGCCTATTAATGGTGGGTTGAATTTGTGTTCTTTTAAGTTGGTTATGTCTTTTAATCCTATGTTTTGCACCTAATTAAAGTTAATTCTGGTATGTTGATTCTGATTCTGAAATAATCAGGAGTTGGAGAAAAAGCCATGATACTTTTAAGATTTTATGATGTGCAGTTCATTAAGTTTGCTAAAAGTGGTTCCTTTCAAATTTGTATTTTTTAATTAAAAATCATTTATTTTTAGTGTGGAATCACAATCTGAAAATGACCCCAGGCTTTCAGAATAGTTTTAAAATAAAGTATTTTACCTTTGCTAAGCAAGTTTCATCTTAATGAGAATATGTGCAATGTAAATTAATGGATATTTACTGTAAACATTCATTTCTCACAGCCCTTCCTTACTGTAAAGTCTAACCTAAAATGATCACTTGGAAGACAAAGAATCCTAAACAGCTTTTGCACAAATCCTTATTCGTTCTGACTTATATTGTGTTTCAATCCTTTATAGTAAAGTTGAAGCACTTTTAATGAATTCAGTTAATGAACTTTGATATCACAGTTTCACAAACACTATGACAACTCTGACAGATTTCCAATAGCTTGTTAAGGGCAGAAATTTGTAATTCAAACCTGAAGTTTTAAAGTCTTTCACTTTTATTTAGTTAACCATGCAAAGCAAGTGGTAGAGCAGTTATCAATTCATTGCTGCATAATAAATTGTCACAAATTAATCATTATACTTTTAAATTACAGTTTGTTCAGTCCATTTAGTCAAGGTTGCACTTCAGAATAATAATAAGCTTTATAATCAAAGCAACCAATAATAGTGCTTTTTTTCATGAAATGCTGTTTGACTTTCAAAGCATCACAATTTCAGGGATAAGAGAAACTAAGCTGCAGGCTGAACTAACGTGTCTCTGCAAAAATGTTTTAGAAAAGTGAAGGGTTTAAGCAGTATGCATTTACAAAAATGCAGCCAAACATTAATTTAAAGTTCATATTCCATGCTAGACTTAGAATGACCTGGTGAAAGAGATGCATTGACTTGCCCTGGTAATGCAATCCCCTAAAAAATGCATTACTATTGTGGTCTTGTAGAATTCTAAAACTATGCTATGAAGATAACTATCTTTACATTATGAAAATTAGATGGAGACAAAGTTTCACCTTCTTGTGATACTAGTATATAAAATTATGCCTCCTATTAAAATATAAGGTCTATTTAAGATTTTGATGTGTATATTATGAGAAATGCTACTCTGTGCTCAGATGCAACCTTATTCCTACATTCATCTGGCTTTTCTCCTTGTTATGTAGTTTCATGTCATATCCTAAAGATGTGTGTGCCAAATTACTACGTGCCTCTGATTTGACCATATGTATGTATCAGTGTGAACTCTAGTAGGTTGGCATTCCATTCCATTCCAGAGTTGATTCCAGAATTATGGATAAATGGTGGTTTCCAAAAACCATGTAATGAACTAAATGGTTTCTGAAATTGGAAGGATGGATGAAGGAATGTTTGGAAAAAGGTACTTCAGTTTCCTTTAACATATTGTTAAAAAGCGTAGCTGTGTCTTCCCCAGTTTCCCAAAATTGAGCTGCTACTAAGTTGGCAAGATAGTATCCAGCATGACTCAAATGCCCAACAAAAGAAACTTCTTAGTTCAATAAAGTTTGTTTTAAAAAGGTTTAGTGAAAATTAAATGCAAAATAGTTCACACAAAAATAGAGAAAAACGTTATTACACACACAGGAAAAAAGACAAAATGAAAAAAAAAAAGTTTCTTCTACAAACTTAACTTATTCTGATTAAACTTCAGTTACCTTCTGTACTTAAAGGTTGTATTATTTCTCTATGGCAAACTTACATATGCTTTACTTATTACATTTAGTATATTCTATGCTAGGGGTGGGCAATGTCGGTCCTGGAGAGCCGCAGTGGTTGCAGGTTTTTGTTCCAACCCAATTACTTAATTAGAAACCAATCCTTGCCAATCTCAGACCTTATTTAATTTTATGTCTTGTTAGTCTGCAATGTAAAGTTCTTATATTGTAGTTTGTTTCCTTTCCAAGGATGTCATCCAAATGACTTGAAGACCAAAATATGTAATTTTCAGTCTAACACATTTTTCTTTTAAGTTTTTTATTAAATCAAACAGTGCATGATGAAGACACACAGATGTAAATGGAAACAAGTTAGATGAGGAACTAATGGCTCCATTGTCATTTAAATCTTATTGCTAATAAGGAGCCAGTAAAACACTGAATGCAGCTGTTTAAGACTGAAATAAGCAATTAAGGGTGGGGAACCTTAACAAGAGAGACCACTAAAATGAAGCAGAAAAATGTCACTTGAGCAATAAGTGATTCATCTGCAATAATTGACTTCTCATTAAGAAACTGGGTGGAAACAAAAACCTGCAGCCAAGCGGCTCTCCAGGACTGACATTGTCCACCCCTTTCTATACGTACGGCACATTCAATATGGTCAATACGATATGTTATGGGATATGGTTTGAAAACTGTTTGCCCTCTGTGCCTTACCAAATGCAAGGCAGATCATAAAATGGGACTAATCTGTAGTCAGAGGAAATAGAAATAATTAGAATGTTCCATTTCAGTTTAGCTTGTGGGGAATAGAATCTCCCATAGACTACATATTAATATATAGGCAAACATTTTAACATAAGTAGGAAAATACTTATATCAATTTAACATAATCTACTGTAAATAACTAACAAATGGCTTTTGCAAATAGTGTTTAGGACACTAATTGACAGGTCAACTTGACATTGGATTTTTCCACCCTAATAATGTGGTATTTTTTCGTGGACAATTTTGCTATGCTAAATCAGAAACTTTTTTTACCACCATTCTTCATGAAAACATTGTTTCATGTGCGCCCGGAGATCACCTATAGGGCTTAAGTAAGGCAAGTGATACCACCCCAGACCGAGGTTGGGCACTTTCGCTAACTGTCCTTTCTCTTCCATCTGCAGTACTAAGAAGAGACTCGGCAATGGCAAATGACACTGCAAATGGAACCTGGAGAAGGCCCTGCCCCTCCCAGTCGTGATCAAATAAAAGGAGGTGTACCCAGAGTGTCATGTCTCAGTCTTACCCAGAGTCGGAATGCAGAAGGAGCTTCCAAGCTGTCTGTAGCAAATCTTTACCATTACAATTTAGAGGCTGAATTGATCAGGTTTTCTTTTATTTGCATCAAAATAATACTTTCTTATTTCTTTGTTTTAACATTAAAAAGAGTTTCCTGTTTTTGGGTGGAGAATTCCCTTAAACTACCAGATTTCAGTTTAGTTTTTAATTAGTGCTGTATTCTTATATGTAAGCTTACGCATATGTTTGTGTGTGCATGTATATACACACTACAAACACATACACACACTTACTTTTATCTCCTTTATAATTGCATTATTCTGCAACAGTGTATCTATGTTATGCATATTTGTACATGTATGTGATTTACCTTATTTTGTTTCTGTGTGAGGTTGTTTTTTGTTATAAGAATCTCCAAAGCTACTAAGTTAAGTTCTTCTACATTAAATACTGGTGAATTAATTTGATTCTGATCGTCTTCCTCCTCACCATGCAGGCCCTTGCCTTAACCAAAGTTTTCCAAATGAGGAGGTGGAGACCCTTATAACATCTTATAAAATTAACCCTCATGAGAATCTTATAATCAAGCATAAATTGAGAATTCAAGGTGCAGTGTGCAGGTGGATACAAACTTTCTTCAAATGCAGAGAACAAGGTGTTCTGGAATGAGAAACTTTTTTTAAATTAGGTGAAGGTAAAAGCAGAGTCTCTCAGGGATCAGTGCTGGGACTGATGCTCTTTTTTATTTATATAACTGATCTACATTAATAATACATGTGACAAGCTGCTTAATTTGAAAAAGTCAAACCATTCAAAACTGTCAAAATTTAACTGAATATGTGTTTGATAAACATGTAAAGGTGTGTTTTCACCTTTGTAACTATATTTTTTAATGAACAAATGTTTTTCATTCATATTTTAGTGGAATTAGAAAGGGGTATAGAGCACAAGTACACATTCTTTGCCATTACTGTTTTTTGTGCAAGAATTACCTTTCCCAATTAAGAGATGAGACAGAATATGGAAATGAACCTCATTTGGGATTAACTCTCAAGAGCGCTTAAGAAAAGACTTTAACTTCCAAAAAAATTATCATTATCAAATCCAATCAAATCAAAGTCTTACTCTGCTAAGCATTCATTAGAACTGAGTCAAATACCAGTCCATAGGTCTCCATGCTGCTCAAGCCAGCATCGTTTCAGGTTTAGATACTGATGGCTCATAGTAGGCAGACACAGTAAAACAGTGTTTTTCAATCACTGGGTTGCAACCTACTTGCCGGGGAATTACGAGTTGCTAGTGATTATAATGGTAGTGGACTGTGGAGTGGGTTGTGGGATGTTGCCACTCTGACAATCATGCACAATTCCTGTGCTTCTGTCGATTGCATTCAATTCACCAAGGGGACAAGGGTGGGTCGCGAGGACACTTATTTGGAAAAAAGTGGGTTGTGACAACAAAAAGGTTGAGAAATACCGCAATAAGGCACACATAAAAGCAGTCCTATGTACTGTAATTGAGGCAGTGTCCATGGCTTTACCTGATGACTGGCTGACTGCCCTGTGGTGTTATTTCTTTTTGCCTTACCGATTGTTCCTGAAATACCAGGGTGCCTTCTGTACAGTCAGCATGTGCCATGATACACTGGGCCAACAACCTGGCCTTGCAAAGAACTGGACTCTTTAATCAAACATGTCCATAAAACTTAAAACACACATAACTGAAAACTTGCTATTGATACCAGACGATAATTTTATATAATTGACCTCCAAAATCACATTAGAATTCATTAGATTGTACACATACTGTAGACTTTTGCAATAATTCATCATAGCAGAACAAGCCTAATTCAAAACACATCTTCCTATAATTAATGCCACAAAGACAAAATCAGACATGGGTTCAAAATTAGAAAAACAAGTAAGGAAATAAATCAAAGATGCCTTGAAATAGCTTTTGCTCAGTGAATCATGCAAAAATTATGACAGCATTGTGCCAGTTGTGCTTCCACAGAATGATTTTGCTGTAGGAAAAAAGATTTTCTTGTGAATTTAACTCACTTTGACACAGGTTCCACTGAAACTGCAGTTAAGACTCATCTCTTACACTAGTATCAGTCATTATAAGTGCCCATTTCTCTAAATTCTCGGTTTCAGATTTTTGTAGAGGACGGATGGAGAACTCTCATCCTGTTGCCGTAGAGTAGTTCTGACAGATACTACTGAATGAGGTAGTATGTTTTAGAAGAATTAACAAAATGTCTTTCAAGTTGTTTTAAAAACTCCACAATTTTTATACCGAATCTAAAATAAAATCGGATAGGTAAAAAGAAGATGTACAATACTTTGCTTCAGAACGTAACAATATTATTAAAATTGTGGCATTTATATATATACTGTATCTGCATAACCACAAAGTAGTTGCTTCTGTCTTAAAACCAATATTAATTCCAGAATTCCATGTGTGTGCAGATCAGTGTATAAAAATAAAAATATGTCACACACAAAAAAATGATTATTGTACTTTTGAGGAACCTGGTACCATATGTAAAAATGTAATGGGGATCACTATATACATCCTGTGCCCTCACTATTTTTCGCTCTCAATCTAAAAAGAGGAAAATGAAACCAGGTCCTGCTATCTTTGATATCATTACATTGTTACACAGAACTAAAAGCTTCCTACTGCACTTCTGTATTATTCTCTCCATTTGTAGCCGTCTATGGTGTTTAAAATAACTTTCTTGGACAGAAAGTGTTCGAGATTTGCAGTTATATTCCAATTTTGTTTAGTTTCATTGAACATACATTGTTGAAATGCTTCAGAAACTTTGTTTAATAACTAAAGTTTATGTTGGTGTTAATTTGGTGGGCAATATAGTGGTGGCAAAGTCAAGAAAACCATATCATGTTTCAATATTGTGCCAGAGTAGTCACTCTTTTCACACTTCAGAGGCCATATACTGTTGAAACAAGACACACAAATGATATTATGCTGAAGTTTAAGTCTTTCACATCTGTTGTAGACGCTTTGATCTTTTCTTGTTTGTTGTTTAAAGCATTATTTGTTTATTGTTTTATGCATCCTTCCATCTGTCAAACTTTTCAGAAGGTGCTCCATCTGTTTTGCTGACAGAATTAATCCTCTTTTCTTACACATAGTCAAATGCTCAAAACTGAGTAGATCTATATAAAGCACCGATTTATGTGCAATAAACATGGTACATTTTTAACTTGCTTTTATATCTTTCTATTATACTATTGTACTAACAGATGCTTACAAACACAGTACATGCTAAACATTTTAAGGCAAAATTTATAGCTGATGTAAACAAATGCCTTCTGAAGTTGTTTTTTCCCATTTGCCCGTTCCAGGTGCAAATATTATTTGGTAGTACATTTCATTTTCAGTTGTAATTTTGCAAACTATCACCTGGAAAGTAAAATTCTTGATTTCTGCCTAAAAAAAATTATATTTTTTATTTTATATTGAATGCATTTATCAAAAAATTGCTAATTTTATGGTATTCATATAGTGGATATTTGTTACTGTATTAATTTTTGTTTATCTTAATTCATACTGCCAAGATCTAAATGTACTTGTCTGTCATTCAGTTTACATTATAACCTGACCCTGTGTTTTGATTTGTAGTTCAACAGCCCAGAAGACAGCTCTATACAGCTTTATCAGGCTATGCCAAATTAAGATATATGGCACAAATCATTATGTAGCATGTGCAGGTGAATAAAGCCACAGGCATGACCCAGGGTAAGAATGTTGTGTGGTAAACTGGAATCATCATACAAGTCTGTATTTGGCCCCATTTCTTAAACTAATTTGCCAGTGACAACCCTGCTAAGAGCACAATGCTCTGAACATTATAAATCAAAGGATTCTTAGTCCATGCTTCTCAGTTTTCATGTTGAGCTGGCTTGTACTCAAGTGGATTGTGACTGTCTTCTGGGGACACCTGGCAACTACTTTGTTGATATTGAACTCATCTCTAAGCCTCCAAAAGAACTTCATCCACATATCAGGGAAAGTTTTCAACATTGAGTCTAAATGAACACTGTTCAAGAACTGAAGAATTAAAATTTAAAATTCAAATTAACTAAAAATTAGTGCTTGTCTTGTATGATTTCTGGGTAGACAACAGTAAAAGAATCTGTCGAGTCAAACTAAGAGGCCTTCTGTGCATTGTTAGCTGGAGAGTCTGTAGATTTGACTGAAAGTTAAGAGCACAGTAAATTTAGAAGGTGCAGTGAAAGTCTATAAGGTCACTTTTTTAGAAGTCCTACAGGGCATTTTGGGTAATCTTTAAGCCTGCTAGATTGCAGATGGTGTTTTTCTGAGTAGAGTTAAACAATGCGTGTGTCAAACTGGTGTGCATGTGGTACCAAATCCCAGTCCCAGTAAGGCGGATTAAGCAGAATAGTGTCTATTGAATGACTTACTTAACCGCTGAGCAAATTCAAAGAAGGATTCGTTGCATTGGCCTTGTAAAGCTGAATATTTATTTATTTTCAGGTGTGCATGGTTTCTGAAACAGAACATATATAATAACATTAAATAACTGTCACAAAAATAAATAAATAAAATACAGAATACAACAATAGAGTAATGCCCAGAAAGGTCAGTAGATTCTAGCAGAAATTAACATAGCGCTATGGCATACCATCGTTTGCAAAGTCACTGAAAAGAAGTTAATAAATGTTAATAAAAACTGTACAGACATGGATCATTCACAGTCAATACGTAAATAGCGATTACCATGTGTGTTTTCTAGAAGTACGTATACATAAATAAAGAAAAAAACATACACATTTTCAAACATTAAACTAAACACACTTTAACATAAAGAGTTGCCTGAAACATGTTGGTAAAACATCATTACAGCTTGGAACTAACAGCAAAACATGTAATTTATGTTATAGATACACACAACATTAACAAATAATCAAGCACATGCAACAGCATTTCAGAAAATGTCAGGCACAAAACTAAAATATGTGCATGATGCAACAGTCAGTATGCTCAGACATTTGTACAAGTAGCAATGATGAAGTGCATAAGGATGAAAAAAAAATAAAGCTAGGTAATTCTTAAAGCAGAAAGAGTCAAGGGACATGAGAGCTGATGGCGGTGTTGAGGTGGCAGAGCAGTTTGCTGATTGGTAGAATAATCTGTTCCAAAATATAGACAGAAGGACTGCAACTACCAAGAAACACCATTGCTTGGCTGTACAGATAATACTTTTGCTGTATGGTGTGAATCTTAGTTTTGGCACAATTTCTGTTCCATTGTGTATTTATCATTTGCCTGTATCTTGTTATAGTGGTCACATAATTTCAACTTGATTTTGGAACAGTTTTTTTTTATCATGAGCACTGCCATTTTGCACTAATCTTGCCATGTCATGGTCTAAAGCCTTTTGGTCTGCAGTGCATATTGAAATATATAAGAATTTGCTTTAGAAATGTCATGAAGAAGTGAATAAAAGACAAAAATGTACTAGGATGAAGGTTGATATAATACATAAAACATACTAGGAGATGATTAAGAGATCATCAAATGTCCTGTAAACAACAAAACTGGACAGTTGTCTCATACATAGACATTTCAAATATAATAAATGAACCTTAATGATATAAAAAGAACAAGAAAGTGATAGAATAGATTTTTATATCAATTAGTTATTTAGGTTAGACTAGTTGAAACTGAGAACTCAAAATGTACTTAGGAAATTGAACTTGGCTTTTAAAAAAAATGCTAGAAACCAAAAGCACATATGAAAGGAAAATGACATTACCACACATTAAATTAAAATAGAATAGAAATAAAATTGAACAAAGCTGTTGTAGCTTTATTTTGGAAATACAAGCTGGAAATGCAAATACAATGCCTGAAAAAGTCAGAAAATAATGGGTTATACCTCGTGCATAAAATGAAAGCAAGAAAAGGCAGCAGATAAAATTATAAAATGAATTCTTTCTTTTAGATATGGCTACAGTCTGTGGTGGTTTGTAATGCGGGCCATTGAGGTACACCCCCCCCCCCCTCAAATATTTTAAAAACTGTACTGTACTTAAATTAATTATGTAATTCAAAATAATCATGACATACATTTATTTATTTGCACAATGTGCCTGGTATCAACACATGTCAACATCCATTAAAAATTGGTTCTGACTTGAATTTCTTTAATTTCTGTGTGAATGCCTTTATTTCCTGAATGAAGGGCAACAACCAAATTAGAGTGTATGTAAGTCTTTGAACTTTTGGTGACCAGAGGCTCTCCTTTAATTTTTTGCTTTCAGAATCCCACATTTATTGGCAGCGAATTAGTGTTCTTCATGTCAATGGCTCCCATTTTACTTCTATTAGAGTAAATACAGATGAGTAAAGGGATACATTTTCAAACTTAAAAAAAATCGCATCTGTCCAGACTGGCATTTGGGGGTGTTTTTATATTGTTATTGCTCTGTGTTTTGTTTTAATAGTTCATTTTATTTTATGTTTTATTGTTGAGCACTTTGTGACTTTTGTCTGTGATAGGCACTTTAGAAAAAAATTTTTACTTAAAAAACCAATAAGGTGTTTATTTTGGCATCAGTACAATAAGTAAACTACAAAAAGTGTCACTTCAATATGGCTAATGAAATTTGTGTAAAAGTTTTAAATGTGTTGTTTAAAGTGAGATTTGGGTTATATTGACTTTATATTACAAACAATTTATGACACATGATGTGATATGAAATAAATATGTTCAAGTACTGTTGAGACTTAGAAAATATGCATTTTTTTAATGGTTCATTTGCCACCCATTAACACTAGAATTACCAGAGCCTACGAAAAAACTCAAAAATCTGTCCCACCGTAAATCGCTTCTCACCTCTCCGTCAGCATCCTCTGTCCTGTAAATGTGTGGATAGCACCAAACAGCAAGCAGCCTGCTATCACATCCCCCCACCCCACACAGTTTTCTCAGCTCAAGTCTGTTTACCTGCGTGTCAGTTGCTTAGAGTTGTATAGAGTGAGAAGTCAAGCAAAATGAAACCTTTTAAAAATACTATATCGTTATTTGGAACACATGCATTTCATGTGTGTTCTGTGTCTATAACAATCTATGTAACACATCATAAAAACAGTAAAGTTTTTCATGTTTTAGTAATAATTGACAAAATGTAGAAATGAAGTGTATAATGTGTGAAGCCTGAGTTCCAAGTATCAAAGAAACACTTTCACAAAAGGTACAAATATAACAGAACAAGTGCACTTTTATTCAAAAATATAACTGCAGAAAAAAAAGCTGCATTAGCATGCAACATTGACACACATTTACTATGTGCCTCCGTGGTGCAACGGTATCAGCTGCTGACTGGGAATCAAAAGGTCACAAGTTTGATCCCGCACGACTCCGTGTTCTTACTTTTTTAGAATAAAAACATACATTTGATTTCAGTCTGTAACAGCCGGTGTAATTTATGATACTTGTAAAGGTTAGCTTTGTTTTTTGTTTTTTTTATTCAGTTTCATTCTCTGCTGTTTTCACATAAAGACGTGCTATAGCTCTGCAGTCTACTTGTGACTGCATTCTCGTATCAATACTTGCGAACTGAAGTGTCTGTATGCACTTTTCATGGAATTACACATGTATTTTTTGAGCATGCCCGTGTCAGTAAATAACATTAGATCTGGCTTTTATGTAAGTAACATATAAATGTTAATGTTTTGGGTACATGCACTGTCCTTTGTTCCCAGTTTAGCTTTATTTATTTACTTACTTCCCACAGTGTATAGTCATGAGTGCAGAGCTTCCCATGTACATGTACTGTACAAAGTACAGCAATGGCAACAGTGCATTCTTGATCCGATGTAGAATCGTCGTCATGATTTGAGTTTACCTCTGTTATAGTGCGTCTATGTTAAAACAGCAGTGTCAAATGCTGGGGGGGGGGTGGGGTTTGGGGAGTTGGGATCGTGAACACAGCTGAGAGAATAAAAAAAAACAAAGCTAACCTTTACAAGTATCATAAATTTCACCGGCTGTTACAGACTGGAATCAAGTGTATGTTTTTATTCTAAAATAGTAAGAATACATGCATCTCACTTCTATAAAACAGACTCGTCCTGGATCGAACCTGTTAAGCTTTGATTACCAGTCAACAGCTGATAACGTTGCGCCACTGTAACACTCGTAGCAAATGCAGAGGGCAAGGGTGGGGTAACGCTGACTCAGTTTACTTTCCTGGGAAAAGCGGCTGTCTGGAACAGAAGCTTGTCGATGTTGAATCCTCCTTTTCTTTTTCCATCGCCTTTTCTAGTAAGATGCGATGACGAAGTTCCTCTGCAAGCTGAGCCATGAACACTCTTCTTTTCACAGTGGCCCCCCATGCATGCCTTGCACAGTACATGTGCATTGATCACCGCCAGCATGTTGTAGCACACAGCAACTGGCCACCTGCATGTTCTTGCGCGCACTGAATAAGCTCCTGATCTGACTCTAAGTAACAGCGGCAGCAAAAATTCACACCCGTTTTAACGCTGTTCGTTTTCAAATAATATTGTATTAGTGCGATGATGTTTTCACATATATTGTCGCTTTCTTTCAGGTGTGTAATAGAAACCACAGCATAGAGAGAAGTGTGTACATTGTAACAGATACACATGTTGTAAATGTAGAAAGGATGATCCTTGCGTGTGTGTGAACTGTTAACATTTGAATCTGATGATTGCATATAGCGCTGTACTATTCTTTCCCCTGCATGTCCTGGAGTACAAAAGAAACAGCATACAGCAACATGTGGTGACTGGCAAGATTGGGGAAAAAAAAAACACGCGGTCACTGATTACAACCGCAAGATATTATGGGAATGAATATGAATAATATGAATAATGTTGCATCCGTGTCACAATGTTTTCTGAAATGTACTATACAGGTCATAAAATGAATAATACCAAATATCATATATACCTATGTCTCTTTTTTTTTGACATCATAGGTGCATACTAATTCAGCGTGAGCAGAAACACTCAATAAAACTGAATAAAAAAAAAAATCAAGTGACGGTAAGATATGAAGAAGGCAGATTCACCAACATTTGTGTGTCAGCTTTTATCCCTCCAGATCAGAGAATGTCCAGTTCCATTGCCTCAAAACACCACTCACATCTACATTCATTCCCAGTTTCAAATAAAAATTCAACAGCGTTGAATATGCAAATCAATAGCCCCTTGTGTTTTGCATTCTGTGAAAAGACAATGGCAAAAGCAAAGTGGGAAAAAAAGAATTTCAGCAAATACCAAGTAGAGGCAAGGAAAAATGTACTATTTGTTGGTTTAAGTAGTGATATAAACAACAAAAGGAAGTTGACAGAGTGACAGAGTGGCAGAGAAGCTCAGATGTTCAAGTTCAGAAAGTCGCGCAGTGCCCGAAACAAATAAGAAGTGGTCAGATATCAAAGTCGCCGTGAAAAGGCGATTCTTAGCTCACCATCGGAGTGTCATATGGAAGCTATTAGGGTACAGAGAAAAGAAAAAAAAACAGGGACATAGTGTGAAAAAAGGTTGAAATTTCCACTTTAATCACATAGTTTATTTTGTCATTAAAGCAGAATGTCATAAACTTCATCTTAAAATCGTTTAATTTAATAGTTTCTCAAATCCCATCGTAACTAAAGTGGCACGTTAAATGCTTTGTATTCTATGTATTATTCAATGTACTCTTATGAGTGTGAATCACTACGTGCTTCTTAAACTGGCTTTCTCTTACGCCAACAGGACACAGAATACATTACATTCATGAAGTTACAGCTTTCTGAACAATTTAAATACTAAGATGTATACTTGATATTTTCATAATGATAGAAATTAAAGCATGAATAAAACATTGAAGTAAGTTGGACCAGTGGTAGCGACGAGCTGGCACCCCTTCCAGAGATTGTTCCTGCCTCCGGCAAGATGCTTGCTGCGCCATGCGCGACCCACAATAAAGTAACTTATTGCAGCACTAGTCTCTTTCAAATGTAATAACCCCCCGATTCCTGTCCTTCCTTTTCTTTCTCCAAATAACCAATCGCCACACAATCAGCTGTTTAATAAATGTCAAGCCATCTTTAAGCTTAGAATTCTGATTCTTTAAAACTTTTAAGGAACATTGAAATATCTTTGTAGTACATGCTTAACTATTCCATCCATCTATCCATCCAGGTCGCGCCAGTCCCAGCAAGCATACAGTGCAAGGCAGGAACAATCCCTGAACGGGGCGCCAGCTCATCATTACCGCTGCCCACTGAGTCCTCACATATTTAATCATTAACAATATACATTATTTAAATGAAGTTAAAAATGTATCTGTATAATGTAATATATACTTTACTGCATTTCATCTTTAAAATGATAGCAAGAGCTCCAAGAAGATAGCACCTAGAAATCTAAATCGACTTAGAAGCCAGCCATCATCATCTGTAAATACACACTCAATTAAAATTGAATTCCTTTATTGTTATTGTATTATACAATAAGATTCAAGTTCTAGCACCCAGTACCTTTCCAAGTGATCATATCTTAAGTCCCCATGATAGAGATGCTAATGTTACTGTTTACATAGACATAGATACTGATAGTAATCCAATACTTAAATTTATAAAATTCTTCTTGTAATTAGAATTGCAAAATTACATATTTTGTTCATTTAAAGAACAGCATGAAGCTGCCTGCCATTAACTAAAAGTCTTACTGGCTTTGAAAACTGAAATATAAATTTTAGAGAGATAGCTTTAATATAATTGCATACTTGACCACTATAACAGACTTTAACAACTAGCTAAGTCAAAATAATTTTTAGGAAACAGAAAGATTACTTAGCTGCTTACATATGGGAAATTCGTAATCTTTGTAAGGATGGAAGAAATATTTTTTATTTTGCTGGATATTTGTTCAATGATAGGCTATGTTTAAGTGAAGTCCTCTAAGAGTAATTGTTTGGCAGATGCTGAAAACCTGGATCACCCAGGACTATGGAAAGTACATTTGGAAACCACAGGAGTATTCAATACCTATTTCACAGGTGAAAGGCAATAATACATCAGGAAAATATTTGCAACACTTTTTCATTTTTACAGTCCATGAAGGATTCTATCAGCATGACCCATGATAATGTATTTGAACTATTATTCAGCAGTCCCTGGTGCTCAGTTATGCTTATCTAGCTGTGAATGCTTTAGAGTATATAAGGTTTTAGGTGCTTTCACCTAACATGGCTGGTAGAACCCTGAAAGACTGGTGTATGCTTGGGTATAGATAGATAGATAGATAGATAGATAGATAGATAGATAGATAGATA
>JANRMT010062856.1:84892375-84984061 GCA_026402145.1 Polypterus bichir lapradei
ATAGATAGATAGATAGATAGATAGATAGATAGATAGATAGATAGATAGATACTTTATTAATCTCCAAGGGGAAATTCAGCAGCAGCATACTGATAAAAACAATATTAATTACAGAGCAATAAAAGTGCAGTGTAAGTTAAAAAATGCAAGTTGGAGAGTGTGAGGCAGGTATAACAGTCGAGAATCTTTTGTAGTGTTAACGTTTAAGGTGGAATTGATGAGTCACATAGTGTGGCGGAGGAATGATCTCGAGATGTGTGCTTCCCTTTTTGAAGAGCTACAGTATCTTTCTAAATACTTAGCCATAAGATAATTCAGATACTTAACATTAAAAATTGGTTGCTGCATAAAAATAAAACATGGATATACTGTATACTATTTTGTGTTTAAGTATGTCTCAATTGCCTATATATATATATATATATATATATATTGTCATGCATGCGCGAGTAGGAGACCGCGGTCGGATCCGAAACCACTTCGAAGGTCGTTTGCCGGTAGGGAATGGCGGAGTACTAACCTTTCTGCTCTTTCTTCCAGGAAAAAGGATCCTCCACCATCGTAACCTGACCGCACTACGTCCACTTCCGCCCTTCCTCCGCCATCTTCCCTGACGTCAGCAGTCCCGTCATCCCTCACGCCTCCTTCCCAGCATTCCTCCACCTGTATAAAAATGGCCGCCGACCCTGTAAAGGCGTCGCGTATTTCGAAGACCTTTTTGTTTATGTACTGGCTGCATAACGATTATTCTTTATTTGTTTACAGTATACGGGGCCAAAACCCCAACCCTTTATGCTGTGTTCTGTCTCTTTTTTACAGTGGCATAGTCGGCAGGATTTACTGCATAGAAGAAAAGAAACATGACTGAAAGGCAGGACCTCAACACCGTGCTGCAGGGCATGAACGCCCAAATCCAGTCCCTGCAGCAGGCACAGGCTACTACTACCCGGGAGCTGGAGGCCGCGAAGGCAAAACTCGCGGAAGCCGAGAGGGTAAGGGCCGACCCGCCTCGTCCTAAACCTCCGTCCCTGGTCCCGATGACGGAGGCAGACGACATCGAATCTTTTTTGGGGATCTTTGAAAGGATGGCCACCCGGAACGAGTGGCAGCGGTCCGAGTGGGCGTCCATTCTGGCGCCCTACCTGAAGGGGCCCGCACAGCGAGCCTATTATGACCTCCCTGAGGAGGAAGCCGCAGACTATAGTACAAGCTCCTGAAACAGGAGATCCTGGCACGCTACGGCATTACTCCGAGCCAGCAGGCAAGTGAATGGCGGGGCTGGCAGTTTGACCCCGAAAAGCCGGCCCGAGCACAGGCTTTCGAGTTCTGGGGTAAGATGGGGAGGTGGCTACGGCCCGAGGGTCCCCAAGCCCGGAAGGTAGTGGAGCAGGTGGCCTGTGAGGGCCTGGTCAATGCACTGCCCAGCCCCCTCGCCCAGCAGGTTCGGCGCCACCCATACACCGACATGCCGGGACTCCTGGAAGTCCTGGAGCGACAGCTTGCGGTCTTCCGACTCGCGGGAACCGGCAGGGACGGGCGGCCACCCCCGAGCCCTCTCAACGCGCTGCGGAAGCGCCGCCCAAACCCCGAGAAAAGCCGATCTCTCCGCGCTGTTACAAGTGCGGGGAGACCGGCCACCTACTACCGACATGTCCTCTGAACACCCCCATGGAGCCGATGGACTGCACCTGGGCTTCGACGGAAAGGTACTGTGCTCCGCCGCATCCCTTGGCAAGTCCGAACACGGGAGTGGTGTTGGTAAACGGGCACTCAGTGGTGGCTCTTTTTGACTCCGGCAGCAACATAACAATTGTCGCTCGCCACTATGTCTTACCGCGACAGTGGCTAAGCAAACGTTTACAAGTCACTTGTGTACACGGAGAGACCAGGTCTTACCGTTCCGCTGAATGTTATCTGTCCTGGAGGGGGGGGTTGTCCAAACTGTTGGTTGCGGTGTTGCCCGAACCCCCCTTTCCGGTGATCCTGGGACAAGACTGGTCACAAAGGAAAAGCGGTAGGACTCGCACCGCTCCTGGGGCCTCACTGGGTCTGCTTATGGAGGGACAAGGCACCCTTCCCGCGGTCTCCACGCCATGCACTGAGGCAGGCCACAATGGCGCAGGCACAATGGGGGAGGTGTCTCAGGCGACGGACTCTGAGCCGGAACCTCCCTCCGGCGAAGGGACGAGCCAGGGAACACCACCGCCCAGCACTTCTCTAGATCCCCTGTCCAACATGGAATACCAGTTTCGCTCCACGCCCGCCTCATTTAAAAGAGAGCAGTGGAATGATGACTCCCTGCGGTTTGCCAGGAATGCGATTGTTCTTCCGGGCAGCTCACAAGCTGACGGTTCCATACCACGCGAGCCCTTCTTTGTATTGGAGAATAATCTGCTGTACCGGGTGGCGACTCACGAGGGCGAGGTGCGGAAGTTGTTGCCAGTGCCGCGTACCTTCCGGCGGGAGGTATGCGAACTAGCTCATGCCCATCTCCTAGGCGCCCACCTCGGGGCCGAAAAAACATTGGAGAGGATCAAGCTCCGCTTTTACTGGCCCGGGATCAACGAGGAGGTCCGGCGTTTCTGTCAATCCTGTCCGGACTGCCAGATTCGCCAGATTCCTAGGAGGGACCGTGCTCCTCTCGTCCCGATACCCCTGATTGACGTACCCTTTGACCGGATAGGGGTCGACTTAGTAGGGCCCCTGGAACCCTCGACCCGTGGCCACAAATATATATTGGTCATAGTTGATTACGCAACCCGGTACCCAGAGGCGGTTCCCCTGCGCTCCGCTACCACCAAAAACATTGCACGGGAACTGGTCAACCTTTTTTCGAGAGTGGGTATCCCTAAAGAAGTCCTCACGGACCAGGGCACTCCCTTCACTTCAGATACGTTCAGGGAAGTTGCCAAGTTACTGAGAATAAAGCACCCCCAAACGGACGGCCTGGTAGAACGCTTTAACCAGACGCTTAAACAGATGCTTCGCAAGGTAGTCAGCGCTGATGGCAGGAATTGGGACCAGCTCCTGCCCCTTGTGCTTTTTGCCTATCGGGAGGTACCCCAAGCCTCTACGGGCTTCTCCCCTTTTGAGTTGTTATATGGGCGACAGCCCCGGGGACTTTTGGACATTCTAAAAGAAGGCTGGGAGGCCGAGGCTCTTCCCTCCTCCAATATCTTGGAGTATGTAGCGCAACTGCGCGACAGACTCACTAAAATTAGGCCACTCCTCAAAGACCACGTGACTCGTGCGCAGGCAGCGCAGGCTCGGTGTTACAACCGCAACTCTGTTCTCCGGGAGTTCCACCCAGGGGACCGAGTGATGGTACTCGTTCCCACCTCCCACTCCAAACTGCTAGCTCACTGGCAGGGGCCTTACGAGGTTAAGGAGAGAAAGGGGCTCGTCGACTATTTGGTTAAACAACCAAATCGTCGACCGAGCGAGAGGATCTATCACGTGAATCTGTTAAAACCCTGGAAGGACAGGGAGGAGACTCCCGATACTCGTAGATCCCTCTCCCTATTCGCTAGCACGACTGCCCTTAACCTCGGCGACGAGCTAACACCCATACAGCGGCGAGAGATAACCCACGCTATCTACGCCATCCCCGAAGTGGTGAGCGAGTCGACAGGCCGAACCTCGCTGATTGCCCACGATATAGTCACGGAACCCGGAGTAGTCGTCCGGGAGAGGCCCTACAGACTCCCGGAGGCAAAACGCGCCGAAGTGGAACTGGAGGTACAACGAATGCTGGACTTGGACATTATCGAGGAAAGTCACAGCCCCGGTCCAGCCCGATTGTCCTCGTTCCCAAGCCGGACGGCTCCTGGAGATTCTGCAATGACTTTAGACGTCTAAACCAGGTCTCCAAGTTCGATGCCTACCCTATGCCCCGCATTGACGACCTGCTCGAGCGGCTGGGTGCGGCTCGGTATCTGACTACTCTTGATATGACAAAAGGGTACTGGCAAATTCCCTTAACGGCATCTGCCAAAGAGAAAACCGCCTTTAGCACCCCTAGTGGACATTGGCAATACAAGGTCCTCCCATTTGGGCTACACGGGGCCCCGGCGACCTTTCAACGTCTGGTGGATAGAGTGCTGAAGCCACACCAGTCCTACAGTGCCGCCTACCTGGATGACGTCGTCATCTATTCCGGCACCTGGGAGGAGCATCTATTGCAGCTCTCTGCTGTCCTCGCGACACTGGCTGAAGCCGGCCTCCGTATTAACCCCCGTAAGTGTTTCTTTGGCCTAAAGGAGGCCAAGTATTTAGGCTATCTTGTGGGGCGAGGACAGGTGAGACCCCAATGTTCCAAAATTAAAGCCATCCTGGAATGGCCCCGTCCGAATACCAAGAGACAGGTGCAGGCTTTCTTGGGGTTAGCGGGGTACTACCGCCGGTTCGTGCCCCGTTTCTCCGAAAGGGCAGCACCCTTGACTAGCTTGACAAAGAAGGGGGTTCCCCTGCACGTGGTATGGAACGATAAGGCGGAACACGCATTCGGTGACTTGAAACAGGCCCTTACTTCGATACCTGTATTACGGACCCCTGACTTTGGGCTACCCTTCGTTCTCCAGACCGACGCTTCGGACACAGGCCTGGGCGCCGTGTTGAGCCAAAGCGTCGATGGTGTCGAACACCCCGTGATGTACTTAAGTCGGAAACTGTTGGACCGAGAGACCAGGTACGCGGCGGTGGAGAGGGAAGCCCTGGCCATTAAGTGGGCCGTGACTTATCTCCGCTACTACCTGTTGGGTCGCGAATTCACTCTGGTGACTGATCACGCTGCGCTTCAGTGGATGTCCCTCCACAAAGAGTCGAATCCGCGAGTCACCAGGTGGTTCCTGGACTTGCAGCCCTATAAGTTCACGGTCACTTATCGCCGCGGCGGCCTTCAGGCCAACGCCGATGCCCTCTCTCGCCTCCACGACCTCTCGGCTAGGTCCGCCCGACCTGACGGTCTTGGGCTGAGGGGGGGGTCGTGTCACGCATGCGCGAGTAGGAGACCGCGGTCGGATCCGAAACCACTTCGAAGGACGTTTGCCGGTAGGGAATGGCGGAGTACTAACCTTTCTGCTCTTTCTTCCAGGAAAAAGGATCCTCCACCATCGTAACCTGACCGCACTACGTCCACTTCCGCCCTTCCTCCGCCATCTTCCCTGACGTCAGCAGTCCCGTCATCCCTCACGCCTCCTTCCCAGCATTCCTCCACCTGTATAAAAATGGCCGCCGACCCTGTAAAGGCGTCGCGTATTTCGAAGACCTTTTTGTTTATGTACTGGCTGCATAACGATTATTCTTTATTTGTTTACAGTATACGGGGCCAAAACCCCAACCCTTTATGCTGTGTTCTGTCTCTTTTTTACAATATATATATACTATATACGCTGTAGAAAACATCCTGTGTGGTCCTGGTGCCAAAGAAAGTGCATCCCCAATGACTTTAAACCAGTTACTCTTACTTCATACATAATGAATAACTTTGAGAGGCTGCTTCTGAAAGAGCTCCGCCCCCTGGCTTCAGTATATATTGATCCTCTGCAATTTGTCTATCACATGTTCTGATTTACATGCCCCACAGAGTCTACTCTCACTTGAGCAAATTGGGCACTACCAGTCAGGATAATGTTTTTTGATTCTTCTAGTTTTCGTTGAAGGCTACACCCACTCATAAATATTAATGAATTACCATAGAGTGGAAAAACACATGGATTCTTTTGCAGCACGTTATTTCTTCCAGTAGATGGCAGCAGAATGCTGTCCTGAGCGTAACACTGTACATCATTACAGCTTAACCAGAGAGACATTCAGGGTTAACCATTTTTACACTGAATTCTGATCCCAAGAGAGGCTTGGGGTTAATACCAAGGAGATTAAATGTTACAATAGATTACTCTCACCTTTGTGTGTCAATGCCCTACATAGGTGTCAAGAGCCAAGTTGCAGAGATAGTGGAAAATTTCAGGTGCTTAGGCACCACACCTACCACAAGTCTAACACAAGAAGGCGCCACATACTTTAGGGTAAAGACAGGGAACTAGAGGGTTTTTTGCTTTTAGGAAATGTGAACTTCTCCAAAGTATTACTAGAAACAATCACCATTTTCAAATATTACATTATTAAAAGTGTTTTGAACTTCTCTATCATACATAGTGTGGAAGCTTGAGAGAGTGGTGTACACCGCTTGAAAATCATTTGTTGCCAAATCTCCATAGTGAACTCACTCTACTTTTGTAAAGTCACATATAAAGCCATTAAGATCTTTTCCAACATGTCTCACCTCACTCATCTTCTGTTCACTTTTCTTCCATCTGCTAAATGGCTTTGGGTTAATCAAAACTGCCAGATTTTAGAAAAGCATTGATCCACATGTTATGAGATACAGGAACTTAACATCTTAACCTGAATATTTGCTGAATATTTAAGTGGGACTTATTTAAATTGGTTGTTTGGGGGCAGTTGAGTGATGAAGATTAATGTTGTATGTTTCTATTGATATTTTATTTTCTGTGAGCTTCACCAAATAAAATTCCTTATAATAGTTGTGATAATGGCAACAAACTGTTTAATTTACTTTAAAATTTGTGTTTAAAGAATGTCAAATATTGTGTAAGGAAATCATATATTCTCTATATTCTTGGCACATAACAAAGACTACTATTCAAAGAGATCTTTTTTATGTTACTTCAATACATTTCTCTTGTAAGGGGCACTTCTAGAGTTAAATACCCTCACTCAAATATTTTTTAAATAGAAAAATGTAACAAGAAGGAGGCACATGTAATATTAGCAGCATGACATGAACCTTTAAAGTTTATGTACATCTATGAGAGTGTTAGAATGTGTTTTTCAAAGAAAAAATCAAAGAACTTCTATAATTAGTCGGTGAAAAATACTAATTTCATTTATTTATTCGCAAAGCTAAAAATATGATAATTATTATTGTAAAAAATGCTCTGAAAGCTACATTTTTGGTCACCTTGGACTTATGACTTTGTGTTTTCTAATTAAATGGCAAGCCTGAAAAGGGCAGCTCTTTTCACAAAAAATTCCAGACAGATGGCCCCATTGTCTGGCTGCATAGGTATAACTGTCATCATTTAGCAATTAGGATCATACTGTATGACGATCTTGACTGCGTTATAAAGAGATACAGCAAGTAATTATCAGTGGCATCATATTGCAGTAATTTGTTTTAAGTTTGGTAAGCTTTAGAAATACTCCTCATGGATAATACTGTATAAAAAAAATATGTGCACTTACTGAAGCCATTTTGGTGTACAATGTGAAAGTACTTATTTAAAGAAAAAACATCAAAACGCGATTCTTTGAGGAACTATAATCATTTAAAAAAATTCAAAAACGATGATTGCTTTTATCATAACTGGGATTTACAAGTGAAGCAAGTACGCATTTTCTCTTGTAAAATCTGGATTTGATTATTAAAAATAAGTAAATTTATGTTCATCAGTTGACTGTGACAATTAGATGATTTAGGAACTGCTTTGGAACCACATCTCTTTCACTGCAGTGGTCTCATTTAAAAAAACTTGAATGGATTTGAGTGTGAAAATAAGCATATGCTATGTAACACTAAGGGTTCATCTTGTTACCTTATCAAAAAGCTAGCCACCTCGTACCGTACTATGATGTCTGTATCAAAATAAATGAATCATGGGTTGACCCATGCTACTGATCCACAATGTTTGCAGGTATCATATTAGAATCATATATGACTTGTATGTTAACTGTAAGCAGTTATATTTCATTAACAAAAGCAGCTTGTTACTATTTGCCCTTTTTGTAGTATAAGTGCAATAAAGTGCTCCAATTATGTAAGGAAAACCCGGACACTGTCCAAATTGCCTTTTTATGTTGGCAAAAACATGTATGTATGTACACCCACACTATGCGAAAGCTGAATGTAACATCTCATCAGTCAGTTAATGACATCCAAATGAAGCTATTGCTGAGATATTCCTGACCTGTCTGTTATTTGCCTAAGAAGTGATCACAGGCAGGGTACAAGAGAACTGGGTCAATGGATTAGAGGATTATACTGACAATTAATTACAGTGAGTTTCTGTTTGGAAGAAGAGCCATTTGGTTGAAGAACACCCTTAGCTTAGAAAGTGGTTGTATAAGAGACATGTAAAGTTAAAAACACACAGTTAAACCCATACTTTGAACATAAGATATGGTGATCTGATTATTTAGTTTCCTTTAATTATAATGAATTTTATTATTCACCTGATGCCAATTGGATTTTATATACTAGTAATTTCATTGTGAGAAGAAAAGTGTATCATGTTGATAATGTGCTAATCACTTTGAAAGTTTAGTGCAACTCTTTTTGAGTTTATTCAAACTATTTAAGCTTCACCAGTTTCAATCTGTGTGTATTTCAGTCATATCTGTGACATTCCCCTGGTTACTCAAATTAGGATGACTGGCACTCACAAACTGGGATGACAATGCTGTTTTCTTTCATTCTCTGTATGCTGCCAAAATGATTTTGTTTGTCTCTATACTGGTAACCCCGCACAGGGTAAGGGCGTTTACATAGGGTTTAATGTGTGGTTTTTAGGCATCATGAATCAAAGAGTTCATTGAAAACAAACTCTATATCCACGATAAAACAATAGTTATTAAAGTTTTGAGATATTTCAGGTGTCTACAGAGACATCTAATCTTAAAATAACAAACAATGTAACCAGAACAAAAAAATACTGTATGTGTTCATTTTAAAATGAACGTTTGTCTTCTACGGTCAGCTTTATCCCTTATATTACACTTTGCAAGGCAGATAAAGGAACTACGTCAAATCTTGTCCTTTTCAATGGGACTGATCAAATTTGACATGCTCATGGCCCAAGCAACTGGGAATTTTTCTGTGTCACTTTGCATTAAAGGGAGCAGAAGCTGAAGGATGCTGTTCCCCTAGGGAGCAAAGAAACATATTTACAAAGAAATACTTTTAAAATATTAAAATGGAAATAATGATTCTAGATTTTAATGAGTGGGGGGTTGTAAAGCAAAGCTGACACTGTCACTCAAATAAGAAATAGTCAAGACTTGTACTCATCCCTCACAGTTTGAAACACTCTATAGCTGTTTGAAACACAGCAGTAGCACCACATAAATATTGCTACTTTTAACATTCCTTATTTATAGTTTTTTGAAATGAGGTTTCAAAGACACAAAGTAATAATTTCAGAAGCAGAAATTTACAACCTACTGGAATATATTTTGAGTACAACCCACTCATTTTGACAGACCCATCTGTAATTGATGGTAGATCAGAACAATTTCACATATGCCACCTTGTATTATTCAGTCTATTCAGCCATCATGCATGACTCAAAAAATGGCCATTTTCCCACAAGATATATGTTTTTATGAGAACTGCCTTATTGATATTTTCCAAGTTAGCGAGGATTTTTGGACGTTTTGCTAATATCTTAGATTTTCAATTTTGACTTTCATTTTGGATTTGATTGCTGGATTCCTTTGACTTTTGGTATCAAACTTCTGCCTGTCTTTTAACTCTTTCTCTGGAAGGTGCCTTTTCAAACCTGGGGCCTCATGCATAACGGCATACGTAGAATTCACACTAAAAAACAGCGCACGGACAAAACCCAGAGGGGACTGGGCGGTCTCTTGGTCTGGAATCCCTACAGATTTTATTTTTTTTTCTCCAGCTCTTGGAGTTTTTTTTTTTGTTTTTTCTGTCCACCCTGGCCATCGGACCTTACTTATTCTATGTTAATTAATGTTGACTTATGTCTTCTATTTTTCTATTCTTCATTTTGTAAAGCACTTTGAGCTACATTTCTTTGTATGAAAATGTGCTATATAAATAAATGTTGATTGATTGATTGAAAACCGGAAATGTGCGTACACACAAAAAAATCCAGATGCATAAATCTGTGCGTACGCGAACTTCCACGTTCTTCCACTCCATAAATCGCAGTCTGCGTGAAATGTAACTCCCGTGCACGCGCCTACCGTCCTACCCTGTCTCCTCCCAGAATTACACCTCTTTGAATATGCAAATCAATATAAATAGCCCTTAAGTTCAGCATTCTGTGAAAAGACAATAGCAAAAGCACGGGGGAAAATAGAAGAATGTCAACGAATACCAAGTGGAGGCAAGGAAAAACTTACTATTTGTTGGTTTAAACATTGGTATAAAACAACAAAAGGAAGTTGATCGAGTGACAGAGTGTTGGAGAAACTCCAAAACTCAAGTTCACAAAGTCACACAGTGCCCGAAATAAAGAAGAAGTTGTCAGATATCAAAATCACTGTGAAAAGACGAGTGGTAGCCCACTGTCTGACTGTCATATGGAAGCTTATTAGGGTACAGAGAAAAGAAAAAAAAATACACAGTGGGAAAAAAGCTTGAAATGTCAACTGTAATCTCGAAATTTCCACTTTAATCACACAGTTTTTGTCATTAAAGTAGAACATCATAAACTTCTTCTTAAAATCACTTAATTTACTAGTTTCTCAAATACCATCATAGCTAAAGTATCACATTAAATGGTTTTCATTGTATGTGTTCTTCTATGTGCTCTATGTGTGTGAATCACTAGATGCTTCTTAAACAGGCTTTCTCTTTCTCCAACAGGACACAGAATCCATTACATTCGTGATATTACAGCTCTTTGAATAATTTAAATACTGAGATGTATACTTGATATAATTTTCACGATAATAGGAATTGAAGGATGTTGTTAGACATTGAAACACAGTGGTGCAGTGGTAGCAATGAGCTGGCTCCCCATCCAGAGATTGTTACTGCCTCCTGCAAGATGCTTGCTGCACTGTGCACGACTTTCGATGAAATAATTTACTGCAGCAGTACTGTCTCTTTCAAACTTACCAACCCCCAATTCCTGTCGTTCCTTTTCTTTCTCCAAGTAACTAATCGCCACACAATCAGCTCTGTAATAGATGTAAAGCTATCTGTAAGCTGAGAATGCTGATTCTTCAAAACCTTTAAGGAACATTGAAATGTCTATGTAGTACATTGTAGATGCCACACAGGCTGGACAGACGTCCCGGCCAGGAAAGGAAGTGAAACCGGAAGGAAGAAAGGGACAGACAACCTCTATAAAAGCAGTGAGATTGCTAAAGAACTGTTATTCCCCCAGTATACTAGATGGCAGCAGTCCCAGATATCTCCACCCAGTGGGAAGCCAGCAGGGCATGCTAGGAAATGTAGTCCAGCAAGTCAGCCCTGCTGGAATCATGGGGTGCCACAAGAGGGCGTTCCAGAGAAACAAGCTCCCTACGTAAATAATGGACTTCCGTGTGACCCGGAAGTACTTTCATCGGGCAATCGTCATGGCACCAGAAGTACTCCCGGGTCTGTAATAAAAGTGGCCACACTCCCTTACTCAGGTGAGTCAGAGCTGGGTGGTAGAGAGGCAACACTTGACTGGAGGAGAGCAGTGGGGTGATGAGAGGAAAAGAACCAGTGTTTTGAGAGAATTGGTAATATTTTGGAGATATTTAAATAAAATCCTTCATTTATTTGATAAAGAACTCTGTTTTGGTGATTGTGTTGGGGTTTGGGGGTCTCAGACGCCCAGGGTTTATCACAACATGTTTAATTATTCTACCCATCTATCCATCCAGGGTAACGCCAGTCCCAGTAAGCATACAGTGCAAAGCAGGAACAATCATCGCTAGCGCTGTGACATCGTCTCCTCACATGTTTAATTGTTAACAATATAGATTATTTAAATAATGTTAAAATTTTATCTGTATAATGTAATAAACATATTTTGCTGAATTTCATCTTAAAACTAATATCATCATCATATGTAAATACACGCTTTATAAAGTGGCTCAGGTTGTGTAATATTATAATTGTAGTGCAAGTTTACAGTGAGGTAATTGTATTTATAAGTATAAACAGTTCTACCAGGAGCATTTGATGGACTGATTGAGCGCGTTTATAGTCCTTTGGATGAAACTGTTTCTGAACATGCGAGGTCCACACAGGAAGGGCTCTGAAGCGTTTGTCGTATAAGAGCAGTTCTAATAGACAACATGGCTGAGGCAGCGTGTGCTTGAAGCTGTATACTGATAATTCTCTTTCCGATCAGCTGTTGTAGAGCTGTGATTCCACACACAGATACAGTGGGGTAAATACTCTAAGTGGTGCATTGAGAGTAACAACGTTAAAGCAGCTATAGTATTTGGAATAGTTTGGCCATTCCGTGGACCATTATATTGTTACAGGTTAATTACAATCAGATGCCGTAAACTAATAAACGATATGCGGTTAATTTCAGAATATTTAATAAAGCCACGTCAGAGATGTGAATCTAAAAATTAAAGGGAAACCACACAGGAACAGTATCACTGCTTTGACGCTGGGTGCCGCCAGTTTGCAAATCCAAGCGGAGAACTTGTGTACGCCGGCTGGCATGAAAATGTGCGTGGCTATACCCCAAGTTTAGTTTTTATACATCACGAATGTGAGTATGGAAACGGGTGTAGGCAACATTTTTTTGTGTATGCACCGTTTATACATGAGGTCCCCGGTCTTTTGAACTGTCATTTTTTAAGAATAGAAGCCTTTTTTGTCCTGGTATTACTTGTTTTGAAACAAAAAGGACTAGTGATTGTCTGTTTAAAAACAAGTACAACATACACTAACATAAACCTGGTCTGAATTAGAACAAAAATGTCTTGAGGTAGCAGTTCTAATCAGTGCCTAAAATATCAATTTCTACATATAAAAGGCAAAGCCCTCATTTACTCATCACTAATTCTCCCACTTTCCATATCGGTGGGAAGCTGAATGTTTGCGTGCTCATTCCTTGCAGTGTACGTACAAAAGTTAGGTATGTTTCATGTCCTGTTGCAACACCCAAAGGGGGGAAATCGGTGAACCCCCTAAACTGTATATACAGTAGAGATAGGGAGAACTCCTCTTCACTATTTCTGCGACTTCCAATATATATAGGAAGCCCAAATTTCCCATGCTCATCCTTTACACTGTACTTACAAATGTTACGTATGTTTCACTTTGTGACGTGCACAGTAACAAACTTTCGAAAATAACATCTTCTCATCATTATGCCGTAAAGAACTATCAGAAATTACCTCTCCTTTAGGCGGTTTCATTCCTTATTTCTGTTAACAGACAATTTATTTCAAGGCAGAGACGCACAACGGCCACCCCGATCCCCCTTCCTTTTTCTGTATGGCTGCTATCCGCACACCTACCACGTTGTTGACACCCTGCCTATGTACATTAGCGACATCCCACACTTATGTGCTTCCTCACTCGCTTCCTTACTTTCCTCAGCTGTTCCTCATGCTCACTGCTCCCTTCTTTTTTAATTCATTTCTTCAAGCCTGTTATTGTTCACCTTCCTTCACGTCTTCTTGCTGGTGAATCCTGCCTTTTCATTCACTTCACCGCTTCAAGGCTGACATTGTTGGGTTTCCTTACTTCCTCACGTCTCCCTCCTCATGACTGTTGCCTTTTCTTTTACTCCACCGCTTTAAGGCTGTCATTGTTGGGCTTCCTTACTTGCTCATGTACATCTTCCTGGTGCTGACTTCTGCTTTTCATTCCCTGCTCTACCGCTTCTCGCCTTCCTTTGTACTTTCTTTCTCAACGGATGCAAGTTTACCCTGAATAACAGCCCTATTCCGGTGATCACCGTCGATCACAATTTCACTGACCCCTACCCAGTGGTTTCCATGCCCCAAGACTGTGCCTGCCTCTTCCATTCTCTCTCTTACTTATTGCATGGCCATATCAGTCTCAGCCTTGATACCCGCAGAGACATTGTGTCTTATGTACTTAATGACAGGGACAGGTTCAAGGTGTGAACTGATGATGGTAGAGGAGACAATTATACTACACAGGACCACTATAGCAGTGAAATGCTTAAGCTCTCAACCTGTGGTTCTTCATGTGAACTGATAGCTGCCGTGGAATTGTTTCGTTGTCGCTTTCAAGTGTTTAGAAATAGGTTAATATTTTACACCTTTGGACAACTGGGAATGCCTGTTAAATATCTTAGATTCACGGGTGGCGATATGGGTAGTGGACACTTCGATGTTTATGAATGTTTTTACTCTGACAACTTGGACACAAAGTTATCAATCAAACCTATTGTATCATTCAACGGTTGACGAACGCGGAATGTAATTTGAACACAACACGTCCTCCAAATACGAACCTGATCGAAAGAGTTAATGATAATCAAATCTTTGATGACAGCAACACTCATAACAGTAACAAAACAATAACATTGACAATCATATTACATTATTTTTAAAATGTTTCCTTTTCTTATTCTTAATTTCTTTAACACACTACTTCTCCGCTGTGAAGCGTGGGTATTTTGCTACTTAGTGATAAAACATAGTTTATGAAAGTTACCGCAAAGCTTTCTTATAATTATTAAGTACAAAAGTATTCTACTGATCTCCTGTGTTTTGTAGGTGGCACTGCCCACCTAACAGCAGAAATATACATGTGTGAGGTAACTGTCTATTAGGTGGATTGCACTGCACAATAAAGTGGGCTTACTAAAGATAAAATGGCTAGCATGAAATAAAGCACCGGCATTGGTTACAAGTATGAGTTGAGTGTAGATGATACTTAAACAGAGCTGTTGTATGTGTGAAAAGTTTAACAATGCAGTTATTTAAAAACTTGCGGACAAAGAAACGGTCAGGGCAGCTTAAGGTGAAAAAAAGGCAGCACATCAATTCAGAAAAAACAGAAGTAAAAACATAAGACAAAAAAATCACACTCCAGAATATGGCAAAAATAGTCTGGACTCTGGAGCAAGAGTACTCAAGCTTTGGTCCTGGAGGTTCACAGTGGCTACAGGTTTTTGGTTTAACCAAATGTTTAATTAGAACCCATTTATTTACTACTAAAGAAAAAAGTTTTTGGGGCTTAGTTTTAGTTTACTCATTTGTTAAGATTCTGAACTCTTAATTGCCTATTTTAGTTTTAAACAGCTGCATTAATGTTTTAATTGTTGCCTGTTTTCTTAAGGAGCCATCAGTTAATAATGAGGTGCAAATGACAAAGGATCCACCAGCTCTTTAATGTGCTTTCATTTAAACCTGTGTATACACATCATGAAGTGTCTGTGTTAATACAATGTTGTAAAGTAAATGAGAGAGAAGACAAAGGAGTACATATCTGTTCAGAACTACAAAACACGTGCTAAAATCTACAATGTAATAAAGATTTGTCTTGGAAGAATGAAAGTACTAACAAGCCATTATATATATATATAAAATACCAAGTTTCATCATCTGCTAGGCCCAGCTTCTAATTGCAGAACTGGTTAGAATGAGAACCTGTAGTCACTGTGGAACTCCAGGACCAGAGCTGAGTACCCCAGTCTAGAAAATGAAAATAATGGTAAACAATCTAAGAATCCTTGAGTGTTGTAAGTCTGAAAAACCTGTCTGAATATGACAAATAAATATAGTTTAAGTAAGGCTCAGATGATTGATATAAAATAGATTTCAGAAATCTATTCATTTTTAAACTCAGATGATTACACACAGATCTATACACTGTGCTATACATTCTGGAACCTGATGCCAAGCATAGACACAACAATTCCTACTTGATATGAAAAATATTCTATTAAGTGTTGTGACCACTAGAGTACTTTTAGTTAGACATGAAATGTGATTCTTTTAGATTAGACATTCTGACTATTAACAACATTTTTCGTACGTGGATTACTCGTTTAGCTGGTTGTAATTTTCGACGATTTGGATCCTGGATCTGTCATTTTTTCAAAACTCTTGCTGGATGTGTTGTCATAGCAGCACATCCAAATCCTCAAACCTGCTCGGAACAGGTTTGTTCTATGTATACAAGGGTTAGCTCACACACTTAATCAGTGTCCGTGCAGGGAATTCATTCAGTGATGGCTTCGCTGTTCATGAATGAGCAACCATTTGATATCGGTGCACAAATTATAAGAAGAGAATTTCATATAGAGAGGGTTTTGCGCAATTGGCAAGATCCTTTATTGCTCCCGGAGGAAATTCTTTTCGAAAGATACCGCTTTAGCTGAGGGGGAATATTGTACCTCAAAGATTTATTAGCACCTTATATTCAAAGTCAAACTAGGTGAAGTCGGGCTCTCACAACCACACAGACAGTATGCATTGCTTGGAAGTTTTTTGCAAGCGGCACTTTTTTTATATACTGTAGGCGATGCGGAAAATCTATCTAAAAGTGCAGTTTGCCAGGCAATTCGTAAAGTCTGTTTGGCTCTGAAATATTTCCTTTGGATTTTCATAGCGTTTCCTGAACAACTGTGTGTGCAGACAATAAAAGAGGCGTTTCATGCCATTGCGGGTAAACAGGCAAAAACACCGACAGTTCCGTAAAGAATCTCAGAATCAGCCTAACATTCTCATTACCCAGGATTTCCAAATGTGATTGAGGCACATGGGACTGATCAGAGTGGAGTTTGATCAAACATTATTTGGAAAATGTACCTCTCCTCCTGGAGAATAATCAGACACAGTGTCTTCATCAAATATTTGATCTTCGTCAGTATCTCGTTGGTCAGACACAAGTTCTAGGGATATGACATTCCCTGCAATTGACCCAAAAAAAAAAAAAAGAAAAAAAAAAAGGGCTATATGGAACATACCTATGGCACACATTGAGGACAAATATATGCAATGACCATCCTTTACCTGAAATGAAGTGACCACTGCATCCTGCCACTGGTTCTGAGGAGGAGCTTCCCCCTGGAATGCCCTCAGAAACAGGGCGATGGGCATTTTGCTGGAGAGCCAACTGTTCTGCAGGGGTTAGGTCTGGACCGCATGGACCTCCACCTGTTTTTTGCTTGTCTGCCTTCTTATTAGCTTTAAAATGAATGTTTTTTTTATATTTTATATGATTCTTTATGTCAACAATTCTTTAAATAGTTATATACCATTATTTACCAGTTTGAAGTATATTCTTGTACTTCACTTTAACCTGTTCCCATGTTCTCCTTGTGCTCACATTTGATCTAGAATTATGACATATTAAATAATAATTAACCTGACACATAGGAAATTAAACGCTGCATTCAGTAAGTACAATGCACACTACTTAACATTTAATTAACGTTTAGAGTTTGGACATGTGATTGTTGTTATTGTTTACATTCCCCCTCGAGCGAACGCAGAGATAGTGAGTGACGTCATCCATTCCGCGGTTGCTAAATTACAAACGCAGCACCCTGAGGCGCTTGTGCTAATCGTTGGAGACATTAACCATGTAACGCTGGACAAAACATTACCTGCCTTCTTCCAGTATGCGGACTGTAACACCCGGGGAAATAGGACTATTGACCTACTGTATGCAAACGTCAAAGAAGCATACAGCGCCACCCCACTGCCTGCGCTTGGGAAAGCAGATCATAACCTGGTTCTGCTTCAGCCTCACTACAAACCAAGAGTGAGGGCGCTACCTACAATTACACGCTCATTCAGGAAGTGGTCCCCTGAGGCAGAGCAGGCTCTGAGAGACTGCTTTGGAACTATGGACTGGGATATCCTGCAGGGATCACATAGTGAGAACATTGAGGAGGTTGTTGACTGCACAACTGATTACATCAACTTCTGTATGGACATTGTAGTTCCAGTAAGAACAGTATGCTGCTATGCTAACAAAAATCCATGGATTACAAGTGACATCAAGGGCCTTTTGAATGAGAAGGGGCTTTTAAAGGCGGTGATCAGCATGAGCTCAAGCTCGTGCAGAAGGAACTCCGAGTCCAGCTCAAGGCGTCGAAGGAGCAGTACAGGAGAAAGCTGGAGCAGACGTTGCAGAATAACAGCATAAAGGAAGTGTGGGATGGGATGAAGATCATCACTGGCTGCAGCTCAAAGCAGGGTGCCACCATTGAGAGAGACATGGAGAGAGCAAACCAAATGAACAACTTCTTTAAGAGGTTTGACAATCCTAACCCACTCTCACCTCGGAGTACTGCATCCTCCAACTATCCTTCTGCTGATACCAGCATAGGAGAGACATCCCCACGCACAATTACAGCAGCGCAGGTGAGTAGAGAGCTGAGGAGACTTCGTGCCAGCAAAGCAGAGGGTCCAGATGGAGTATCACCACAACTGCTGAAGGCCTGTGCGCTGGAACTGGGGAGTCCTCTACAGCGCATCTTCAACCTAAGCCTGGAACAGGGTAGAGTCCCGAGGCTTTGGAAAACATCTTGTATCACCCCAGTCCCAAAGGTATCATGTCCTAGTGAGCTGAATGACTTCCGGCCTGTTGCTGTGACGTCACATGTGATGAAGACCATGGAGCGGCTGCTGCTTCACCACCTGAGGCCACAGGTCCGCCACGCCATCGACCCTCTGCAGTTCGCATACCAGGAGAAGGTGGGAGCAGAGGATGCCATCATCTATATGCTACACAAATCCCTCTCCCACTTGGACAGTGGCAGTGGTGCTGTAAGAATTATGTTTTTGGACTTCTCTTGCGCCTTCAACAACATCCAACCTCTGCTCCTTAGGGACAAGCTGACAGAGATAGGAGTAGATTCACACCTGGTGGTATGGATTGTGGACTATCTTACAGACAGACCTCAGTATGTGCGTCTCGGGAACTGCAGGTCTGACATTGTGGTCAGCCACACAGGAGCGACGCAAGGGACTGTACTTTCTTCAGTCCTGTTCAGCCTATATACATCAGACTTCCAATACGATACGAGTCCTGCCACGTGCAAAAGTTCGCCGACAACACTGCTATTGTGGGCTGCATCAGGATTGGGCAGGAGGAGGAGCATAGGAAGCTAATCAAGGACTTTGTTAAATGGTGCGACTCAAACTACTTACACCTGAACACCAGAAAGACCAAGGAACTGGTGGTGGATTTTAGGAGGCCCAGGCCCCTCATGGACCCCGTGATCATCAGAGGAGACTGTGTGCAGAGGGTACAGACCTATAAATACCTGGGAGTGCAGCTGGATGATAAATGGGACTGGACTGCCAATACTGATGCTCTGTGTAAGAAAGGTCAGAGCCGACTATACTTCCTTAGAAGGTTGGCGTCCTTCAACATCTGAAATGAGATGCTGCAGATGTTCTACAGATGGTTGTGGCGAGTGCCCTCTTCTACGCAGTGGTGTGCTGGGGAGGCATGCATAAAGAAGAAGGACGCCTCACACCTGGACAAACTGGTGAGGAAGGCAGGCTCTATTGTAGGAATGAAGCTGGACAGTTTAACATCTGTGGCAGAGTGATGGGCGCTGAGCAGGCTCCTGTCAATCATGGAGAATCCACTGCATCCACTGAACAGGGTCATCTCCAGGCAGAAGAGCAGCTACAGCGACAGACTGCTGTCACTGTCCTGTTCCACTGACAGACTGAGGAGATCGTTCCTCCCCCACACTATGCAACTCTTCAGCTCCACCCGGAGGGGGTAAATGTTAACATTATTCAAAGTTATTGTCTGTTTTTACCTGCATTTTTATTACTCTTTAATTTAATATTGTTTTTTGTATCAGTATGCTGCTGCTGGATTATGTGAATTTCCCCTTGGGATTAATAAATTATCTATCTATTTATCTATCTATCTAATTTGTCAGCCACTTTTTGCCAGCCGTCTTTTCTGGTTTGGGCTGCTTTTGCAGTGTTACCCCTTGTGCATATTAAATCTTGTAAATCTTCATATCCTTCGAATAAAAGGTCCTACTCCGCTTGTGTGGAAAAAAATGCGCCCGTTCTTTCGTCATTTTGTTACAGCCTATCAAAGACTTGCTGATCATGTTTTCTAGACTAAATATATATAGGCTTTTCAATCAGCGCGGGCGCGCGCATTCATCTCGGATGATTAGATCCAGCTAGACTAATCTACTACACAGCTCCGTTTGAAAAACCGACTTATCCTGGATGAGTTTCACCGGCATTAACTCATCCAAGATGAGGCATCTGATCTCGGATGATTTAAGCGACGTACAGAAAATACCCCCCAGGTCTTTTCATTCTGTTATGGATAGCAGAGTTGGTAAACACAGTAAACTCTGTTTAAGAAGCACCTTCCCACCCCTGGAAAATATTTCCCTCTATTTAGTACTGAATAAGCAGCTGGCCTATACTCTTCCAGCTAGTTGCTAAATGTTTTCACTTGTCATCTAGGAGGTTGTGTCATCTTTTGATGGCCTTAGGCTATTGGAAGTCATCTAGTTGTCCTAAATAAGAATCACAAACACAGCAAAAAGGGTGAGCCCATCAAAATAAGCAAATAAATAAATAAATAAACAAGCTAGGACCTTTACTGACCTGTCCAGAAGATGCTCACCCCAAGGCAGCCTGACTTCCCAAGTCCATAGGCAGGCTTTGGCCTAAATAGGCCCAAAATGGGGAACCTGACGTTAAAGCCCCTAAATATCCCAAGATGCCTATTGAATAAAAAAAAAATACTGTGAAAATCCTAGCTTGTAAAGACACTCTGAAGTAAAAAATCTTTATAAATTAAAGTATATGGTTAAAAAAAATAAAAAAAGGCTCAAAACAGCAAAAAGGAGTTGCTTTAAAAACAATCCAAGGTAAACAAGTCCCACACAAAATCCAAGAGAAGAATCCTAAGGCAGAAGCACACATATTCAGGGTGTTTTGAATAAAGATGGATTGATGGATTACAACATCAAGTCACGTTTTATATGTAGTATAATGACCCTAATTCAGGGTTGCGGAAGCAGTGTTTACATATTTCATACTACAAACATTCCCTTTGATCTACTGATTTTCTTTTAATATTAAAACATATTTACTTATTAATAAATGAAAATATCCTTTTCAGAACATTTTATTTGCATTAGTGTCTGCTGTCTGTTCAATTACATTTATAAGTATGTATTTAAAAACAATTAGACTTAAAAGGAAAATCATTATCATGATCTTTCTCAAACCCACTATATCCAGTCCAAGGTCATGGGGGGTCATGGGGGAATCCTATGCTGGATTCCCTTGAGCAGGAGGCAGGAGTTTAGTGCATTACTTGCAATATTACAGTCAATGAGGTGTTGGTATGCTTTGTTTTCATGTAAACTGAATGAAAAATACACTTCTTTTTATATATCAGAAGAAAAATTATTAAAACTACTTGTTAAATCACCAGTGGATTCCTTTAACACACACAAATGGACACGTCATATTATAAAAGCCTTAAGTACAGGAACTTGGCCACATGTAGAGCAATGAACTTAAGAAATTACTACATCCTGATCTTTCTAAAACAACTTTACTCAACTTTGAAGAACACCATGTACCGTATGCTTTGAAGGGTTTAATGTGTGCGTGTCTGTATATAATCAGGCTTTACAGCTGTACCTTAGAAGCAAATCTCCCTTGAGCAGTAAAGATGTCCCTCTAGTCGATGACAAGAGATATTGTTTTTATATTTTGCTTGGTCTGTTGGTAGATCATTTGCAGATGTTAGCTTACTATTTACTAAAGTTATTCAGGCACCTCAAGGGGTAAAGATGCACTGCCATATGGTCAGATTTGACATTGCAGGTTCAGTTAAGTGAATAATTACATTTTCTGTGTTATGCAAAAATAAATAAATAAATAATAGAATGCTTGCCTTTAAGTTGGACCTTTATCTAGAGTGAAATAAACACATAAAAAAGCAAAAACATGGTTTAACTCCTTTGTACAAATGTAAGACACTACAAGTACAATTACAATATATTATAAAACTAGCTAAAGTATTCTTGCTCCAGAGTCCAGACTATTTTTGCCATATTCTGGAGTGTGATTTTTTTGTCTTATGTTTTTACTTCTGTTTTTTCTGAATTGATGTGCTGCCTTTTTTTCACTTTAAGCTGCCCTGACCGTTTCTTTGTCCGCAAGTTTTTAAATAACTGTATTGTTAAACTTTTCACACATACAACAGCTCTGTTTAAGTATCATCTACACTCAACTCATACTTGTAACCAATGCTGGTGCTTTACTTCATGCTAGCCATTTTATCTTTAGTAAGCCCACTTTATTGTACAGTGCAATCCACCTAATAGACAGTTACCTCACGCATGTATATTTCTGCTGTTAGGTGGGCAGTGCCACCTACAAAACAGAGGAGATCAGTAGAATACTTTTGTACTTAAAATTAATAATTATAAGAAAGCTTTGCGGTAACTTTCATAAACTATGTTTTATAATTAAGTAGCAAAATACCCACGCTTCACAGCGGAGAAGTAGTGTGTTAAAGAAGTTATAAAAAAGAAAAGGAAACATTTTAAAAATAATGTAACATGATTGTCAATGTAATTGTTTTGTGTTATAAGTGTTGCTGTCATCAAGGATTTGATTATCATTATTTCTTTCAATCAGGTTCATATTTGGAGAATGTGTTGTGTTCAAGTTACATTCCCTGTTTGTCTAGTCTATCCCTGACCATCTCATCTTCGTTGTCAACCGTTGTAAAGATAACAGGTTTCATTCATTGAAGTGATCACCACCCAAATCGGTACTCGTGAATCTAAGATGTTTAACAGGCATTCCCGGTATTAAGTTGTGGATTTGCCTGCGAATATTTGTCTATGAACGTAATTTAAACTTAAGCTTTACACCTTGCTTTCCTATTGATATGTTTAACAGCTCGTCTTCCTCTTTATCTGAGATATCACACACTGCATGCTTGGGTTTACCTTTCCCAGTCCTGCAAACTTTAGCGAAGTGCTTTAATTTACCACATTTTTTAAACTGTCTTCCTTTAGCTGGACATTGACTTTTTCCACCGTGTGGTCTGTTTCCGCAGAAGGTGAACTTATGAATATGCGTGTATGCGTCGTCAGTCGCTTCATATTCTGTTGCTGCCATCTCAATTGTGCAATGCATTTTTTGTTCAGCGATCTTTGGAGCTGTTGCTTTTTGCCTGCGTACTGCATTCACAGTCAGTTCACATGAGCCGCTCGGAGTACATGCATCGAAGGTTCTCAGCTGTGTTGTCCTATCTTGTGCGATCTTGCGATGTCCACGGCTTTATTTAATGTTAGCTCAGACCTGGCACTTAAAAGTTTCTCTCGCACTTTTGATGAGTTTGTGCCAAACACTAGTCTATCCATGACCATCTCATCTTCATTTGCATAAGCACAGTCCTTCACCAGCAATTTTAACTCCATTACAAAGTGATCAAAAGTCTTGTTTATACCATGCGTCTTCTCATTAAACTTGTATCTCGCGAATATCGTATTTGTCGTTGCTTGTATGCGTCACTCGCTTCATATTCTTTTGCTGCCTTCTCAATTGTGTAATGCGTTTTTTGTTCAGCGCTCTTTGGAGCTCTTGCTTGTTCTCTGCGTACTGCGTTCACAGTCAGTTCAAGTGAGCCGCTCAGAGTACATGCATCGAAGGTTCTCAGTTGTGCTTGTGCTATCTAGTGCGATCTTGCGATGTCCACAGCTTTATTTAATGTTAGCTAAGACCCGGCACTTAAAAGTTTTTCTCGCACTTTCACTCCGTTTGTGCCAAACACTAGTCTATCCCTAACCATCTCATCTTTGTTTGCATAAGCACAGTCCTTCACCCGCGAATATTTAGCGGCAGCGTGGCTATTGGATTTCCGCTGACAGAGGGCCTTATATGGGCAGGCAGTCAATTACGTGGGAGGCGTGCTGATGGAGGACGCAACTCCGCCTCACACGGCGACCGATCTGCAGGCTATGGCCGTATATATGTACGTAAGTAGGTTCCAGTTATGACCATTACGCATAGAATTTCGATATGAAACCTGCCTAACTTTTGTAAGTAAGCTGGAAAGAATGAACCTGCCAAATTTCAGCCTTCTACCTACACGAGAAGTTGGAGAATTATTGATGAGTCAGTGAGTCTGTCAGTCAGTCAGTCAGTGAGGGCTTTGCCTTTTATTAGTATAGATGCAAATGTCATCATTCTCAATAAGATTTTAGAAAATACTCTAAAGAAACCTATGGATTGCTTTTTTTATTTAAAGATATTCTTTTATGAGAACAAACCTACTCATTTTATTTCTGATCAATTTTTTATATTATTTGAGAAATATTTCATTCATCAGTGTAAATGGATCAGATGTAGTCCCTTATTTAACCTTTTCTAACTGAAAGTTTGGTATATGCAAAGTTCTTTTAGTTAATTAAAAGAAACAAAGCTCTTAGGCTGGTTAAAGCCTTACAATCTGTTACTGCATGATTTCTACTCTTATGAGACTATTATTATTGATATCTTTTTTTTGTTTGTTTGCTTTGTTGTACTTTACTTTTTAATGTATTATTTGTATTGTTATATATTTTTTAAAATATTTTGTATAATATTGTATGTAAAGCTTTATTATTTAAATAAAACATACACAATTACAGAATTTAAGTTGCTTTGAAAATTATTGCTAAATCAAACTTATGACGATAACTAACCAAGTTCAGGCCACTACAAAGCAACAGTTAGTGTATTCGCCTACTTTATTTGGGAGACATGAACATAGACATCAACGTATTCAATTGAGTTACTGTGCTTCCATTTGTATAAAAAAGAGTGTCTCCTAGCCTTAAGAAACAAAAAGCTATATAGCTGGAGGGGTCAAGTAAAATAATGATGGATTGTTTAAGCAATCTTGGGAGATTTCATCTGGCCTTCATATGTGCATTACAGGTAGGGTAATAATGCACATATGCTCAGATTTCTTTTTGATCATGCCACTAAGTATGCACAGGCGTTTTAAGTGCTTCTTACATCTGAAGACTGCTGTATCTATGCAACATTGTCATAAACACACTTTTCAGACGTACCACAAGTCAAAACATTGTCATAAACACACTTTTCAGACGTACCACAAGTCAAAACATGAATAACAGTTAAGTGTGGTGCTAGTGTGTATGGCTTGCAAGGATTTAGGCTCTGTTTCATGGCTGATTTTATAGCTCGCTATCCTAAAAAGTACTTGCTGTCTAGACTAAAGACAAGATGGCTGTGCAGATACTTGTCTTTTATGCAGGATTTTGGTGGCTTTTACATTTAAACAAGTTCCAAACAAAATTTTGTTGTTGATGTTTCCACTGTTAATATTATAATAATAATGCATATAAAAAAAAAAGAAAACCAAATAGTAATACCTATCACCATTATCCTACGTTAGCCTAAGTTTGAGTAAAAGTGAATATTTACTTATTTTTAATTTAAATATTCAAACCTTATTTTTTGGCTAATATAACCATTCTGTGGGACTCGACTAGAGCTATAATAGATGGATTGTATGACACAGCCATTGTACAGGGTTGGTTACATCAAGGGGTGGGGAGCAATATTTGCTGCATCTGAGACACCCTATAATGTAAATTGATTTCAGCATTTTTAGAGGGAATCTGATTCTCCCTTTTAGCCATACCATGGCATGCCATGATATTGAGAATGATGAGAGTATTGTTAGGCTATTTTCCTGATTTGTTGTGTTATTTTTTCTCTGGAAATGGACATTTTTGCATGTTGATTAGCCTATGCAAGTAAGACTTACACTGTACTCTGTACAATCACAATAATGACTATATAAAAATGACACAAAACTGATAGGGTTATTTGCACTATAGCCATACATGACCAACTATAATGTGAAATCCATTATTTTTCTGGGTACCTCACATTCCTTATTTTGAAGTTTGCTTTAAAACTATGCTCAAGTGTTTTCATGCAGTGCTTGAGGATTCACTACCATAATTACAGTTATAAGGAATATTAATTACTTTTTTGCATTTCTTATATGACTATATGATAGTGATTGTGCTTGTGCTACTACCCAATTAATTGTTTTGTTTGCAACCAGACATGCAGATACACATCAAAACAGATGTTAATGTTTTAGTTCTAAATTTGTAAGGTGACAGAAGCTGAGTTGCACATATGTTGTTGTTGCATTGTCAGTTTTGTGATCCAGATGTTTAAACAAAAGGAACATTATACACTGTAAAATAATATTCTGTGGTCTGAGGTTTGAAAATGTTTAAAACATATAAAGACTGGTAATTACCGGTAACAGCATAAGCCATATTTTCCCATGATGAATTTGTATTAAATGTTATACTGCTTGGAAGATTTACAAATATGCACTATTTTCTAGAAGCACTAAAAAAGAAAAGAGATAAATAAAAAAGATACATTTTTTTACGTACGTGCTGTATTTATGCAAAATAACTAACTAAACACAGGGCTGTTGTTAAAAAAATGGCTAAGACTTTTTTGAAATGAGCAGGTTAATAATGCTTAAAGGAAAAAGGTAAGTTTTGAAAGCGGAGAAACAGCTGTAAGGCATGAAGTAAGATCACAGTATGAGTTCAGAGATTTTTTTTTTCCTTAAAGTACATTTTGGTATTGTATCAAATAAAAAGAGACCTAAAGCTGTTGCATTTTTCTGGCAGAGTTGGAGGTAAGGGTCATTTTAGTCTGGTATCTTTTGCTGGAGTAATATTCTATATATTTTTTGCTTACTTATTATTTCAATTAAACTGTTTATGCAGTTGCTTTGGGTTCTTGTTGACAAGAATTATTAGGAGTCCCAAATATATCAAAATGGGTGGCAGTCTCCTAAAATGACTGCAAAGGCAGGGCCAACCTTACCAGCCTATCCAAAGAAATTCAACTTAAATCCAGCAAGCCTCAAAACTGCTAATGAAGTCTTCCAGCTTAGCAGACACGGTACAAGGTGAATAATAACAAATGCCTCAAAATACAGCAAAAGCTTCACAAGAGGAAGGATGACCATAAACGTTCAGCTTTTGTACTAAATGGCAACCACAGAATCGCAATAAATCTCTCTCTATATGAAATCCAATGTCTGTCTGTCTGCTTTTGATGAGAGAACTACTTAATGGATTTAGATTGGGGTTTTTTCTATAATTTGCTTGAACATTCCGGTTTATTTTGCGACCTCTCTCATCACGCTAAGTATCATAGTTCGCTTGTGGTACCAATTTATTCGTACGAATCCAAGAGAGACATAGCGGCTGAGGTGGGGTGGAGCCCTCCTCACTCACGCGCCAGCCTCAGGATGTATCTTACATCCATTTAGCTAGCGAAAGAGGGAACTATTTAATGGATTCAGATCAGGCTTTTTTCTAGAATTTTCTTGAACATTCCAGTTGATGTTTCAACTCTCATCACACTAAGAATCAAAGTTCACTTGCAGAAGCGATATATTTGTGCTAATCCAAGATAGAGGCTGTGGGCCAAGGGGAGGGGGAAGCATGGCGTCAGGTGTAGGGAGCCAGGCAGGGCCCTCCTCGCTGCCCTGTTTCACTTCTATACGGGCAAAGCCAATGAAGATGGCTAGTGTATTATATAAAGAGCAATAATAGCTTTAAAAAAAAAAAAAGGAATTGTCTCAAAGGTAAAATTAAGCAAACAAGTCCATATCCACAATTCATAGGTCAAAACCTGCAATATAAATAAATCAAGAAAACCAGGAACTCCAAAGAGACTAGCAATACTCACAACTACTTTACAAATGGTATTCTCCTGCTCCTGAGCCTTTTATCCTCTAAATAAATTGTCAAATTGCCTTAGGAGTAGTGATATCCATGTGACCCCGCCTCCAGGAGTTCCACCCACAAATCACAAGGAATAGGGGCATATTTAAATGAATGGTACATAATTACAAACACTGTAGAAAATACACCAAACGTGAAAAAATTTCAAAAATAACATAAACACGTTAATTCATAACACCAATGCTGTAAGTCTAGCCTGTAATATTTTGCTGTGATCGATGTTTGTGAGTTTTATTCACATTATATTTATCAGCATTAAACAAAGGCAGTATTACTTCATCAGTGAAGTATTTGTTTTATAAAACTATCATGGTCTAAGTCAGTGTTTTTGGGAATGGACCATTTTGCTAACATCACAGATCCTACCTCCAACATTTCCTTGTTAGTGTAAATTCTGGATTACAGTTAGCATTTTTATTTACATGCATGTATAGATGTGAAAACCACTAACATTTCAATCCAGTATTGTTGGATTTTCATGTCAATGTTCTGGATTTCAGCTAGTGATCCTTAATGATATGAGAAGATGCGATGATGCAGCAGATACGGTGTGTGTCACTGGCTACACTAAATTAAGTTTTTCAGTGGTTGACTTTTTAGACTGACCTGAAAATGGATTTCAAAGATAGCCCTCCTGTGTCATGATGGAGACTGGACTGACAGGAAAAAAACTGTTAGTCTGAAGAAGAAAGAAAGACATAGTGGTTATTACTGAGATAGTCCCTGTGTTCTTAACAGCAGTGAACTTCATTTAGGAGCATGGAAGTTGGGCAGCAGTCTGATTTTAATAAAGAAGACACATACTATGTATTAAAGCAGCTAGCATATCTGAGAAATGTAACCATCACTTTCCTTAGATATAATAATTACCACCTTGATGACCACTTGACTCACAGTTGTTGGCCATACTACATTTATCCCTTTTAGGATTTTAGTTCGCTTTAAATACCCTCTTCACTCTGTTTCCAACTATTAATGTAAATTACTTCTTTTGCAAAATTAGACATACTATAGGAGAAACCCTTTCATATTCAGACTTCACTCAGTCTAGAAACGTTCCTGACTATCAAGCCCTTGAATTTGCTTACTGATTAATGATTTCCCCCACGTTTCTAATCTCTAACACAACTGCTTTGTCCTTGGAAAACCATATTTGTCAGATGTTCGTATTAAACCTGCCTAATTCAGATCATGTCTCTGTCTTCCAGCATGCTAAATAACTAAGTATATTATGCCTTGAAACAGTAGCCACTAACTGGTCAGTTGTCACAGAGCTGCATATGGGTCCTGGTGCAGGCTACTAGATGATATTTGGTGGTGACTATTTGTGACCATGGTGTCTGATATTAGCTGGTTCTTGGTTTTTATATAAAAGTTGCCCTGAATAACTTATTTACCACAGTTTGTTCCCAACTAGCAAAAATTATTGTGAGCAAAATAATATACAAAATATACATGGAAGACCTTTTCCATGCTATAGAAGTTGTTTTTTACCACTACAAACCATGACTAAAAGTAATGAATACCTTATATTTTTTGGTTGACAGTAACCTTGATTATCGGTTGTTTTCTGTAAAGCTTTATGTATGTTAGACTTTGAAGAATTTATATGGCTCTCTATTAGAGTAAATACATACCATGAAATACAATAACGAATAGCTACTTTTCCTGCTGTGAGATTTTCTTCACTTTTTCTTAGTATAAACCAAAATTTTAACATATTTCTTTTAAGAAATATATAGAGCTACTTATTTTCCAAATTAATAAGACTGTACTGTATTTAAGTGAGTTGCCACAAACTGTAGGTCTTTTTAAACTTCCAAAACACTATCACCTATCTACACTTATATGGAACTATATCAAATATATAAACAAAGACTTAGGTTAGGTAAATATGTTTAATCTAACTTTACATTGTTAGCCAGCAAATTATATGAAAACAGTGAAAAATGACCGTGTCCTGGACAAGTGGGTTAGAAAATGGATGGATGGATGCAATACAAAAATTAAACAGATATTAATCTTGAAAAAAAAATGAATATAAACTAAATAAGACCATGGATAGCTACAAACTACAGCCTAAAATTCCAAATATCTGTCACCCATTTAAAGAATGCTATTCTCAGATTGAACCTTGATCTGATTAAGCAGTCATCTGTCAGTGTTAATTTAAATCTTCAAAATTTAGAAACAAAACGTCTTTCATTCTTCTTCATTTCAGTACTGAAAATGAATATTCAAATATGCTCTGACCCTACCTGGACAGCACATTTTAATCAATAACCATGTGTAAAGACTGATAAAGAGGAAGACATAAAGCAAAAGAATATATTAAATATAACATGTAGCCATTAAATCTGATAATTACATTAACAAAAAAATATACACTGAAATATCTGAAATGTATATGGTATATTTAAGTGTATTAGGGAGTGTCACATACAAAATGTACATTTAATTGAAATGTTGTATATTTCATATAACTTACCATAGCAAACCATCTGTCCATCCATGCTATTACCTTCTTAATCTAATATATGACTAAAAATAACAATGCTAAGGCACAAAGTAGGAACCAACTTTGGAAAAGTCACAGTGTATACTCAAATACATCCATACGTATTCATACTAGTCTAGTTTATGGCTACCAGTCAATCTTATCTGTAGGTCTCTGAAATACTTACTTACTTACTTACTTAGACTTACACATGCTACACCAATAAAAATTTGCACTGTTCAGTACTGAAAAAGAAATATGAATGTTTTTTTCTTATTCAGGAGAAAATAATACATTTTTCTTTGTTAGGATATCCTGTTATGCGTTATAAATAGTATAATTTGCGTCAGTGGTTAATTTACAATAATTTTTCTACATTACTGTTGATAGACTGGTAATTATCCCATCACATTTCTTTACATTAATTCCCTGTTGATATGTGTAATCTTTCAAAATTACATACACATCCTTAGTTATTTGTAGTATTCTTTATAATAGACTAAATGCAACTCCAATTTGACATTGTCATTTTCTAATCATTTAAGTTAAGAAGGCAAAGTCGGTCCTGGAGGGTCATAGTGGCTGCAGGGTTTTGTTGCAAGCCAATAACAGACCTTATTTAATGTTTTCACTTGTTAGTGTTTGCATTCTGCCATTTCAGCTCATTCTTATATCAGAGATTTTTTTCTTTCCAAGGATATCATTCAAATGATTTGTTGCTTGAGTAGTAATTTTCCATCCTTCACTATTTTGTCTTCAGTTTCCTTCCTAATGTTTTACAAAACCAAATAGTTCTCAGTTAATGCATGGAAACGGAGAACTGCAGTTTACTTTATCTTTTGCAGCTTATTTCTAACAAGAAAGAATTAAAAGCAGTGAATACAGCTTAAGACTTAAATAAACAGTTAACTTAACAAGCAACATAGCAATAATGAAGCCTAAAAATATTGCTTGAGCAACAATATAAGTGTTTTAATAATAACTGACATCTTATTAAGAACTGGCTTGGAACAAAACCCTGCAGCTACTATGGCCCTCCAGGACCAACTTTGCTGACCCATGATTTAACTCTAGAATTACCAGAGCCTACGAAAAAACTCGTAGAACTTGCCCAACCTTAAATCCGTTCGCACCTCTCCGTCAGCATCTTTTGTCCCGTAAATGTACCGATAAAGACAAGCAGCAAGCAGCCTGGTATCCTATCCCCCCACCGCCGCAGAACGTGCACAATGTTCCCCCAGCTCATGCCTTGATTGATTATCTGGGAGTGAAGTGCTAGAGTTTTAGAGTGGAAATAATACGTCGTTATTTGGAACACACGCATTTCATGTGTATTCCGTTTGTATAATAATGTGCGTAAACACATTGTTAAAACGAAAACGTTTTTCATATTTTAGTAGTAAATGACAAAATGTTGGCATAAACTATATAATGTGTGAAGCCTGAAGTTCAAAGATCAAATAAACACTTTCACAAAAGGTTCAAGGACAGTACAACAGCTTCCGTGGCGTAGCAGTAAGATTTGCTGACTTGTAATCAAGAGTCCCCCCATTCGATCCCTACTGCCTCCTATATTTGCTGTTTTCAGTAGTGAGCTGCTGTTATTGTTAATATTATACAGTACACACATACATTTGGTTTGCATCTGTAACAGACGAACAGCATCAGGTTGGGTGTGAAGTTATACTGGAGCTGTTAGTTACAGTAAGATCAGGAGGGGCGGGGGGGTTAGAGCATGATCATGATTGAGAGAATAAAACTGAAAAAAGCTAACTTTTACAAGTACAATAAATTTATACCCAATGTCTCTTTCTTTTTTTCTCCGTGCTGCGTTGACATCGTGCACCAGAAGGCGTGAGCTTGTTCAGTGCGAGCAGGAACACGCAGGTGGCCAGGTGCTGTGTGCTATAACACACTTGACTTGGCGGCCATCAACGCACATGTACTGTGCAAGGCATGCACGGGGGCCACTGAGAAAAGAAGAGTGTTTATGGCTCACCTTGCAGAGGAACTTCATCATCACATCTTACTAGAAAAGGCGATGGAAAAAGAAAAGGAGAATGCAACATCAACAAGCTTCTGTTCCAAGACAGACGCTTTCCCTAGGAAGGTAAACTGAGTCAGTGTCAGGTGCCCTTTCAATGTAATAGGAACCACAGCATAGAGAAAAGTGTGCGCATTGCAACAGGTACACATGTCGTAAATGTAGGAAGGACGGTCCTTGCATGTGTGTGAACTGTTAACATTTGAATTTGATGATTGCATATAGCGCTGAACTGACCTCTCTGTACTATTCTTTCCTCTGCATGTCCTGGAGTACAAAAGAAACACCACCATACAGCAACATGGAGACTGGTAAGATCAGGGGAAAAAAAAACACGCGGTCACTGATTACAACCACAAGATGTTATGCGAATGAATATGAATAATATGAATAATGTTGCATCTGTGTCACAATGTTTTCTGAAATGTACTATACAGGTCATAAAATGAATAATTCCAAATATCATATATACCTATGTCTCTGTTTTTTTTTTTTTTTTTACATCATAGACCATAAAGTGCATACTAATTCAGCATGAGCAGGAACACTCAATAAAACTGAATAAAAAAAAAATCACACCAGCATTTGTGTGTCAGCTTTTATCCCTCCAGATCAGAGAATGTCCAGTTCCATTGCCTCAAAACACCACTCACATCTACAGTTATTCCCAGTTTCAAATAAAAACTAACAGCGTCAGATCCCTAGGATGGTAGTATGTATCGTGATCGTGATTGAGAGAATAAAAGTGAGAAAAAAATGGTAACTTTTACAAGTCCTATAAATGTACATCGTCTGTTACAGACGCAAACCAAATGTGTCTGTACTGTATAATATTAACAAAAAGCACAGCTCACTACTGAAAAAGTCAAATATAGGAGGCAGTCGGGATCGAACCGGGTACTCTTGATTACAAGTCAGCAAATCTTACTGCTACGCCACGGAAGCTGTTGTATCATCCTTGAACCTTTTGTGAAAGTGTTTATTTGATCTTTGGGCTGCAGGCTTCACACATTATATAGTTTATGCCAACATTTTGTCATTTACTACTAAAATGTGAAAAACGTTTCTGTTTTAACAATGTGTTTGCACAGATTATTGTAGAAACGGAACACACATGAAATGTGTGTGTTCCAAATAATGATCTTTTATTTCCACTCTAAAACTCCAGCACTTCACTCCCAGATAATCAATCAAGGCATGAGCTGGGAGAACATTGTGCATGTTCTGCGGCGGTGGGGGGATGGGATACCAGGCTGCTTGCTGCTTGTCTTTATCGGCACATTTACAGGACAAAAGACGCTGATGGAGAGGTGCAAATGGATTTAAGGTGGGCCGGATCTACAATTTTTTTTGTAGGCTCTGGTAATTCTAGTGTTAAGCTAACTTGGCAAATGAAATCAGAGAGCATTCTGAATGTAGCATGAATTCTACATTAAGCTCAGTCAAATATGAAAAAGGAATGTCAGTGTATTTTTCTATGAGTGGTTTTTCTTAACTTTTAATATGATTTTTAATGCAGTGTTCTTTATCAGCTTTTTTGATAATTTAATGTTTTGTTGGGTGTGAGATACACAATACAGTAAAGTTGTTGCTGTCACATTCAATAAGTAAAATCAACTTAATACTCTGAAACTGTGCCCAACTTTTAATTATAGTTTGTAATCTGCTCTAATTAAAGGTAGCTTACAAATCTGTAACAGGTGGTGCAGAATTCCATACTCATGAAATCAATAGGCTCAGCTGTAATTACTTCTTGTTATTTGATGAAGTGCTAAACTGAAAAGATCAGGAAAAGCAATAAGCAGTCAGCAGCAACAGCGTAAGCAGAAAACTCCAGAAAATGCTGTTGCAGCACTAGTAAGACTGGTATTTGTTCAAATAGGTATTGAATTGTTTTTATTACACCTTTCAATACTGAAATTATCGTTGGGTGGCACAGAATATAATTCAGTTTGCTTTAATTATGAAATTAATTTTATTTATTATTCATGTTGGAATAAAGTGCACCATCTAAATTAAAATAAAAAAAATCAAATACACTGGATGTAGTTCTATTATTTGATACAAGTACTGATAAAGCTCTCTCAGAATTTGTGTCATTATCAGCCAAATCTATAGAACTCAATTTCCTTGGCTAAATGGAGCAAAAGACTTTAAATGAACCTGTTCACTTTCACACACTATCAGTCATTATTTGATCAACTAACAGTGCTTCATTTCTACATGGATCTCATTAATAAAGCTATAACATTTAAAGTACTGTGATTTTAATTCCAGTTTGGAAAAATTAATTCTAGTTTTTAAAAGTTTGCGATTTTTAATTAAAGTACTGTCAGACAGTATGATGTAGTGGTTAAGGCTTTGGGCTTCATACCCTCAAGCTGTGGGAGGAAATCCCATTACCAATACTCTTTGACCATGAGCAAGTCACTTTACCTGCCTGTTCTCCAACTTGAAAAACAAAAAGAAATTTAACCAATTGTAACTCAAATGTTGAAAGTCGCACTGGATGAAGGTATCAACCAAATAATACATAATAATAAAATGAAACAGCAATTTGCCTTGATATCAGCAGTTATTTAATTTAGACTTCTGTTGTTGTTATTACACTCTCTTTCTTCAACTAAACTAATATAATTTTGAGCATTGTCTACTCTATACAGTGGAACCTCGGTTCACAAACGTCTCGGTTCACATACAACTCGGTTCACGACAAAAAAGTTCGCCAAACTTTTGCCTCGGTTCACAACCACACACTTGGTATACGAACAAGCCAGTTTCCCTTGCCTGCCTGCAAGCTGAGAGAGAGAGAGAGCGAGCAAGCCTCGTGCCTGCTGGGGAGGGGGAGATTGCTGCACGCACTGCCTGCCTTCTGCATAGGGGGAGGGGGTGTACAGCTGAGACTCTCTCTCTGAGAAGCAGGTAGTACGTGCACATCCCCCCCAACTCCACCCTGGCACAGGCAGGCTGAGAGAGAGAAAGCGAGCAAGCCGCGTGCCTGCCTGGCTTTTTCATTTAAGCAAAGCCGCTCCTTGTTCATTGATCTCAATCAGACGTGCACTCTCTTTGTGCTCTACAGTATTTCGTGTGCTTTTGCAGTTAACTATGGCTTCTAAGCAAGTGAAGAGTGGTGAGAAGAAAGTTTTGAAGAAAATTGAAATCAAAGTAAAGAAAGAAATTACAAGAGGTGGAAAAACTGTTTACCAGTTTACATTTACCAATTTGAGAACCCTCGTGCTTTCAAGCAGCATAATGTAAACAAAGCCAGACTGCCAGTAATGTGGAGGGCAAACACGAAGGGTTGGGTCACAGGGCTTTGTTTTTGGAATGGCTGCATGAGGCTTTCTCTCCCACCAGCTAAACAGCTAAAAACACCAGAAACCCAAGAAATCACAAGAGAGAAAACCCCTGAAGGAAAACACTTCATGCCAGAACTCGACTCATGCAAGGTTAGTTTTCTTGGTGGTTTTTGTATTACGGATTTTTCAAAAGTTAATTTTTCAGTTCGTAGTGTGAATTGTTGCAATGTTACTTTTCTCTTTTTTCAAATGTTCCTTTTTTCCGCTGTGCTTAAAACTCATTTTAAAAAAAGTGTTTACAGCGATCGGGCTGTAAGGCTATTAGCATGAACTCCTGCAATGTTTTTTGGTTGCTTGTGGTTGGTTTTTAAATTAAAGTTCTGATTTGTTCAAATGTTCCCCTCTGTTCAGAGAGAGAGAGAGCGAGGGCGTGCTGCTGACGGAGGGGGTGTGTGCGCTACAGAGAGAGAAAGCAAGCGCGTGCTGCTGACAGGTGTGTGTGTGTGTGCTACAGAGAAAGAGAGAGTGGGAGCGAGTGCATGCAGCTGACAAAGTGGGGGGGCTGACAGTGGGGTGGTGCTACAGAGAGAGTGAGGGAGGGCATGCTGCCGACGGGGGGGAGGGGGTGTGTGCGCTACAGAGAGAGAAAGCAAGCGCGTGCTGCTGACGGGGGTGTGTGTGTGCCTGGGTGCAGGGAGCCTGGGTGTTTTGTGTCAGTGTTATTCAATGTTTTTACATTAGTTTACTATTACACTGTGCATTCTATGGTGTAATTAACTATACAGTTTTTGTGCTTAATCTTTACATATATTTACATACAGTTCGTACGGTCTGGAACGGATTAATTGTATTTACATACAATCCTATGGGGGAAATTGCTTCGGTTCACGACCAACTCGGTTTACGACCAGAGTTTTGGAACGAATTATGGTCGTGAACCGAGGTTGCACTGTATATATAAAATCCTAAGCTTAAAAGTGCAACGATTTTATGTGACTTTTTATTTCACGTTTTTTGTCACACTTTAAATTTGGCTTACTTTACAAACTACATATATATGTTTGGTGTCATTCTTTTCAGAATTTAATGAACTTTATAATTTAAAAACATCACATTAAATATCAAGAACTCACATCCCGCGAGACGAGACTTAACCAAAAAGACAAAGAGTAGGACAGCTGCTGTACAGGCTTTTAAATATTTGAAGCACTGAGCGAGATGCAGATCATGTGGCACGGCATCAGCAGAAATCCAGCAGCTGATCGAGTAAAGAGGAGGTAAAAAAAAACAAACTATTTGTTTCCCATTGTATCACCGTTTAAGAGGGGGTTTTGGAGGAGTGACCGCGTGTCCTTGGGGTGCGTTCAGCCCCCCCCCTTCACAAAGCGAGTGGCAGACTGGCCGCAACTCTAGGGGTTGAGTGCCAAAGGTGCTAGGGGAGCTTGCCCTAGTTTAAATATATTTCTAAATATTGTGACAGGACTCCAGCCTGACAAGAAAACAAAGTGGTAACAGGGCGGAGTGGTAGCAACTGAGGTTAAGGATCTGCGCTGGTATCCCAAAGGTTGCTGGTTCGAATCTCCATCACTGCCAAAACAGATCCTACTCTTCTGGGCCCTTGAGCAAGGGCCTTAACCTTCAATTGCTCCAGGGGTGCTGTACAATGGCTGACCCTGCTCTCTGATCCCAAGGGGTATGCGAAAACTAACAAATTCCTAATACGAGAAATTGTATAAGGTGAAATAAAGAACAAAAAAAAAAAAGTGTGTAAAAATCAGAGGAGATCCATGAACTCATGGATCAGCATCCAGTAGAGAAGCTATAATCCTGTGTTGATTGTGGAATGCAAGCAATACTGAAACAAACAGAAGGAGCTACTGACCTACTACATGAGAGAGGCCCAGGTTTAACACTAGAATTACAGTAGAAACTACAGTATTATGAATATTTATCATTGTCATGTAACTGACATTATTTTAATTTGCTTCAGTCTTTTAGAAGAAACATGTCATTTTTTCCAGTTCACTGACTACTTAACTAGCCACCCAGTAAACCAAGCTTCAATAATAAAATAGCACCATGCTGAAAAGTATATTGTATATTTCCTGTACTCCATCAGTTCCTGCACATTTTGTATTGCATGTTTGATTATTGCAAAAGTCGGGCCAAGTGTTTAAATTCACAAACCAACAAGTAATCCAAGATCATATTAAAAAGTCAAAAGAACAAATCTCTCTGGATACAGACTGAAGTGTTTACTTAATTATAGGTTTAGGAATTGTAAACAGTGCTTATAACTTGCACAGACTATAAGGTCTTGGCTATTGATCTTGGCATTGATAATTGCATCAAGCTTTTACCAAGGACCAAGACCTACTTAATGTGGAAAAGCATTCTCTTTGTATGGATCAATCATCTATTTGATTTTAATTTCATGCATATTTACAAAATTGTGCATCACTTTATGATCCCTCTTTATTGAACCCTACCTTGCCTACTTTGTTTATTTAGTTTAGATTTAATTTAAAATAACCCACTCATATCCTGTAAACAAAATGAAGACATTTCCCCTGCAGAAAAACTCCAATGATGGAATTGTGTTATAAATATGAACTGCAACAGTATAGTCAACTTTTTCAAAAATCCCACTTATTGCAATAGTTTCCTCAACACCAAAATTAATATACAAGATGCTAAACATATCTTAAAAAATATACTGTATGCCAACAAACATATGTATGACTTTAACTTATAAATAGTGAAAATTAGGGTTTATCCTGCTTTTAAAATATTGAGCATAACTTCGTAAATACATGTATATCTTGTATCAAACCATTGCAAGTTTGTTTTTTCTGATGATGTAAAACTTTTACCTTTTTTTTCTATTGCCATGTAAGCAAACCTAACATGACAACAAAGCCAGAGCCATGAAGTCATGTGACTTCTATTATGATGGGAAGGTAAAATAAACTTGCATTAGGTGTTATTTAAAAATTGTCAGGCTTTGGGAATTCAACCAATTTACTGGAAAAAGAAATGATTAGGAAATGATCATTCAAACCTGTAAAAAGGAAAAGGTGAAACAGACCTGACAGAGGTTGAAATTGCTTCTCAGGCAAGAAGTCAATATTTATATATATTAAAAAAACTATAGAAGATACGCTAATTCCAAGTATCTTCATCACTTTGTCATCATCATATAAACTTATTGTGACCTTCTAGTTAACTTGTAAATATAGTGTGAGGCCAGAGGTTGTTTCTTTAGAAAAAGACCTGTCAGTCTCTTTGACAAGCACCTTATGTTGCTTAACTTCCTTCAGCTTCTTTCCACTATCTGTCCTTTAAAAGAAAATCTGTGCAGATTGCCTCAATTCAGTATTTTTGATTTAGAATATCAAATAAATAGATATATTAAAGGGATGGCATTGAGATTCTGCAGTTACCTTAATCAGGGCCTTTAAGGTAACTTAGTATGACCGAGCATGGGTTTATATGTGAGTTTGTCACCTGATCAATTGACTTTCAAGAAAGGTGGCTTATCTCCTTGCTCCAAGTGCTCCCTAAATAGGCATAGGCTCTCCTTAACTTGCGTGAAATCTGGTGTATGTCCATAATATTGCTCCCGTCCCGACAAACCTCGGCTTAAAACCACATCTGTCTATTCGATCATTTTCCTTAATAAATAAATGACCAAATATAATATTTTTGTCTCATTTGTTTAACTGGTTTCTCTTTATCTACTTTTAGGACTTGAGTGAAAATCTGATGACGTTTTATGTCATATTTATGCAGAAATATAGAAAATTCTAAAGCGTTCACAAACTTTCAAGCACAACTGTAATAATTGCCTAAAAGGGCAGTTATTAAAAGGGTGGGTTTATGACTTAAAACTGACTGGATGTGGGATTGTCCTCTTTAAAAAGTCAGGCTAGTCAGAAGTTATTTTTTCCAAGAGTAAAAAATAATATATATACGGGTAGTCAATGTGCACACTGTGTGAACACTTGTGAAAATCAAATCACGATAAACAACAAATAGTGAAGGACAAAGCTATTAAAACCTTATCCTGCTGCTGCAAATATAAAAAATGACATTGTATTTACACTTTTTCATTATCATTTTACAAAAAAAGTAAAATCTGACATCATGGTTAAATGGTAAAGGAAAGTGGATGCCAAACATTTTAAACTGATGTATTATGGTACTATTCCATGTTAATCCTTATTTTTTTTTTAAATTAGAGATCCATATCATCTAAAATTGAAATAAACAGCATTAAGTATAACTTAATAAAGTATATTAAATGTAGAGGAACTCATAAGTTTAGCTGATTACCACTTGCTTGTCTTGCTGTATGGACTGTGGAAATAATGCAGGTGTTCTGTGGAGTGCCCTTGAGATGTCAAGACTATAAAATATCTTCTTGGGACAGAGGGATGACAGGGAGGAGTAAAGCCATTATTGGACATCACTTTGATGTGAAAAATGCAAATCAATACTACAGAATGCACCTGACCGGGATCTGAACTTCATATCAATAACAGAACACCTTCACCTTGATGTCCAAAGTGGGAAAAAAGAAAGAATTACTACCTCACAAGATTGCAATATCTTTTTCTCATACATTGCTTGGCTAGCCTGTGAAAAGAAATCAATAATGTAGTAAACTTTCATACCATTCGCCCATACTTCTCAATTATTTAGTAGATATATCAATCATACAGTGACCTCATTAGTATGCATGTCTCACTGTCTTCGCTTTGTGGTTTTATTGTTTTGTCAAAGAGTTACTAGTTTTGTTTTCTGCTATTTGCTCACTTTATTCTGAAAGTGCTTTGAATATTTTGGGATTCTACAGAGGAGTATTTTCCAACAGTAAATATGAAATGTATCTGTGTGTTTTATTAAAAACTGTATTTTTGATAACCTGAACTCAATATGAGCATGAAAATGTTGACTCAGTAAATGATTCTCTGTGTAGTCAGTAACACAAACATTTATAACACATACGGCAGAATTGGGACGTGACAGATCAATATAGTACTTCATTTTGTGCCATATCACACAGCTTAATAATGTGGACGGTGGAAAGTGAAACATTTAAAAGGAAAATTTGGGGGAAGAGTTATAATAGTATTTATTTATTTCTTCTGTGCTCCAAATAGAGGCCCTTGCATATATTAAGCATAGATTTGTTTATGAAAATAAAATGATAAATGTTAATACATGTGATTTTACAAAATTTGTAAATAATTGATATTTTAATAGGCATGAGAAGAATTAGCTTAATTACCAGTAATTTATAATTGATGTTTATGACTGCATCAATAAAAAACAAAATGAATATTCTGGTACAATTCTTCAACTTTTCCACATACAGTAAATACATTGGTATATGTTTTGGACAATTAAGTTAGAAAGGTTCATTGATTAAAGCAAGGAGCCAAAAGTTATTGAAAGGTAATACATGCCAACTGCTTCCAGTGTGGTTTCTTAAATAAGATAAAAGTTTCACAACACTAGTTAACTAAAATTCTCACAATGCCTCCTTCATAGAAGTAAGTGAAGTGTAAAAACCTAGAGCTTGACCACCTTGATCTTAAGGGTTGCCACCTGTATCTTCATCTCATGAATATGCTCACTTCACTTCAGGATTTACTTGTCATTTAATGTATTGAATTGAATTTCAAACCTAGCAGGCCAAGAATGTCCAGTACTCTGTTTGTCCCCAGAGGATGATACATCATTGCCGCAAAGTCTGCACGACCAGTCTGGAGATGTTTCACCTCTATAATGTGATGAATGTTTAAGTGGAAAAGGCTATCAAGGGATTTCTCCAGTTTTTCAAACTCAAGAGCAAAAGGTACACTTAAGGGTACCAATGGAAACTGTGCATTTGAGAAAGAAAAACAGAAGAAGTTGTTTGTGGCTTTGGTAGTAAAAACTGAAAAGAAACCAAAAAGTCAAATTTTTCAAGACATCAATCAGCTTTTTAGCAAATTGAACAACATCCTATAGTTACACTGAGTTTTAACTAACCCAATTCTCTTTTTGACAAATCCAGTGCAGATTTTCTTTTACCATAATTTTAAAACAAAGAAAAAACATGTTAAATATGTTTAATAAATCAAAATAGTGATTCACATTAGTATAAAGACTTAAATTCCATTATGGTTATAGTACTAAAAATATGACTTGTATTAAGAGGCTCAGACTGGATTTCGGGAGGTGAAATGATTTTTTCTACGTCACTCTGTCAGACATAGCTAATTAGCTATCAACTTGTGCCTTTTAGCTAACAACGATAAATGAAACATGATTGATAATGCAAGACACTGAGCTACAGGGAGGTTGAATGTTTAATTTCACTTTTGGAAGAATGGCAGTCTACAGGCAAAGCTAGATGGATGTTACAGTGATAATTCATGTTTGAAATATTTGCTGATATGGCAGAAAAGAAATTCAAGTTGAAAACACATATCTGCCATGCCAACTAAAACTAAATGACTTTAACAAGAGATTGTTACCTTTGTTCACATAAGTCTATGTATCATATTATTGCTATAAACATGACACCACCCGTCTAAGTTGTGAATTGCAATTGTTAATGTAAGATTCTGCTAGAGGTTAGGTGCAGATTCAAGTATGAGCAGGAGTTTAAAAATTTGATTCAAAAACAAAAATTAAAACTTAAATTCTGTTTTTATTCCTGCAGTATAAAAGTATCCGTAGCTGATTCCCTAACTAAGGTAATGCACTAGGTGGACTGAATATTTTTTTCACATATCCATACTTTTACATGGCCTTACCTTCTAGTCAGTGAGATAAGTACTATGTTTAAAATACACAATGATAGCTTTAAGGGCATATTGAGCGAGTTAGATTCATAATGGCGCATTGTTAATTAAATCTTAATAGAATTTTGTTTTGCTTGACCAGGAAAGTGTTCAGAGATGCGTGTGTGTGCATGCTTCAAATTCATTTATATTTGGATATCAACTTTTTCCTTTTAATATGACATTTTAAAAATATTTTCAGTGGTGTGGGAAGCCCTACAGCTCATAAAAGAAGCTAATTTATGAATGCATTTAGTAGTGCTCATAACTTTTGAGTAAACATGGTTTGGCATAAGAAGTACAACTTGCAAAAGGAAGACTAATGGGGCTTACAATAAAGTTATTTTACTTAATAACTTATTTATCTGTGGCAGTGGTAAAACGGCAGTTTCAGTTTATAAAAAAACATTATAAATATTCTATGGTAATGTTTTATCATATAGTGAGAACATTGAGGAGGTTGTTGACTGCACTACTGACTACATCAACTTCTGTATGGACATTGTAGTTCCAGTAAGAACAGAACGCTGCTATGCTAACAACAAGCCATGGATTACAAGTGACATCAAGGGCCTTTTGAACCAGAAGAAAAGGGCTTTTAAAGGCGGTGATCAGCATGAGCTCAAGCGCATGCAGAAGGAACTCCGAGTCCAGCTCAGGGCGGCGAAGGAGCAGTACAAGAGAAAGCTGGAGCAGAAGTTGCAGAATAACAGCATAAAGGAAGTGTGGGATGGGATGAATATCATCACTGACTGCAGCTCGAAGCGGGGTGCCATCATTGAGAGAGACGTGGAGACAGCAAACCAGATGAACAACTTCTTTAACAGGGTTGTCCGCCCTAACCCACTCTCACCTCGAAGTACTGCACCCTCCACCCATCCTTCTGCTGATACCAGCATAGCAGAGTTTCCCCCCACCCACAATTACAGCAGTCCAGGTAAGCAGAGAGCTGAGGAGACTTCGTGCCAGCAAAGCAGTGGGTCCAGATGGAGTATCGCCACGACTGCTGAAGGCCTGTGCGCTGAAGCTGGGGAGTCCTCTACAGCACATCTTCAACCTGAGCCTGGAACAGGGGAGACTCCCGAGGCTTTGGAAAACATCTTGCATCACCCCAGTCCCAAAGGTATCAAGTCCTAGTGAGCTGAATGACTTCCGGCCTGTCACTCTGACGTCACATGTGATGAAGACCATGGAGTGGCTGCTGCTTCACCACCTGAGGCCACAGGTCCACCACGCCCTCGACCCTCTACAGTTTGCATACCAGGAAAAGGTGGGAGTGGAGGATGCCATCATCTATATGTTACACCGATCTCTCTCCCACTTGGACAGAGGCAGTGGTGCTGTAAGAATTATGTTTCTGGACTTCTCTAGCGCCTTCAACACCATCCAGCCTCTGCTCCTTAATGACAAGCTGACAGAGATGGAAGTAGATTCATACCTGGTGGCATGGATCGTGGGCTGTCTTACTGACAGACCTCAGTATGTGCGTCTCGGGAACTGCAGGTCTGATATTGTGGTCAACATCATAGGAGCGCCGCAGGGGACTGTACTTTCTCCGGTCCTGTTCAGCCTATATACATCAGACTTCCAATATAACACGGAGTCCTGCCACATGCAAAAGTTCGCTGATGACTCTGCTATCGTGGGGTGCATCAGGAGTGGGCAGGAGGAGGAGTATAGGAACCTAATCAAAGACTTCGTTAAATGGTGCGACTCAAACCACTTACACCTGAAAACCAGCAAAACCAAGGAGCTGGTGGTGGATTTTAGGAGACCCAGGCCCCTCCTGGACCCCGTGATCATCAGAGGTGACTGTGTGCAGAGGATACAGACCTATAAATACCTGGAAGTGCAGCTGGATGATAAATTGGACTGGACTGCCAATGCTGATGCTCTGTGCAAGAGAGGACAGAGCCGACTATACTTCCTTAGAAGGCTGGCATCCTTCAACATCTGCAATAAGATGCTGCAGATGTTCTATCAGACGGTTGTGGCAAGTGCCCTCTTCTACGCAGTGATGTGCTGTGGAGGCAGCATAAAGAAGAAGGATGCCTCACGCCTGGACAAACTGGTGAGGAAGGCAGGCTTTATTGTAGGCATGGAGCTGTACAGTTTGACATCCATGGCAGAGTGACGGGCGCTGAGCAGGCTCCTGTCAATCATGGAGAATCCACTGCATCCACTGAACAGGATGATCTCCAGACAGAGGAGCAGCTTCAGTGACAGACTGCTGTCACTTTCCTGCTCTACTGACAGACTGAGGAGATCGTTCCTCCCCCACACTATGTGACTCTTCAATTCCACCCGAGGGGGTAAACGTTAACATTATAAAATGTTATTGTCTGTTTTACCTGCATTTTTATCACTCTTTAACTAAATATTGTTTTTTATCAGTATGCTGCTGCTGGAGTATGTGAATTTCCCCTTGGGATTAATAAAGTATCTATCTATCTATTTATAATCATTATGCCTCAGATTCTTGTGCATTAAATTAAATCACATTAGGATGAAAATTGGTGCATTTGTTACAATACAGTGCATTCTGTACATTTTTAAACTGAACACTATTTGACTGAAGACATCCTAAGAGGTTTTTTTTTTTGAGGTACTCTTTTAACTCTTACTATGGCTGTCTAACAATGCTTTTTAGGTGCCATGACATCAGATTTTCCACACAAACCTGCTTTAATATTTTGTTTATTTTAACTTGTAGTGTTGATGATTCTCAATGACATTTATAGATCCTAAGTGACATTCACTCATGTTTTATGAGGTGTGAATACACAAATCACTCTAAATGGAGAATACAATTGGCCTGAAGGACTTGGCAGTGTTCAAAATGTGTAGTAACTGTACATAAATGTGAAATTTGGGTTTTTCTTTTTTCTTTGCATTTTTGTAAAGTTGAGACATTTTACTAGATGTATTCAGATTTCTGGTCTAAATTTATGATGTTTTTATGGGTTGTGAAAAAACAAACTACCTTAAATGCAATGGAAAATCCATTAACGTCAATGGTGGGACAAACATGACCTGAAAGACATGGTAATGTAAAATGTTTTTTAGAAGCAGTAGAAATTATGGGATGTTTACATTTTTCTACTGTTATGTTAATTGGGGGAAATGTAGGAAAAGTCAGAAAGTTTCATCCTTATTTGTATGAAATTTAGGGTGCTTTTACTGATGTCAAACACAAAAGCTGATGAAAATGCACCTTTATATATTTGGTAAAAGCTGGGCACAAATCATGAAAATGTGCACAAACCTCTATTCAGGGGATAGTCATTAAATAGAACAATGGTCTCACTTACATCAAATATATCTATACTAATAAAAGACAAAGCCCTCACTGACTGACTGACTGACTGACTCATCACTAATTCTCCAACTTCCCGTGTAGGTAGAAGGCTGAAATTTGGCAGGCTCATTCCTTACAGCTTACTTACAAAAGTTGGGCAGGTTTCATTTCGAAATTCTACGCATAATGGTCATAACTGGAACCTATTTTTCTACATATACTGTAATGGAGTTCAGCTCGATGGCTGTGGGGGGGCGGAGTTGTGTCTGACATCATCACGCCTCCCACATAATCAGGTGAAATGACTCTGAACGCAATACGTAGAAAACAAGGAAGAGCTCCAAAGAGCGCTGAACAGAAAACGCCATTTCACAATTGAGAAGGCAGCAAAAGATTATGAAGCGAGTGATGCATACAAGTATATTCATATGTGCAGCTACTGCGGAAACAAAGCACGGTGTGAACCGTAAGTTTAAATTAAGTTTATAGACACACTCCCGCTGCCGTTTGTCATGCCTACGACGAATGTGGTATTCGCAAGATACAAGTATAATGAAAAGACACGAGGTATAAACAAGACTTTGGATCACTTTGTAACGGAGTTAAAATTGCTGTAGCAAGAAACTTTTAAGTGCCGGGTCTTAGCTAACATTAAATAAACCCGTTGACATCGTGAGATCGCACAAGCACAGCTCAGAAGCTTCGATGCATGTATTCCGAGCTGCTCACGTCAACTGACTTTGCAGGACTGGAAAAGATTAAATTAAGTTCATACACACGCTACCGCTAAATGTTCACAGGCAATTTCCACAACTTAATCCCGGGAATGCCTGTAGAACAACTTACATTGACGAGTACCAATTTGGGTGGTGAACACTTCGATGAATGAAACCTGTTATCTTTACAATGGTTGACAAACACGGAATATAACTTGAACACAACACATCCTCCAAATACAAATCTGATTGCAAGAAATAATGATAATCAAATCCTTGATGACAGCAACACTCATAACGGTCACAAAACTATTACTTTGACAATCATGTTACATGTATTTTTAAAATGTTTCCTTTTCTTAGCACAAGCACAGCTGAGAAGCTTCGATGCATGTACTCCATAACGCGTTAAAAAAAATAACGCATTTAATCACACTTTGCATTCCAAGCAAAGGGGAACTTTTGTCAGTGCATGATTTCCTGGTACATCGATTACATTGATGCACACATCAGAGCTACAAAAATGTTAGAGTCGGAATAAAGCGCGTTCCTAGGACTGATCGGAGAAAAATTTAATTTCAAAAGACTACCCAACGGAAGACTTGATAAAAGCATGGTTTTGTGCACACTGAAAAGCAAGCAAAATTAGATGCATTTGCTGGTCAAATTACCTTTTATGTTTCTGCCTTATTTTTTTAAGAAGAAAAACTGCACTTTATGTTGAAATTTTTGTTATTATTATTTAAAGACAATACCATTCTGAAAATGTACTTAAAGTACTTAAAATACCACTTTATTTTTAAGTCTACCCAATTTTAGCCAGGGATGATATTTTTGTTTCTGTTTTGAATTGAAATGCAGTTTAAGAGCATTTTTTTTTTCAGAAATTAAAAGAGCTTGAGTTTACAATATTCATGTCCATGTCTATTATTTGATTCTGTCGCCCACTAAAACCCTTTTAAATTAAAAAAAAACATTTTCGATTTGGGGCAAATTTTCATGTGTGATTACATACGATTAATCAAGATTAATTATTACACCCTCTAATTAATTAGATTAATTTTTTTAATCGAGTCCCACCCCTAATATATATATGTAGATATATATATATGTAGATTTGTATATACATGTGTATATACAGTATATATGTAGATATGTATATGTATATATATGTGTGTGTGTGTATATATATGTGTATATATGTATATATATATGTATATATATATGTGTATAGATATATATATGTGTATATATGTATATATATGTATATATTTGTATATGTGTATATATATGTATATATATATGTATATGTATATATATGTGTATATATATATATGTTTATATGTGTGTGTGTATGTATATTATATATATATATATATATATATATATATATATATTGTAAAAGACTCAGGACGAGACAGCAAAAAGGTTTGGGGTTTTCTGGCCCCTTATATTGTTTACAATCCAGTATTTAGTAAAAAAAAAACTTGGGTCAACAGACAAAACAAAATACTTCATCTGCGCGACGCCATGCTAGGCGTTGGCGGCCATTTTATAGAGGAGGAGCCGGAAGTGGAGGAATGCTGGGAAGGAGGCGTGAGGGATGACGGGATTGCTGACATCAGGGAAGATGGCGGAGGAAGGGCGGAAGTGGACGTACTGCGGGCAGGGTCCTTATGGCAGAGCGTCTTTAGTTCTGGAAAACAAAGAAAAAATGTTAGTACCCCGCCACTCCCCGCCGGCGAACGTCTTTCGATGTGGTTTAAGGTCCATCCGCGGCTTCCTACTCGCGCATGCGTGACACGACCCCCCCCTTAGCCCGAAACCGTCAGGATGGGCGGACCGAACCGAGAGGTCGTGAATACGAGAGAGGGCATCAGCGTTGGCCTGAAGGCCGCCACGGCGATAAGTGACTGCGAACTTATAAGGCTGTAAATCCAGAAACCACCTGGTGACCCGCGGGTTCGACTCTTTATGAAGGGACATCCACTGCAACGCAGCGTTATCACTCACTAGAGTGAATTCGCGACCCAACAGGTAGTACCGGAGATAAGTCACGGCCCAGTTAATGGCCAGGGCTTCCTTCTCCACCGCCGCGTACCGGGTCTCCCGGTCCAGCAGTTTCCGGCTCAGGTACATCACAGGGTGTTCGACACCATCGATGCTTTGGCTTAACACGGCGCCCAGGCCTGCGTCCGAAGCATCGGTCTGGAGGATAAATGGTAACCCAAAATCAGGGGTTCTTAGTACAGGTGCCGACGTTAGGGCCTTTTTTAAGTCATTGAATGCGTGTTCCGCCTTCTCGTTCCATAGCACATGGAGGGGAGCGCCTTTCTTTGTTAAGTCAGTCAAGGGTGCTGCCCTCTCGGAGAAACGGGGTACGAACCGGCGGTAGTACCCGGCCAGCCCCAAGAAAGCCTGCACCTGTCTCTTGGTACTCGGACGGGGCCATTCCAAGATGTCTTTGACTTTGGAACATTGGGGTTTCACCTGTCCTCGTCCCACAAGGTAGCCTAAATATTTGGCCTCCTTTAAGCCAAAGAAACACTTACGAGGGTTAATCCGGAGGCCGGCCTTAGCCAGTGTCGCGAGGACAGCCGAGACCTGCAATAGATGTTCCTCCCAGGTGCCGGAATAGATGACGACGTCATCCAGGTAGGCGGCACTATAGGACTGGTGGGGCTTCAGCACTCTATCCACCAGACGTTGAAAGGTCGCTGGGGCCCCGTGCAGCCCAAATGGGAGAACCTTATACTGCCAATGTCCACTAGGGGTGCTAAAGGCCGTTTTCTCTTTCGTGGATGCCGTTAAAGGAATTTGCCAATACCCTTTCGTCATGTCAAGGGTAGTCAAGTATTGAGCCGCACCCAGCCGCTCGAGCAAGTCGTCAATGCGAGGCATCGGGTAGGCATCGAACTTGGAGACCTGGTTTAGACGTCTAAAGTCATTGCAGAACCTCCAGGAGCCGTCCGGCTTGGAAACGAGGACGATAGGACTGGACCAAGGGCTATGACTTTCCTCAATAATGTCCATATCCAACATTCGTTGCACCTCCAATTCCACTTCCGCACGTTTCGCCTCCAGGAGTCTATAGGGTCTCTCCCGGACGATCACTCCGGGATCCGTAACTATGTCATGTGCAATCAGGACGGTCCGGCCTGGTGTCTCGCTCACCACTTTAGGGATGGCGTGGATGGCCTGGGTTATCTCACGCCGCTGTAAGGGTGTTAGCTCGTCGCCGAGGTTAAGTGCAGATGCGCCGATGAATAGGGAGAGGGACCTACGGGTGTCGGGAGATTCTTCCCTGTCCTTCCAAGGTTTTAACAAGTTGACGTGGTAGATCCTCTCGCTCGGTCGACGATTAGGTTGGAGAACCAAATAGTCGACGAGCCCCTTTCTTTCCTTAACCTCGTATGGCCCCTGCCAATGAGCCAGCAGCTTGGAGTGGGAGGTGGGAACGAGCACCATCACTCGATCCCCCAGGTGGAACTCTCGGAGGACGGAGTTGCGGTTGTAACACCGGGCCTGCGCTGCCTGCGCACGAGTCACATGGTCTTTTAGGATAGGCCTGATTTTGGCGAGCCTGTCGCGCAGTTGCGCGACATATTTCAGTATATTAGGGGAGGGAATGGTCTCAGCCTCCCATCCCTCTTTTAGTATGTCCAAAAGTCCCCAGGGTTGTCGCCCATATAGTAACTCAAAGGGGGAGAAACCCGTAGAGGCCTGGGGCACCTCCCGGTAGGCAAAAAGTACGAGCAGCAGGAGCTGGTCCCAATTCCTGCCATCGGCGCTGACTACCTTGCGAAGCATCTGTTTAAGCGTCTGGTTAAAACGTTCTACCAGCCCGTCTGTTTGGGGGTGGTAGACAGATGTCTTTAGGTGCTTTATCCGGAGTAATTTGGCAACCTCCTTGAACGTATCCGAGGTGAACGGAGTACCCTGGTCCGTAAGGACTTCTTTGGGGATACCCACTCTTGAAAATAAATTGACTAATTCCCGTGCGATATTTTTTGTAGTAGCAGAGCGCAGGGGAACCGCCTCTGGGTATCGGGTTGCATAATCAACCATGACCAATATGTACTTGTAGCCACGGTTTGAGGGATCGAGGGGTCCTACAATGTCGACCCCTATTCTGTCGAAGGGAATATCTATTAGGGGAATAGGGACGAGAGGAACGCGGTCCCTCCTAAGAATCTGGTGAATCTGACACTCTGGGCAGGACTGACAGAAATGCCGGACCTCCTCATTGATCCCGGGCCAGTAAAAGTGGAGTTTAATTCTCTCTAGCGTCTTCTCGGCCCCGAGGTGGGCGCCCAGGAGATGAGCGTGTGCTAGTTCACACACCTCCCACCGGAAGGTACGCGGTACTAGCAGCAATTTCCGCACCTCCCCCTCGTGGGTGGCTACCCGATACAACAGATCATTCTCCAGTACAAAGAAGGGCTCGCGTGGTATGGAACTATCAGCTTGTGAGCTGCCTGGAAGAACAACCGCATTCCGGGCAAACCGCAGGGAATCGTCATTCCACTGCTCCCTTTTAAATGAGGCAGGCGTGGACCGAAATTAGTGATCCAAATTGCTCAGTGGGTCTTGTGAGCGGCTTTGCGGGAGTGTTCCCTGGCTTGTCCCTTCCCCGGCGGATACTTCCAGGTCAGAGTCCGTTGCCTGAGAAACGTCCCGCGACGTGCCTGCGCCATCTTGGCTTGCCCTGGAGCATGGCGTGGAGACCGCGGGAAGGGTGCCTCGTCCCCTCACAGCTAGACCTAGGGAGGCTTCGGGAGCGGTGTTCGTCTTACCGCAGTTTGTTTGCGACCAGTCTTGTCCCAAGATTACTGGATAGGGGGGTTCGGGCAACACAGTGACCATCAAACTGGAAACCTGCCCCTTCCATGTAATGAAGCACCGGGCGGAACGGTAAGACCTGGTCTCTCCGTGCACACAAGTGACTTGCAAATGCTGCGTAAGCCACTGTCGCGGTAATACATAATGGCGAGCAACAATGGTGATGTTGCTGCCGGAGTCAAACAAAGCCACCACCGAGTGCCCATTCAACAACACCACTCCCGTGTTTGGAGTTGCCAGCGGGTGCGACGGAGTACAGTACCTTTCCTTGGAGGCCCAGGTGCACTCCATCGGCTCCGTTGTTGTGTTGAGGGGACAGGTCGGCAGTAGATGACCGGTCTCCCCGCACTTGTAACAGCGTGGAGAGGCCGGTTTCTCTTTGGGTTTTTGCAGCGCTTCCGCAGCGCGTCGAGTGGGCTCGGGGTGGGCCACCCATCTCTGTCGGTTCCCACGCGCTTGCCTTTCGGACCCCCCGGCTTGGTAGGCCGCGAGCTGATGCTCCAGTACCTCCAGGAGTCCCAACATGTCCTTGGCTGGGCAAGAGAGCTAGGTAGGGCGTTAACCAGGCCCTCACAGGCCACCTGCTCTACCACCTTCCTGGCTTGGGGAACCTCGGGCCGTAGCCACCGCCCCTTTTTCCCCAAAAGTTGAAGGCCTACGCTCGGGCCGGCTTTTCTGGGTCAAATTGCCAGGACCTCCATTCAGCCGCCTGCTGGCCCGGCGTTATGCCGTAGCGTGCCAGGATCTCCTGTTTCAGGAGGTCATAATTCGCGGCCTCCTCCTCGGGGAGGTCGTAATAAGCGCGCTGCGCGGGTCCCTTCAGGTACGGCGCGAGAATGGACGCCCACTCGGACCGCTGCCACTCGTTCTGGGTGGCCGTTCGTTCAAAAATGCCCAGGTATGACTCCACGTCGTCGGCCTCGGTCATAGGCAACAAAGGCGGGGGCTTAGGACGATGTGTTTCAGGATTCACTCTCCTGGCCTCGGCCAACTGGGCCCTCTTTAGCTCCAACTCCTGGTTGGTAGCGGCTTGAGCCTGTTGTAGGGCGGCGATCTGGGCATTCATCCCCTGGAGTACAGCGTTTAGTTCCTGTCCTTCAGACATTTTTTTCGGACAATAATCCTGCCGACTACGCCAATGTAAAAGACTCAGGACGAGACAGCAAAAAGGTTTGGGGTTTTCCGGCCCCTTATATTGTTTACAATCCAGTATTTAGTAAAAAAAAAACTCGGGTCAACAGACAAAACAAAATACTTCATCTGCGCGACGCCATACTAGGCGTTGGCGGCCATTTTATAGAGGAGGAGCCGGAAGTGGAGGAATGCTGGGAAGGAGGCGTGAGGGATGACGGGATTGCTGACGTCAGGGAAGATGGCGGAGGAAGGGCGGAAGTGGACGTACTGCGGGCAGGGTCCTTATGGCGGAGCGTCTTTAGTTCTGGAAAACAAAGAAAAAAGGTTAGTACCCCGCCACTCCCCGCCGGCGAACGTCTTTCGATATGGTTTAAGGTCCATCCGTGGCTTCCTACTCGCGCATGCGTGACAATATATATATATATATGCCAGCAACACTCATAACAATGACAACACAATTACATTGTCAATCATGTTACGTTATTATTAAAATGTTTCCTTTTCTTTTTCATTACTTCTTTAACACACTACTTCTCCGCTGCAAAGCGCGGGTATTTTGCTAGTAGTTTATAAAGCAAATCTCTCACTTATGTGAAAAATGTCTTCAATATATATGGTATCTCCAGGTACATATCAAATAACCAGTTTATATGAGAAACTGTCTTGTATAATTGACATATAAGATGGATATTTGACATAAAAGTTACATATTTATTTGCTATATAAACTGTAGATTAAATATTTTAAGTTTAAGCTGGACAATTCACACATAAGCAAAAAATCAGCCATATACATTGGACATGTGCTATTTTGTAACACAAAAAATAGACCCTTTTTACACAAAAGAGTACACCATTGTACAAACAGTGTTTCAAAAAAGTATAGCAAAATCCTTACTCAGATATTGCACACGTTAGTAAGGTTTTCTGCATTTAAAGAACCATAGATGCATGAAATAAATTACCAAGCAATGTGAAGGAGAGTAGAGTGCTTCAGATTTCAATTTGATGTTATTTTGGACAATCTAGATGAATAGGATAGACAAGTTTGTTGGGCTTTAAGACCTGTTCTCGTAGCAATTTTTCAAATGTTCTGATTCATAACACCAAACTTCTGATGTATTTGGAAAAATGGAGAAAACTGCATTTGGCTCACTGTAGTACAGTGCTTATTGGTGCACACACCTTGCTCTAGGGTCCTGAGATTAGATTAGATTACACTCCACTGGTGTAAAGATGGTCTTTTTTTTTGGCTACTCTGATTTCGTTCTGCATTCTAAAGAGATGCACTTTACATAAACAGAAAACTTTGAATGATCATTTAATGCACTTGTATCGTTATCATGTGCTAAATTATTTCACAGTGCTACTGGGTGTGTTTTAGCTCACAATGAACCTACAATGGGAACAGAGCATTGAAATATACAAGAAATGATTGAATGCATTGATATTAACAAAAAGACAAATGAGTATTATCAAAATGAAAACACCATTTTAAAGGTAAATATGCAAAATTCATTTATAATGAATGGTACTGAAGTTAAAAAAACTCTATGCTAACCAGATAGACAAGGTAGGATAAAAAAGAAAAAGAACTATAGACAGCAAATCATATATTAAAATTGTATGTTGGAGCAAGGGCCCAAGACTAAAAAGCTATTTTTTTAATACATACCTATTTTAATAGTTATAATAATAGTGATATATATTAAGATAGGCAACTGCTGCTGGGATAGGTTCTATCTCAAACTGATACAGAATATTTATTTTGTGAACAACATGCTGGTCAACATTGCTGCCTCATAGCTCTGGTATATTATACAAAGACAGTTGTGAAGTTCTCAATGGATCTTTCTTAATGAAACTACATGCTCTGCCCTTAGACTGATATTTGCTTTTGTGCAGAATCTATTGTCTCAATGTTATCTGTGTCTCTTGTCTATTTAATTTTTTTGATTAAGTCTACCTATTTTACTTAAACTTAAAATACACTTAATCAAAATTTAATATTTAAATTGTTACATTGAATTTAACAGCCTTTGAATTATCACATCTGAGGAGTAACAACACCAGGCAGGTGTGGCAGGGTGTCCAGCACATCACCGGCTACAAATCCAGCAACTTCTCTGCTGCTGAGGGAGACGCTTCTCTGGCAGAGGAGTTGAATATCTTCTTTGCCTGTTTTAAGGCGATACCAACAGCAATTCTATCACAGCTGCCTGTTCACAACAGCAACACACTCACGGTAGAAGAGTATGAGGTAAGGCGGGTGATGAGGAAGGTGAACCCGAGGAAGGCTGCAGGACCCGATGGGGTGGCGGGACGGGTGCTGAAAGACTGTGCAGATCAACTTGCCGGAATCTTCACTAAGATTTTCAACCAGTCCTTGTCCCGGGCCACTGTCTCATCCTGCCTTAAGTTGTAAATCATTGTTCTGCTGCCGAAAAAATCCATCACAAACAGTCTGAATGACTTCTGCCCAGTGGCACTCACATCTGTCATTATGAAGTGCTTTGAGAAACTGGTGCGGAGTCATGCCATCATCTGTCTGCCAGTAGACCTGGACTCATTTCAACTTACTTATAAAGCAAAGAGATCCACGGAGGACGCTGTGGCTTTAGCCCTTCATGCTGCCCTGACCCACCTGGAGCAGCAGGGGAGTTACATCAGACTGCTCTTTGTGGACTTCAGCTCGACATTTAACACCATCCTCCCACAGCAACTGGTGTCCAAATTGGTAGATCTGGGACTTCCATCACTCACCTGCATTTGGATACTGGACTTCCTGTCTGGTTGGTCCCAGAGGGTCAGGCTGGGTCCCCACATCTCCACTGCTCTCAGCCTCAACACTGGGACGGTGCAGGGTTGTGTACTCAGCCCGCTCCTCTACACCCTCTACACATATGACTGTGTTCCCACCAACCACAGCAACAAGATCATAAAGTTTCCAGATGACACAACAGTGGTTGGACTCATCTCGGGCAGGGACGGTGAGCTGGCATACAGGGACGAAGTGGAGTGGCTGTCAGAGTGATGCAGAGTCAATAACCTGCTCCTCAACACCACAAAAACGAAGGAGCTTGTTATTGACTTTAGCAAAACAAAACTGAAATCTAGCCACTCATCATTGGTGGTGCCTGTGTGGAGAGGGTACCAGTGTTCACGTTTCTGGGCATTGAGCTGGAGGATGACCTGACCTGGAGTGCCAACACCAAGGAGCTGCTGAAGAAGGCACAACAGAGACTGTATTTTCTGAGAATCCTCAGAAAGAACTATCTCCCCAAAAATCTGCTCCTTGCCTTTTATCATTGTTCCATCGAGAGTGTGCTCACGTACGGACTGAGCGTGTGGTACGGCAGCTGCACTTCCTCAGAAAGAAAAGTGCTCCACAGGGTCACCAGGAGAGCGGAGAGAACAATTGGCTGTACCCTTCCCACTCTGGAACAAATCTACACCTCCCAATGCCGCAAAAAAGCAATAGGCATTTCACAGGATACATCACATCCTGGTCATTGCCTCTTCCAGCTTTTACCATCGGGCAACAGATACAGAGCAATGAAAACCAGGACAAACCGCCTTAAAAACATTTTTTATCCAAAAGCAATCATGACTCTGAACTCAAATTAAACTGCTCCATATCCAGTGAAATATGTATATGAAAAGTGTAATTTGTATATATTTGTAATGCACTCATTACTATTCTTTTCTTGTTTTTTTTATTTTTATGCCTTACACTGAGTCGATAGCACCTTCAATTTTATTGTTCCTTTGTAAAAGTGACAATGACAATAAAGATTTATCTTATCTTATCAGATGTTTGTGTGCAGAAGAAAAGCAGGTCATGAGAGAGAGAGAGAGAGAAGCAACCACATGTAACCTGAAGACTAAACAGATCAACCTTGGTCAAAATGTTTGTTTTCAGGAATAATGTTGCTTGTACAGGTTAGCTAATATTTTTCAAAATTTTGTGGGTTTTTCCCTAAAAGAAGCATAATGTTCCATCTCCCAAGAGCTAGTTTCTAAATAGGTCTGAAAAAACATAACCAGTTAATACTGTAGTTTCCATCCCAAAAAGAAAACAAGTTATACATAGATTTCCTGCCTCTGGCACAGAACAGCTTGTAAATTATGCTAACATCCATTGTTAGGATTCCTTTGAAGATTAAACAGCTAGAACTTCACATTAATATGCATCTTTGAGATATATATATATATATATATATATATATATATATATATATATATATACACACACTGTATTAACCTCTGTAATCAAGGGTTTAGTCAGAATGAGTACTGCATGCAATTTTTCTCAGTGCAGGGCAGGAGTTGGATTATAAGGAGTTTATGTGGTATGTTATCTGAAATGGCAACAGGGTACCCATATATAACAGTAACATAATGTGAGGACTATGGGTGATGTTGACCAGCCCCTGCAACCTGTAATAATGGATATGATATGAGAGTTGCCTTAACTTTTTAATTAAGATCTGAGGATCAGGTCAGCAGGTAAACCTGGAGATACACTTCTAAAAAGATTGACCTAAGAGTTCCAGAGGCTATGACCCCAGAAATGGGTCCAGGCCATGACTTAATAACCACTTCAGTCACATGTTAAAGAATTTTGGAGTCAGAGCTCCCCTCACAGTAAGGAGATCATGGGTTCACATCCCATGTCCTTCCTGTGTGGAGTTTGCAAAGCACTAGTAGTGAGAAAAGCCATATACAAATGTAAAGATTATTATTATCATTATTATTATTAAGTACTAGCAAAATACCCGCGCTTCACAGCGGAGAAGAGTGTGTTAAAGAAGTTATGAAAAAGAAAAGGAAACATTTTAAAAATAACGTAACATGATTGTCAATGTAATTGTTTTGTGACTGTTATGAGTGTTGCTGTCATCAAGGATTTGATTATCATTATTTGTTTCAATCAGGTTCATATTTGGAGGATGTGTTGTGTTCAAGTTACATTCCGTGTTTGTCTAGTCTATCCCTGACCATCTCATCTTCGTTGTCAACCGTTGTAAAGATAACAGGTTTCATTCATCGAAGTGATCATTACCCAAATCGGTACTCGTGAATCTAAGATGTTTAACAGGCATTCCGGTATTAAGTTGTAGATTTGCCTGCGAATATTTAGCCTCAGCGTGTCTATGAACGTAATTTAAACTTAAGCTTTACACCTTGCTTTCCTATTGATATGTCTATAAAGGCTTGTTCAGATTCAGAGGGTTGTTCCTTTCTTACTGCATCAATAAACAGCTCGTCTTCCTCTTTATCTGAGACATCACACACTGCATGCACGGGTTTACCTTTCCCAGTCCTGCAAACTATAGCGAAGTGGTTCAATTTACCACATTTTTTACACTGTCTTCCTTTAGCTGGACATTGACTTTTTCCACCGTATGCTTTCTTTCCGCAGTAGCTGCACTTATGAATATGCTTGTATGCGTCACTCACTTCATATTCTTTTGCTGCCGTCTCAATTACATAATGCGTTTTTTGTTCAGCGCTCTTTGGAGCTCTTGCCTGTTGTCTGCGTACTGCGTTCACAGTCAGTTCATGTGAGCCGCTCGGAGTACATGCATCGAAGGTTCCCAGCTGTGCTTGTGCTATCTCATGCAATCTTGCGATGTCCACGTCTTTATTTAATGTTAGCTCAGACCCGGCACTTAAAAGTTTTCTCTCGCACTTTTTCTGAGTTTGTGCCAAACACTATTCTATCCCTGACCATCTCATCTTCATTTGCATAAGCAAAGTCCTTCACCAGCAAGTTTAACTCCGTTACAAAGTGATCAAAAGTCTTGTTTATACCCTGCGTCCTCTCATTAAACTTGTATCTTGCAAATATCGTATTTGTCTTAGGCAAGACAAACGCCAGCAGCAGCATGTCTATGAACTTAATTTTAAGTTAAGCTTTACACCTTGCTTTCCTATTCGTTTGCATAAGCACAGTCCTTCACCAGCAATTATAACTCCATTACAGCAATTTTAACTCCGTTACAAAGTGATCAAAAGTCTCGTTTATACCCTGTGTCTTCTCATTAAACTTGTATCTTGCGAATATCGTATTCGTCGTAGGCATGACAAAAGCCAGCGGCAGCGTGTCTATGAACTTAATTTAAACTTAAGGTTTACACCGTGTGCTTTGTTTCCGCAGTAGCTGCACTTATGAATATGCTTGTAAGCGTCACTCGCTTCATATTCTTTTGCTGCCTTCTCAATTGTGTAATGCGTTTTTTGTTCAGCGCTCTTTGGAGCTCTTGCTTGTTCTCTTCGTACTGCGTTCACAGTCAGTTCACGTGAGCCGCTCGGAGTACATGCATCGAAGGTTCTCAGCTGTGCTTGTGCTATCTCGTGCGATCTTGCGATGTCCATGGCTTTATTTAATGTTAGCTAAGACCCGGCACTTAAAAGTTTCTCTCGCACTTTCGCTGAGTTTGTGCCAAACACTAGTATATCCCTGACCATCTCATCTTCATTTGCATAAGCACAGTCCTTCACCCGCGAATATTTAGCAGCAGCGTGTCTATTGGATTGCTGCTGACGGACGGCCTTATATGGGCAGGCACTCAATTACGTGGGAGGCGTGATGATGGGGGAGCTGCAGGCTATGGCCATATATATGTACGTAAGTAGGTTCCAGTTATGACCGTTACGCGTAGAATTTCGAAATTAAACCTGCTTAACTTTTGTAAGTAAGCTGTAAGGAATGAGTTTGCCAAATTTCAGCCTTCTACATACACGGGAATTTGGAGAATTAGTGATGAGTGAGTGAGTGAGTGAGTGAGTGAGTGAGTGAGTCAGTCAGTGAGGGCTTTGCCTTATTAGTATAGATACTGAGAAGTATAAGACAAAGTGGGCTTTTAGTATTGTAAAGACAACCTTCTCTGTAAAAGAATAGAAATGACCTGTATGCAAAGAAACAACAGCCCTTATTCCTTCTGTGTTCAAGGTGGACATTAAACTAAGTGTCTAAACTATTACAGCTCTGCAGTTAGCCAACATTTGGTGTGGCTTACCTTCAGAAGTTTATCTTACAATCAGAAGTACTAATCAAGAATGAGCTGACATTTCTGCAGGCCAAGAGGCATCCTAAATGACATTGATCTTAAACTTGTGGCTGCAAGTTGCATTCCTGATTATTCTGATGGAAACTGTCATGCACCAATAAGGTGCCATGGACATGGAACTGGAAGTAGACTCTGATCCAATCAGAAGGGGCAATGACGTTAAAAAAAAGCCAGGAACCTCATCCATTTTTGAGAACTGGAAGCATCAGAACAAAAAATATTTGACAAACAAGAGGAGACCATTCAGTCCATTTAGTTTTCTTATCATGCTTATGAGGTACTCTCCTTACAGCACTTGAAGACTGACACTTCCATGATGCAGTCCTCCAAGTCTAAAACTTTATGCAAGTGACTAAACCCAATAAGGGAGAAGAAACCTTACTTCAAGAAGTAGTCTTGAGGCCAAAACTCTTCTGCCAGTAAGGGTCCTGATTCTTTCTATGAAGCTGCAGAGGACATATTAACAGCCTAAATCACAAAGCTAAAATACAATGTTACATCACTGACATGAATAACGGCACACATGGTAAAGATAATGAGTGCATGCCACTCACTTGAACCTAGAGCCACAAAGTATAGCTCCACTCAGTATCTGGCATAACCTTAAAGACTTGGTATCGTAAAACTGCTTTAGTTAGATAGATAGATAGATAGATAGATAGATAGATAGATAGATAGATACTTTATTAACCCCAAGGGGAAATTCACACAATCCAGCAGCAGCATACTGATAAAGAACAATATTAAATTAAAGAGTGATAAAAATGCAGGTAAAAACAGACAATAACTTTGAATAATGTTAGCGTTTACCCCCCCAGGTGGAACCGAAGAGTCGCATAGTGTTGGGGAGGAATGATCTCCTCAGTTTGTCAGTGGAACAGGACAGTGACAGCAGTCTGTCGCTGAAGCTGCTCCTCTGCCTGGTGATGACACTGTTCAGTGGATGCAGTGGATTCTCAATGATTGACAGGAGCTTGCTCAGTGCCCGTCAATCTGCCACAGATGTTAAACAGTTCAGCTTCATTCCTACAATAGAGCCTGCCTTCCTCACAAGTTTGTCCAGGTGTGAGGCGTCCTTCTTCTTTATGCTGCCTCCCCAGCACACCACCGCATAGAAGAGGGCATTCGCCACAACCGTCTGGTAGAACATCTGCAGCATCTTATTTCAGATGTTGAAGGACGCTAACCTTCTAAGGAAGTATAGTTGGCTATGACCTTTCTTACACAGAGCATCAGTATTGGCAGTCCAGTCCAATTTATCATCCAGCTGTACTCCCAGATATTTATAGGTCTTTACCCTCTGCACACAGTCTCTTCTGATGATCATGGGGTCCATGAGGGGCCTAGGCCTCCTAAAATCCACCACCAGTTCCTTGGTCTTGCTGGTGTTCAGGTGTAAGTGGTTTGAGTCACACCATTTAACAAAGTCTTTGATTAGCTTCCTATACTCCTCCTCCTGCCCACTCCTGATGCAGCCCACAATAGCAGTGTCATCAGCGAACTTTTGCACGTGGCAGGACTCTGAATCGTATTGGAAGTCTGATGTATATAGGCTGAACAGGACCGGAGAAAGTACAGTCCCCTGCAGCGCTCCTGTGTTGCTGACCACAATGTCAGACCTGCAGTTCCCGAGACGCACATACTGAGGTCTATCTGTAAGATAGTCCACGGTCTATGCCACCAGGTATGAATCTTCTCCCATCTCTGTCAGCTTGTCCCTAAGGAGCAGAGGCTGGATGGTGTTGAAGTTGCACCAAGATAACAAGCCAATGACTAGCTGTGTCACATAAACTTCTAGCTTTTACAAGCTTTTGTCTAAACTGAAAATAAAAGACCCATGAGTCGCAATCTAATCTAATCTAAGATAGCTATCAATCATGCTGTTTACTAGTGCAAAGGCAAGCTATATGGTTACACAAAAATTCAAAAAGTAAAAAGCAAAAAAATCTTGTAGAATTTAAAAACTCCAGAAAATCTCTAAATAAACTAAACCTATTCTACTGAATGTTATGTTTCTCCATCTTCCCTGTGTTTTGTCCTGTCTTTTATGTCATTATACTGTACATAAGCAATGGTTTCTTTAACTCATGTATTTATCAATAAATTCTGTTCTTAAAACAAGTGTACTTTAGTTGTCTTCATACAAGTCTAATGGCTGGAACCCCCATCTACATAAATATTTAAGGGAAAAAGTTGGGAAAAATATTAAAATTTGTAATTGGTTTTACCAGTTCCAAGAATTAAAGTAGATAATTACGTGAACTTATCCAATTCTCTTTCCCACATAGGAAAAAAGCTTGAATCATGGAAGGAAACAGAACTAGAATAAAGGGAAGAAAAATTGACCAGGTACTCTATTAGAGAGACAGGTTTTAAAGTTTTCTGTTTACTTCCCTTTATATCACCAACTTTTGCATCAAATACCCAGTGTGCTTCTGTATTAACTGTTATTGTTAAAAACCTATTAATAAAACCTATTATTTTGTTAATAAACCTATTTCTTTTTGTATACTTTTGCTTTGGCATTATTTGGATACAGGATTAGCTTAAGAGCACACTGAAAATTAAATAAAGTCCAAATAATGCATTTCATACCGTATTTAACCAATACCTAGTTATCTATGCATTTAAATTAACACAGAAATTAAATTTGATTATAGTTTTTGTTTAGTATCCACTGGTGGATTGAAGAAGAAATGAACAATAAAAATCAATATGAGAAATCATCTATTTGAATTATGGAAATACAGTCTTTGAAAGTATTTAGTTAATTGCACTTGTGTTTTCAAGTCCTTTTAATTTTTTTCTAAACATGTTATGATAATTAATTCAAAATCTTAAATCTTAATGAACAATTTCATGAGAGATCGTCATCTTCTTTGTAAAAGACATATTTCTGGTATAATACATAAATAAATATATAAAAGCTGCACCGTACAGGATTACTTGTGGCAGACTGAGGACAACAAAAAGCTTCCCAATTAAAAAGCAAGATCAATCAAAAAGCAGAAATTGGCTTTAATTAAAAAAGTACCAAAATTAGTAGTCACTACAGTACAAGAGCAGTTGTTGAATGACATAATTGGTACTGAATATTAACTGAAGCAGGAGAAGCAGTATTTGACAGTGCCAAGATACATACAGAGCTGCTGATCTCTAGTTAGATCTGCAAGTGGCAATGGGGAGATTAACATAATGAAACACACTGATGGAATCGTCTTCTTAAGTGGTTGGTTTATATTATACTTGTACCATACTGGCCTTTCCAGTATATTTAATTTTAACACAGCTAAAATGACTTTTAAATGACTTTTGAACCAATAGTAATTCTTATGGAATTAAAGTGACTGATGGATATTATGTTACCTTGTTTTGTTAAAATCTGCACATTTCAAGTTAAAAATGTTTATACATTTTGAGAGAAAAGGCAGAAGCAGTGATCAAATTTGTACCTAAAACATTCTATGGTATTGGTGATATGTGAGTAAGAAATAATTCTACAGCTACAGAAAAAGAATAATTTATCATGGAGTGATAGCCACTCCAAGAAATTTAATGCTGCTTATACTTTCAGCAACATGCCCTCCAATGAATGTGTGGCCTGCCTTCTGCTTCTTAAAGTCTTTAACCACCTCCTTGGTTTTTCTGACATGAAGGATGAGATTATTGTCCTATCACCACGGAGTCAACTGGGGGACCTCTTCTCTACAAAATGTTTCATCACTGTTGGTGATCAGGCCTATGATGGTGGTGTCATTAGGAAAATAATGATGGATTTGGAGCTATGTCTGGCCAACAATCAGAGGTGAAAAAAGAATAAAGAGGCTTAGCACATTACCCCACGGAGTGGCTATGTTTAAGGTCTTTCTAAACCTTACATAGTTCCCTGAAAATTTTATAATTGGTCAAACAAAAGACAAGACAGCAATCCAGTCATTATGAAAGATGAGACAGAATAAAATACAAAACACACATTTATTTTTATAGACATCATTACACAGCACATAACATTGGTTGCTTAAGATCTATAATTACATATTTTTGAAACTAGAGTTAGAGAGTTTTTTTTTATCTAAACTGATACATTTCCTAAATAGGTCACTGGGTTACTACAAGACGTAACAGTACATCTGGCCATCCATGGAAAGAAGGCTGTAATATTGCATAGTACTTACCGCTGCAAGTTCAAAAGAAGGATGACAAAATGGATAAATTACTTGTATCCTTACATTCTTCTATGTACACATGAAAACTTGTATTAAATGCTTATTGTATATATATACTTGAATGTTTACATATCTCTTTATTGAATTAAACAACACATTTAACTTTTGTTGTTGAGGTTACTCTAGACCAGTGGTTCCCAAACTCAGGCCTGAAGCCCCACTGTAGCTGCTGGTTCTTGTTCCAACTTGTGTTTTAAAATGGAATCCTAAACTTATTAGTGAGCTTCTGTGTTTTGGGGTCAATGAAGAAATTACAAAATAAATTTTTTATAAATGTTAAAATTAAAATGTTCTAAGCAATTATATGGGGATAATGTAATTTTTTAAAAACTTTATAATAATATTTTAATCCTAATTTTCATTTTGCCTTTCTTGGTGCTCTGGTTATTTAATCCATTATTTACTAAATAGTGAGTCTGATACTGAAATAGTTGCAACCTTTCATCATTCAGTGTTGTTTGTCCTGCTTGTTTTTGTCATTATTAGGATTCACTGAAGGGAGCAAATTACACAGAAGAGGGCCGTAATAATAGGAATATTACAAAAGAGAGTTATGCATTTAAAGCTGTAGCAAAAATAACAATATCCGAAAATGTCTTATAAATGTATAAATCATATTGCTGTGCTTTTCTAAATGTAGAATAAGAGAAGAGAAAAAAGGACCAACTAATTAAATGAGATCAGGTATTATTACTGATTGTGAATCTGGCTGGAATAAAAACCTGCAGCAACATGGGATCCCCAGGACTGAGTTTGGGAACCACTGTCCTAGACCAAGTAACATGTGGTTGGCCATGTGTAAAAATGGGAAACAATAAATAAATACCAAAATATTTAAAGTTTGCTGAGTGATGGAGATAGAGGAAATGACACTTGTGCTTGTACATCAAAGTTTAGTACAAAAATGAATGCAGCAACACAGCTACAAGCACATGCATCTGCCTTTAAACCTGTATTCATTATGCCCATTGTCAAACTTGGTGTTTCTGGTGTCTGTTTATTACTATCCAAATATTCACTGCATTTACTTCTGCTTGTTGTGTAGTTTATTGCTATTCATTCCCTGGAATATACATGCAAGATTCAAATTTGAGATATACTGTATAAAGGGTCATCCTAGAACAGTTTCAGTACACATTGGCAAACGTGGTCAAAGGGTCTGTAACTGTATAGGAGAAATACAAATATATTTTCTAATAACTATGGGAAACAAGTATTAAAGCCATATCATTTGTGATATGTTGTGGCCAATGTAATCATCTTCCAAAAGGAAACCAACAATTACTTTTAGGATGCCTACTTTGGTCTCCAGGCACTAAAAAGCACTGGATAATTAGAAACAAATATGTCATCCTGTTAATGGATGTGTTCCAAAATTATGATGTAATTTTTACACTTGAACAGCTATCCCTACAACTATCCTACTAAATGGTGCCTCTGTTAGAATGAGTATGCACATTAGAAAGCTAAAAACAACTTCATGTACATTTTACACTATTATAATTAAGTTGACGTTGATGCAGAAATGCTAGAATTCCGGTATTCATTTCAATGTAAAGCAGTGTAATCAAAAGACATAAAAAAATAAAAATGAAGTAGCATGAAAGAATGTCAGCTCAATTAACAAATGGTCAACAACAAAAAATATGAATGTAATAAAACTTAGATTTTAAAAATACTTTGTTTCAGTAGTGCATACTCTGCTTTAGATGTCTCAACTGTTTCCTAAGTATGGTGTGCTCCTATGCCCTTCAGATCATTAAATGATCAATTTCTAACATTTAACCAGCTAATGAAAAAGCTGCAGATATGGGTCATGGCTTGAAACCAACACAAATTTGCATGTGTAGAATCAAGTACTCAAAACTCATCTACCGGCATGTTCGTACAGTAATGCACAGACATGGTGTCCCATTGGGCACAGTGTTCCCATTTCAACATTTATATAAAACTTTATGAAGGGTTGGGCAGAAAGTGATTTGAAATGTGGGTACATGTGTGGCAGTGTTTGTGAGCCCTTTGTGACAAGCTGACAGCTCATTCTGGTTGAGTTCATATATTGTGACCTTCTTCTACAAATCTAGCCTCCAGCTCCATTTAGTTGTAGAAAAAAAATACAAACACATATGAAGTAATTTAGCTTTGTCAATCAATATGACAGCATGTCTTTGGACCATAACATGAAACTCGAGTTATAAGAAGGATTTTAGTAAAGTGATAACCTTAAATATTGTAAACAGGTAAACAATCAAATTTTCAGTCTTCAAATGTTAACTTTCCAACCTGTCCTGTCTGAATTGTACTTTAAAACAACTACTTACAATGCCTGCCATTGCTGTTTGTCAATGGGGTATCATATATTATGTTGCATGGCATATTATGAAATAAGTAAAATAATAATAGAAATGAAGCAAGTGTTTAACCAGCTCTGAGTGGAAATTGTTCATATTGCATGTTTAAAAAATTAATTCAATACATTACTTAAAGATTCCATTAGTTTTGAGTCCTTGTAATATATCTATCAGCACACATGCCAGTTACATGCTCATCTTAAAAAGCTGAAGGACCTACTGTAGATTTTGCAGCACCTTTTTACATTTGCCACATCCACAACTCTTTTTATTTATTTTTCCCATCAGGTTATCCTTCGCAAGTTAGAACACAAATAGAGCAACACTTTATAGTAATTTCAGAGCATTGCCTTTAGTTGCTTAAGACTGTTTCTGCACTGCTGTGGAACTATTTGTTAAGATAAACACCATAAGAATTTATTTTGCTGTCATGAAATGCTCTACAATATACAAAAAGAGCACAGTTGTTAAAGACAATGTTGTTCAAACAAGACATTGATCCAGCATATAAACCTCAGGCTTTTCAGGAATAAAAATCCTAATTTTTACAGGAATGTTCAATTTCTTTCTTTTTTCCCTTAAGTGACATGTGTCTGTCTAATGCAATTTTCTGCCCAAGTACTTGAGTTGATCGGTGTAGAGATTGACTAATCCTAATGCAATGTTCCATGTCAGAATAGGAAATACTCTAAATCTGACAGGCTTCCAACAAGACCAGAAAAAAAGCAGAAACGCAAGCAGACAGTAAAGTATTATTTACAACTGAAATAACCAAATAGTTCAAAGACTAAGACCAAAAGAGAAAAAGGCCTTGAATTAAATAAAGACATTAACGAAGAGCATCAAGTTAATGATTACACAGAATCAGTTTATACTTTTGTGGATTTTACTATAGAACAGCACCTGGTATTCATTCTTTACAGTTTTATTTTACATACTTTTATTGTAAGGTACATACTGTTTGAAGGTGTTATGTGAGTTTTTGCATTGAGTTAAACTGGTGTAATTAAATTTTGGTTACTAATATTAAAGCTACATTAAAGCAGAAAATATTTTGTATCAGAAACTGGTGTTTTCATGAGCAGACAATCATCCTCCAAGTGATTCAGTGGATGTAAACATGTAAGGAAAATGCACTCCACGTGATAGTCATCAGAAACGTATCACTGTGTGAAGCAAGCATGACTCACCTGAGCAGTGGTTTCTCCCCACAATTTAACAGTCCCTTGCCTGTGCTCTTTTAACCATAAAAAAATTTCTTTTGAAATATAAAATTTTTTTTCCAATGCATATTTTCATTAGCATTAGCAGGATGGGGAATATTAAGACATTTATTAATAAAGTCAAACAAATTTCTTTGTTGTGTAAAAAGCTATAATAAAGAACCTCTGGCTGAGACAATGGGATGTACAGGAGGCTATGATAAACTTTTATGAAGTTTAGGCAATTAATAAAAGACAGGTATTTGGTTGGGGCTCCATGTTAAATGGAACATATTGGAAACTGTGAAGTTGAAATGTATGTGGGCATAGATCGGGTGTTATGAGCCATACATAATGAAATTTTGGTTAAGGTACACTGTAAAAAATTCTAGCCCCTCTTTGTTATTTCTACCTATGTATTTTTAACCATTGAACTCATCACAATAAGTTTTATTACTTCAATTTAGTCTCAAGAATTTAAAAATATTTCAACTCAAAATTATTCATTAATGTAACTTAAACTGCTGAGATACAAAGTGTAGACACTGATGTGCAAAAAAATGTAAAATTCACTGCAGAGTGGAAAACACAATGAATTTGTTGGAACATTCATTTTAAATTCTTATTTTATTGAATTTTAAGTAAGGGTTAAATTTCCTTACATTTCTTTTTTTTTTCTTTCTTGTTGCAAGCATGTGAAGATTGTGAAGCACTATTGTTTAAGAAGTGATAGAAATTTGTTGCCAAGCTGTCTCCAAGCATACTTGTTTAGTATTCATTTGTGTTCGTATCATGATGTTTAAGTAATGAATTGCAGTTAGCTTTCATTTTTATTTAATATTGTCATTATTTTATTTAACTGAACTTTAGGAAATTTTATACTGTTATTGGAGAATTGGCATTGACAAAATTCGTATCATATCTGTATAACACACAGATTGAAGTTGCTGTTTGCATGTTACTGCTGGAATTTGTTTTAATTAATGTATTTAAAAAATGCCACGAAAGGATATCTGAATGACAGCTGAATTGAAATTAAGGTTTTGAGTAAACAAGGTAAAATAGGTAGAATCATAACCATTTTTTGAGTTTAAGCAATACAACATTTTAAGACAGCAAATAAACTTTGTATCATATGTTAAACAAAGAATAGTGTTTGTTGTGATTATTAGAATCCATGAGTTTAACCATTATATATGGATTAGTAATATGGACTGGACAAGATAAATAATATCAAGCTGTTAGTGTTCTTTTAACTGAAATCAGTAAGTACTGTAGAAACAGCAAAGAAGGACAAGTGGAAAAAAGTATAGGATATTCAATAATGTGTTTTTTAACACACATTGCTATGTTGAAAATGCAAACCTTTTGCAGTCAAATTAACTTTCAATGCTTCTTTCTGTAGTTTGAAACAGTGAACAAAGCCAAGTTATATCAACTGCTCCACCTGAAAATAATTAATTGACATAATGAATTGTCACAAAAGCAACAAAGAGCCATAGCAAGGTTTGGGGCAGCAACTCGTATATTTGATTTCCTGGCTTCAAACTGTCATTTGAAATGATAGCACTGATGTGCACAAAACCAATTCCAAAACAGAACTGAGGGAATAGGGAAAAGGCGGAGGCTTTTAAAGGGGAAGACAGGAAGTGAGATCAAAGGGGTCGGGCTCAGAAAGGTCTTCAGCCATAGGTTCGAGCCCAGATGTGACATCACAGGGGCCGGAGCCGGCAAGGTCTTCTTTCATAGGCTTGGTCCCGGAAGTGACGTCAAGAGGGCTAGGTGGAATCTCCCGTGAATGGAAGGCAGGCAAGGGAGAAAAAGAGTCAGTGCACTCTGCCACATCCCGGTATGATTCGGAACTGCCCTTCCTCAAGCCCTTTAGCTGCCTCCCATGCGCATGTGTGTGACAAGGCCCCCCCTCAGCCCAGACACGTCGCGTCAGGCGACCCTGACCGAGAGGTCGTGAACCCAAGAAAGTGCATCTGTGTTGGCATGAAGAGTGCCCTGACGATGAATGAGTGAAAACTTGTATGGTTGGAGGTCAAGAAACCACCTGGTGACCCACGGATTTGACTTCCTGTGCAGGGCCATCCACTGTAAAGGTGCATTGTCCGTGACAAGGGGGAATTCTCGGCCCAACAGGTAGTACCTTAGCTGAGTAATCGCCCATTTATCGCCAAAGCCTCCCTCTCCACCGCCGCATACCTGGTCTCCCGGTCCAACAGTTTCTGGCTCAGGAACATGATGGGGGTGCTCCACACCATCGACGCTTTGGCTCAGCACGGCCCCCAGATGCTTTCAAAGTAGGTGCGGTTGTAAGGGCCTGCTTCAAGTCACTAAATGCAGCGCCTGTCTTTTCAGTTCATACCACAATGTTTGGGGCTCTCTTCTTTGTCAAATCAGTCAAGGGTGCCGCTATCTCCGAGAACCGGGGCACAAACCAGCGGTAGTACCCCAACAACCCGAGAAAGGCTTGGACCTGCCGCTTGGTTTGCAGACAGGGCCATTACAAAATGTCATCTACTTTGGAGCACTGTTGCTTCACGGTACTCCAACCCACCAGGTAGCCTAAATACTTGGCTTCGCTTAATCCAAAGAAACATTTCTTGGGATTAATCAGAAGCCCGGCCTCACCAAGTGTCCACAATACTGCTTTTACCTACTGTAGGTGTTCCGTCCATGTGCTGGAATAGATGACAATGTCATCCAGGTAGGCAGCACTGTATGAGTTATGAGGCCTGAGCACTTTATCCACCAGACACTGGAAGGTTGCCGGAGCCCAAATGGAAGGACACAATACTGCCAGTGTCCACTAGGGGTACTAAACATGGTTTTAACCTTTGCGGAGTCCATTAAAGGAACCTGCAAGTACCCCTTTATCATGTCCAGTGTGGTCAAATATTGAGCCTGTCCAAGCCTCTCGAGGAAGTTGTCCACTCGTGGCATTGGATAAGCATCAAACTAGGAGACTTGATTAAGTCGACGGAAGTCGTTGCAAAACCTCCAACTCCCGTCAGGCTTAGCGACCAATACAATGGGACTGGACCAGGGACTATGACTGTCCTCAATTACATCTAGTTCCAGTATGTGCTTGATCAAACTCCACTTCAGCTCTTTTTGCCTCAGGAAGACAATACGGACGTTCTCGGACTATAACCGGGCTCTGTCACAATGTTGTGCTCAATCAGAGAGGTCCTTCCGGGGTTTACACTCATTACCTCCAGGACAGACAGGATAACAGTTTCCAGCTCCCATCATTGTCTGGGACTTAAATCCACACCGAAGTTAAGGCTAGCTGTGTGAGCAAAGAGTGAGTTTTTATGTTAAAGTAGCCTGTATTTTTTTACAGTGTAGTATTATGATTTTTTTCCCTCATTCACTTTTTGAATCCTTTCAGAATTGGAGGACTACCTATGCAGCATGAGCTTACTTAATTATTACTTATCTGTGTTGTGTTATGTAAATAACATTTTCATTTTGAAATTCAGATCACTCTGTAATTGGGTTATTTTTCAAATTTCTGAGCTGTAGTGTTTCTCACATTAGCAAAAACTAAAACAAAACATAATAAAAAATAATTATTTCATTAAATAAAACAAAAATAAAGTTAAAAAATGCCTCTAAAACCAGAACTAAATAAAAACAAAATTAAAATGAAACAGGTTTTTGTCATTTTAATTTTGATATTTACCATTCTTGTCATTACACATAGAGTAGAACATTATTTGTGCACGTGTGGAAGTACCTCTTACTGCAACTCTCGCCATCAGCAGGTGTATTCTGTGGATTTCATTGGTCATTTACAGGTATCAGTCAGTTTTCACTTCTATAACTGAGAGCAAATATTAAAGTACTTTCCAATGAATTAATTTCTAAATGGGATTCTGATAACATGCATTTTTATATTAATGATCAGTACATGACCTTAGATAAATAGTCTATATTTTACAAAAATATATATATTTGGATTGGATATGGATTTGGATTGACAAATACTCTTATAAATTAACTCTATATTTACTAATTGGTTTGGGCAAGGTTTAGTTCACTAAGTAGAAGTAAGAAAATCAGAGATTAAGATGTCATAATTTACGAAGGACCTTCAAGAAGTTTCCGCATTTTTTTTAAACTCTATTTATTATGAATTTCAAAAACAAATGACATCATTTTTCTACATAGTCACCTTTGCTTGTGGTGCAATTTTCCTGGCATCTTATCATCTTTTTAATGCCCCATTACTACTCCTCTCACCTTCACCATTTCCAATTAAAATATAAAAGTATGGAAACTTTTGGAACGTCCCTCGTAGATGAGTAAGTATCAGTAGCACATTGGTGTTCTGAACATGCAATGCCTTATTTAAAACTTATATAATACAGTAATCCCTCCTTGATCGCGGGGGTTGCGTTCCAGAACCACGCGAAAGATGAAAATCCGCAAAGTAAAAACCATATGTTCATATAGTTATTTTTATATATTTTAAGCCCTTATAAACTCTCCCACACTCTTATAAACATTTCCCGCACAATTATACAGCATAAACCCTTTGTATTCTCTTAGATATTAGGTAAGATTCGTTAAATTATGTTTGTAAACACACTGTTTATATACAGTAAAACCTAAATATTATTTTAAAGATATCGAGCGTCTCCGATATCACATGTTACAGCCATTATGACAGACAGGCCACCAGCAATAAATACGTACAATGCAAGAAAAATTGTAAACAGTAAAATGTGTGTACAGTGACACTAAACTATGTGCATGTAATAAGTACCGTAAAAAGAAAATTATGTTTACTCACCAACAATGACACGACAACTTGTCTGATAACGATGAGTTTAATTTTACTGCACAACAAAGGAGAGCGTTACAGCTCTTCTAAAGGAGCTTCTTCAGGCGATAGTGTAGCACCGCCGTTGTTCTTCTTCCAGCAGTCTTCAATCCAAATCCCTAAAGCAGATTCCATCCGGACTACTGCCTTATTACATCCACTTACAACTCGTTTTGCGCCCTGGTTAAAGGACACTGCGGCCGTAGATCTTATATTCTTTTCCTCCTTTTTAAATAAAAAGAATCGTGGACTCATTGATGACGTAATGACGTCCTGCAGCGGTGTAGGTGTTCCCTTCCTTCAACATATCCAAAACTTTTACCTTTTTGGCAATTGTTAACATCTTCCGTTGGCGCTTGGGCATGGCCCCTGAAGCAGTACCTGGACCAGACCGTTTTTGAGCCATAACGAAGGGCTTGACTATGCACAAAAATAAACACAAAAGAGCACAATAGTTAACTCTTTACACAGCGAAACACGTTGATGCTGAATGAGCGAGACGAGACTTCCTGGTTAACACAGCGGAATCGAATTTGGCGCACTGTCGCTGAGCCAATCAGCACACAGGAATTTAAGTGCGTGCTTGGATTGAGTAGCTTCTCAGCCAGCGTCCCTTGTATGAAATCAACTGGGCAAACCAACTGAGGAAGGATGTACCAGAAGTAAAAAGACCCACTGTCCACAGAAACCCGCGAATCAGCGAAAAATCCACGTTATATATTTAGATATGTTTACATATAAAATCCGCAATAGAGTGAAGCCATGAAAGTCGAAGCGCAATGTAGCAAGGGATAACTGTATCTGTAACAAACAATTCATAATTATTCATGTTTCATTTTTGATTAGTAATAAAGTATACCCTTTGTACACTATAAAATGCTTAATTCCGTTTTCATTCAACTACTAAGATAAAAAAGAACCACATAGTTTTTATTTCATATGAGATATAATGTAATAAACAAACGACCTTTACCTGACACATTATTCAATTTGTGCTATTTTTCTGAATGTGGAATTGTTTTAAAATCACAAAGCATAGTTTATCCAATGAAATGAATCACATTAACTTTGAACATGATCCCATATGCATTTAACACAAGCAAAACATTCTCACAAAGCACAAAGTAATGAATCAATGAATAAAGTTATTATACTATACATTGTAGCATCATTGATCTTGAGAAAGCATGCAGCAGTATTCACAGAAACAACCTCTGCCACATCCTGAGAGCCCTCTTCACTACAAAGGCAATAATTAAAAACTTCTACATTAACTTCATTTGTTGTTGGCCTTGAGTTTCACATCTTTATAACCTCTTTATCTGAAATGAGGGTTTGAGAATACAATGACATTTCTGCTTTGCTTTGTTAAATTGGAGCTATTAATGTGGGATGGTTAAAAATAATAATTCATTACAAACAGTATTATAAAAGATCTTGACAAAATACATTTTAAATGAGGTTAGACATGCACTGTCTTAATTAGAATAAGCACTTTGTACTGCACCCGTTTCTAGTTCAGTAGGACTGCATAAACAATCAAATCAAATGCATAAAAACAGATTCAGACACCTGCAACATATAGTTTCTAATAATGGAACATTATGTATTTTTAAGATTAAATTTTAACATGAAAAGAAGCCTCAGCATAATGCTTAACTAAAACATACATTGAATGTTGTGCAATTTTAAATTCAATATTTCTTACATTGCTTATGCACCCTTTTCTGATCCTCTTTTATACTCTGCCACTTCAAAATAAATTAATCCCCAAGGCATCGTAGTGTGCATGTTGTATGGCTTGTTTTTTTGTGGGTAGATAATCCAAGTAAAAGGGTTTGACACTCTCAAAATTCTAAATATTTTTTGTTTACTGCACTGAATGAAATAACCTAAAAGGTTGTACCTCTTCATGGTTTGTATTCTTTAATACTTTAAATTTAGATAATGAGTAGAATATGGATCTCCTTTTTAAAGGAACTACCAACGATCACCATAAACAATCATTTTTACCAAACACATATTTGATTTGCAAAAATTCTGCTCTACAAGTTAAATCTATCTTTTTACATTCAAAATTTAAATTTTTCACCATAAAGTAGAGTCTCGCTAATCCGACATAAATGGGCCGGCAGAACGTCGGATAAGCGAGAATGTCGGATAATGGGAGGTGTTAAGAAAAAGCCTATTAAACGTCAAACTATTTTACACATTACAAACCTAATACAGTGTACTGGTTCATGAACGTCTCTGAACACGTACAAATCGGGTTATGACCAAAAAGTTTGTCAAACTTTTTCCTCTGTTCACGACCACACACTCGGTATAGGAACAAGCCAGTTTCCTTTTTGGTTTGTGCGCGCCGATGATTTCCGCACGTGTTCAGTCTCTCCCTGTGCATTCCCTGTGCAGCGCGAGAGAGACAGACACACGCACACATACACATGAGAGAAAGAGAGACACATGTGCAAATCTGTGTAAACCCGCGCAAGAGAGACACGCGTGTGCACACACCCGTGCGCGAGACACATGTGCACACAAACACACAAGCATGCGTGAGAGGGAGACACACACGCGCGTATGCACGGGAGAGAGGGACACGCACACACACACAAGCGCGCACGAGAGAGAGACACGCACACACACACAAGCCCGCGTGAGAAAGGGGCACGCATGCACACACACACACACACACAAGTGCACATGAGAGAGAGACACGCACACACACACACCAAAGAGGTCTTGCCACATAATCCACTGTAATCATGTTTTACAACAAAACAACATCAAAATTTAGCTGAAAAAATGAACTTAACAAAAAATAAACTACGCTCACAACTTGCAGTTCTTGTTGCCGATTGATGCTTTTTTTTTTTTTTGCGGTGGGACGTCGAATAATACAGAATGTTGGATAAGCGAAGGTCAGATAAGCGAGACTCTACTGTATTTATAATTTTTTTTAACAACACAAGCCTTTGAAAGAGTTGAATAGTTTCATGAACCAAAGATCTTGGCACATTACATCTCAACGCTTTTTAATGAGTTTTTAAAGGTAACTCTGATAAGTGAGTGATTATAAAATTAACATCACCTATACTGCATTTGAAGAAAGGAATGCAATCAACACTCATGATGAACGAAAAAACAAATAAAACAAATTAATCTGCACTTTACCTTTAAAAAGAATCATGGCTGGTGTGAGTGAGTTTCTAAACTCTTGTGGGATTCCACCCAACGGAATGACACGTGAAAGAGTGTCCCAAAGCAATCACAGTCTCCCAGCTCTGTAGCAATTTGCTGTAAAAGTGTATCCAAAAAGATCGCGGACATGCTATAAGTGCCTGCTGTCGATGGGTGATACAAGGAACATTATAAAGATCCCGCTACAATAAATAAAAGCGCTGTTGCTGTTTCAAGCTGAATAAAGCTGGTGTTGTTAAAGTACTGAGACTCAGCTTCGTGTTTTGGGGTGCAAGACGGTGACTCGCACGTCACAGCACACACGCACGCACACACACACACACAGAGTCACAATGCTGTAGTAAACAGTATACGGCTCACACGGATGTTGACTATATGAGTGAGGCATGCAGACTCAGATGGAGAATAGGAGACGATTACCCATGAGAGAGAGAGAGACACACACACACACACGCACGCGCAAGAGAGAGAAGAACCATCAGCTCAGTTGTGATCACATGACGCTCAGCAGACAAAGCATATCCATACTACTCGTATTGCAAGACCTTGCTCGTTTATCAAGTCAAAATTTATTAAAAATTTTATCTCTTCTTGCAAATCACTCGTAAAACATGTTACTCGCAAACCGAGGTTCTACTGTATATAAAAAGAAGGACTGTTCTTCCCTCGAATGCAAGCTTAAATTTTTACTGCTGCATTAGTGGAAAACTTCAGAAACATTATAACTTGGCATTCAAACTGCCAAAAAAAACAAAAATTTGTTTTGTCTTTTAAAATTTCTGTGGTGTAGTAGAGTTAAACTCAGTGTTTTTGTCGATATTTCACAATTCAAGGACATACTTACTGTAGTTTTCAGCCCAGCAAACTGTCTGTGTAACTTGCTCTTGTTCTCCTTGTATCTGTGTGTTTTTCTTGGGTACTCGACTTTGTTCCAAATACCAAGCAAAAATATGAAAAGAATGTAGGGCTGCTACCTTACACTTAGTGATGCTGATATGAAATTCCAAAAAACCTGTAATGGAAAAGGCAGGTTCAGAAAATGAATAGTCAAATATTTATACAAATGCCTTTTTGTTAAGTTGAAGGATCTCTTTCATTTTTTGTTTTGTAATTTTGTATGCATTGTCTATGTATCCTCTCGTTTTTTCACACTGACATGAACAGCTAACAGTTTCAAATTGAAATGTTGGGAAACAAATGCAACTACCTCACTTACTATGGTATATTTTGCCACCCTATAAAGATCAAGTAGTTGTGCATTTTGAAATGTGTTTTGATATTGTACTGAAAGAGAATGAGATACCATATACATGAAATGTCCATATTACTGTGTGTTCTACAGGGGTAATATATCAACAATTGTGCAAATATTTTCCAATCAGCTGGATTACATTTTTTTATTAAGTAAGGTTTATAATTTTCTCTACTTCAAAGCAGAACTTGTATTCATATGCCACTTACCAGTATAACCATGTCCTTCTCATTTCAGTAATGATTTTCCCAAAGGACGTTAAATTTAACCTATCTTCTGAAAACTGGTGCACAGCTTTTATTTGATATCTCATTAACTTAACCATAAATATGTATGTTTTTGCAATGCCATTGGTTTCTCTTTTAGCATACAAAAGGCATGGAAAATTACTGCCATTTTCTCACTTGGGTATTGGGTTTGCCTACAGCTACACTTTAATTTCATTTCTTTAAGATGACAATGCCAGAAGGGGACATTGCGGCTGATTAGTTTTTCCGTGTTACTCACTGCTGCAGACTGCATTAGGTCATGAAGGGAGGAGTGCAGTTTAATTAATATTACAGGATGCCAAAAGGAAAAAAGATATATGGATAAATTGCTTTGTATTGCTTGATAGTGATCAGGCCACAGTCGATAACAAACCTACAAAGTAAATATAACAGTAATGAACAAAGTAGGAGAACAAGGTAGGGGATTAATACACATATTTTTAAATAAAGGAATACTACACAGATTTATAAACAAAAAATAAATAATTCATTCACCCAACATTGAAGTGTTAATGAATAAGAATGTCTAAATGACTGATTTAACCAGAAGTTAAATTAAGACCAGGCTTTAAAACCGCTGTCTCTGCTTTGACTGTTTAGGCATGATGGTCTCTCTCTGACAGGAGGTCTGCATATTAAATAAAAGCAACTGGGGAAAAATACATTAAATTAAAAAAGTGCACTTAGACTGTGGATTGCATTAATCTAATTGTACTGTAATTACGTTCTTTTCAAAGAACATGTACAAATGTTACTGTAGTGATTTATATGTTACATACTGGCTTTAAGGTTGAAGCAGATTTTGGTAGGCACAAAGCAATATTAAACCCTTGGCAAAATTATACAGATTGACAAAAATATGACAGAGCAGCAAAGACAAACAAAACATAAACGGGTAATATTTTAAACTATGGAAATGAATCCTCCTGTTTTCTAATTCAGGACATCCCTGAAAACATATTCACAGTTGCAGGAACACTTACACTGTTACAAATAGCTGACCAAACTTAGAATTTGTACTGAAAATCATTAGACTATGGAATTAGCTTTACAATTTGGAGCAAAACCCAGCAAAAACATGTAAATGCCACAATGAAGGCAGGAACAGGACTAGGGAATTGAGCGCAGCATGATGTCAATGTTACTTATTGATGCCAAGCCACATGGGAATAATATTCTACCTGTAGATATAATGAAAAATAATGAATGCTGTACATCACCGTGGTTGGTTGGGAGCATGCAACGATATTGCATTGCCACACTCACCACACAACGAACCTCCTGAATTGGGACCCAAGTGCAGCAGACAACACCTCGGCACCACACTGGAACAGTGTAAGGTTTTTTACGGTGTCCAATCCTGCCACCAACCCCCAGTTTTCCCCTGAAAGTTGGTGGACCTGCTTGTATACTTCTTCTAACGTCTTTACACATATACATAATTCATTTTTGTTTTCTATACACATACATTTAATAAGCACAATTATATCATTTCATTATATTTGTATAATATAGTAGAGGAAAGCTCAATCAGAGTTGGAATAGTAAGAAGGTTAAAGATAGAAACAGAGTAACTGAAGAATGGCGGGGAGCTTGCTCTTTACTTTATTTAAATTACTGTAAGTTCTCATATGAATAGCTCCTCGTTTATGTTTATTTTATAAATACCTTTTTATGAGGAACGTTCAAAAAGTTTCCGCACTTTTATATTTTCTTTGGAAATGGTGAAGGTCGGAGGAGTAGTAATTAGGCATTTAAATGTTGGTACGAGGCTGGGAAAATTGCATCGTAAATGAAGGTGACTATGTAGAAAAGAGATGTAACTTGTTTTTGAAATTTTAAATAAAGAGAGTTAAAAAAAAAAGTGTGGAAATTTTTTGAATGTTCCTCATATTGGCATTTAATTAACATCTTTTAAGAGTCACTTTGAATCCCACTGGAATCATTCTGGGTCTAGGGACATCTTACCCTTACCACATTTTAGCTTATTTCAAGCCACATTTCGACAATGGTAAATGCATAATAGTATAGTAAAGTAGCATAGTGTACTAGACTGCTTATTACCAACAATAATTACTGTAATATTAAGGCAACATATAATATTTATAAAGGTATATTTAACTTATTTTCTGTTTGGAGTTATTTTCACAATAATTGTATGTTTACAAATACATATTTGGCTTTTTTATTGAATACAAAATAGATGCAGTTAAATTCAATTCAATATGCTGAAGTAATATAATAAAATAATAAATGCATCACAGACTATCTTAAAAAATGCATTCTGCTATGGTGCTTCAGTTAAACTTTATTTTTTCTGAACAGAAGTTAATATATTTCTGCAAAGACAAAGTCCAATGACTTTCCAACAATATGATTTATTTACGGCATATTGTTTTACATTTATGACCCAACTCTGCAATCTCATACTAGTGACAAAAATATTGCTCTTTAATTATTGGATATCTATTTGTTTTTGTCATACAGGTCCCACTGATAAGAACAGAAACAAACTTCTAAATATGGATCCTAAGAGAAAAGCTGTGCAGCATTCTTGATGCATTGATGACTCATCCAGTTAACGGCCTTTCGCCTGCTACTGCTGGAATTGGTTTGATGTTAGTATCAGTCAATGAGAATATCAACACAATTTATAAATATAAGAAAATATAAATTACAGTTGATGACATAATCTGTTTTCATTAAAGAAATAATATATACTAAGGGAAGCATTATTGTTTTTTACATTACAGATGATCAGATCTTTTGAAAAAACATTTTTCTTGTTAATTATCTAATTTACTATGAATTTCAATTTCTTCAACTTTTTATCTCAGTTCTAGGGTTAAAAAGAATCCATGAATTACTATAATATTTCACTGTTATTGTAATAGATTCATTTAACTATGGTGACCTACATGACATAAAACTCAAGCATATATATCCAATGCAAACAAAGAAATGTAGTATTTTAAGTGATGCATTTGCAAAGTGCAGTCATTTATTGCTCCACCCTGTAGTATTTATACAGTATATATATTTCAAAGTTGCTACAATTGATCTTCATTGAAACTAATAGATTACTGATTACTGCTGACATTGCTACAGTATTTTCCTGATTCATGGTATACTCAATTGGTGATTAGTTTGACTGATTTTGAATTTTACAGTGCATATATTCAAGGGCATATTTAAGGCATTTTTATAACCCAGGCCCTTTAATTCTTGAAGGTTAGTATAAAAGAATATGGTTATTTAATTATTTTATTTCTGTTACTATACATTTTAATTTGTAAAGCTTTGTTAAGTTTGAGTCTACAACATTGGAAGTTGTACATAATATTTATCATACCAGTACTGATATTATTTCCTCTATCCCTCAATTTTAGATTATGAATATAATATACACTGAGCTCCAAAAAAATAACAGAACTGCCTTCCAACTAATCCTTTTCATTCTTTTTCCAAAACCACTTGTATAGTACAGGGTCAATGGAAACTAAACCATACTCCAGCATCAATAGCAAAATGTAAGAATCAACTCTTTAATTGGTGTCATAACTTTTTAAATCAAATATGTTCTTTAAAAATTTTAGCTCTGTTTACATTTTGGAAGGATGGATGCTATTATACTAACTCAAATGGAGATATTTTTTCTTTTGAAAGAAGTATATCAAAGGAGGAGGGGTAGTCAGACTTGGCAGAGATTGAAACTAAAGGTCTAACCGCGCTTTGTACAAGCCAAAAAGAATGGCCAAGAATGGTATGCCTGAGAGCAAGAAAAGAAAGAGAGTCTCACTAGTCTTTTAGGAAGTTGTCCACAAATCCACGGATAGGAAATGGCTGCCAGTGTCGACCTTTTAACCTGTCTGTAATTGACGATTGTTTGCAACCTATGAAAACATGCCCCCATCGACTGGGAAGCTATGTCTTGATGATGGGCTCACAAAACATCAGCGTAAATAAAAAAGCATTAGAATGGGACAAAATAATTACTACATATTAAAATTATTTTTTTATGTTGTGTGTTGCCTTGGATAAAGGCATCAGCCAAGTAGGCAAATGAAATGTAATGATGTAAAAAAAAACAAATATTTGGAATCCTTATAGATCAAACCCTCATAAAGGACGATTAAAGAGTAGAAACCTTATAAAGCAAGGCTATGAAAAATGAAGAAAAAAATCTTAAGAGTTGTAGGCTTCTTGTAATCCTTTGTCAAAACTCCTGCCTTCCAAAAGTTTTCCCATGATGCCTTTAATTTCCTTTTTATGATGTGCACTGTTTATTCAAAGATTTTAACAAAAATTCATGTGTTTTGCAGGTTTTGAGCATAAGACTGGATAACTTACATATGGATTATTAAACACAAATAACATCAGATTCTTTGTTTTCTTGTTTCCATTGTCCAGCATTGGTCACTATTGGGTCCCATTCTATCAGAAACTTTCGTACGTTTTTTCTCCAAAAAAACACAATATATAAAAATATAAATTTTACAGTAGTGTATTCCTTTTAAGGCCTAATAAAAATGTAAAGAGGAGCAAAACAAATCAACCTACCGTAAACATTTCCTGATGAGAACTCCTTTACGTTTCTGAACACTCTGGCTACGGTTGTTCTGCTTATTATCTTGCAATGGCCATATGTAATGTCATTTTAGTCATAAAAGCATACAAATGTCATTTGAAAAAAAAACTGAGATTTTGAAGATGTAAATAAAATATCATTTAAAGTAGTATCCACATTATGGAGATATTCAGTTCAAACATGCTTATCAAGTAAGTCTATCTTAAATTGAGATGCTTGGCTTATTTCAGCTGGTTTTGGTTCATCACAGAGGATTAGGGCAAAGTCAGACTTGGTAATTGAGGCAACTAAGCATCATCTAATAGTTTTCTCTGCAGCAGTCTAAAGATAAAGCTTAACTTAATATTGTAGATTTATAGTTTTCTTATAGCTAGCCATGTGAAACAGAAGTCATAATTTGTTAGACATATCATTCCACCTGTAAAAGATTATAGTGAAAAGTGTTCCGTATTCAAGTACTGGACTGAGGACACAATCTGTTGTCTCTCAATTATTTTTGTATTCATGAGATAAAGAAAGCACTTTACAAAATGGCCTTTGGTTTTTGTGCTTTTGGCTCTTGGTGTTATGCATGATAGAAAAGTCAAGTTATTTTTTTATGAAGTGAACCAGGAGAATAGACAATGTTGTGGTGCCAAACTAAAATCTAGACCCCAAATCAGTTCTGTCTTTCACCAAAACCCAAATATTAAACAAAAATTGTCTGGTCTGGAAAATAAAGCTCAGAGATACAGTTAGGTCCATAAATATTTGGACAGAGATAACTTTTTTCTAATTTTGGTTCTGTACATTACCACAATGAATTTTAAATGAAACAACTCAGATGCAGTTGAAGTGCAGACTTTCAGCTTTAATTCAGTGGGTTGAACAAAAAGATTGCATAAAAATGTGAGGCAACTAAAACATTTTTTTTAACACAATCTCTTCATTTTAGGGGCTCAAAAGTAATTGGACAATTGACTCAAAGGCTATTTCATGGGCAGGTGTGGGAAGTCCATCATTATGTCATTATCAATTAAGCAGATAAAAGGCCTGGAGTTGATTTGATGTGTGGTGCTTGCATGTGGAAGATTTTGCTGTGAACAGACAACATACGGTCAAATGAGCTCTCCATGCAGGTGAAAGAAGCCATCCTTAAGCTGCGAAAACAGAAAAAACCCATCCGAGAAATTGCTACAATATTACAAATGGGCAAAATCTACAGTTTGGTACATCCTGAGAAAGAAAGCAAGCACTGGTGAACTCAGCAACGCAAAAAGACCTGGACGTCCACAGAAGACAACAGTGGTGGATGATCGCAGAATCATTTCCATGGTGAAGAGAAACCCCTTCACCACAGCCAACCAAGTGAACAACACTCTCCAGGAAGTAGGCATATCGATATCCAAGTCTACCATAAAGAGAAGACTGCATGAAAGTAAATACAGAGGGTGCACTGCAAGGTGCAAGCCACTCATAAGCCTCAAGAATAGAAAGGCTAGATTGGACTTTGCTACAGAATATCTAAACAACAACAACATTTATTTATATAGTACATTTTCATACAAAAAAATGTAGCTCAAAGTGCTTTACAAAATGATGAATAGAAAAATAAAAGACACAGTAAGAAAATAAAATAAGTCAACATTAATTAACATAGAATAAGAGTAAGGTCCGATGGCCAGGGTGGACAGAAAAAACAAAAAAAAACTCCAGACACTGGAGAAAAAAAATAAAATCAGCAGGGATTCCAGACCATGAGACCGCCCAGTCCCCTCTGGGCAATCTACCTAACATAAATGAAACAGTCCTCTTTGTATTTAGGGTTCTCACGGGAGGACTTGATGATGATGGTCACGTAGACTTCTGGCTTTTAGTCCATCAATGTTGGAGCATCATGATGCTTTGAGTAGGTGGTGGAAGAAACCGGAAAAAGAAACAGAAGAGAGAGTAGGGGTCAGTACGGATTTTAGAGCCACCATGAATAGTTATGATGAATTGAACATACAGAGTATCAGGATTAAGTTAAAGTGAAGTTATGAGAGGCCAAGTTAAAGTAATGTGTTTTCAGCAGTGTTTTAAAGTGCTCTACTGTATTAGCCTGGCAAATTCCTATTGGCGGGCTATTCCAGATTTTAGGTGCATAACAGCAGAAGGCCGACTCACCACTTCTTTTAAGTTTAGCTTTTGGAATTGTAAGGAGACACTCATTTGAGGATCTAAGGTTACGATTTGGAATATAGGGTGTCAGACATTCTGATATATAAGATGGAGCGAGATTATTTAAGGCTTTATAAACCATAAGCAGAATTTTAAAGTCAATTCTGAAGGACACAGGTAACCAGTGTAGTGACATCAAAACTGGAGAAATTTGTTCGGATTTTCTTTTCCTAGTTAGGATTCTAGCAGCTGCATTCTGCACTCTTTGCAAATGATTAATGTCTTTTTGGGTAGTCCTGAGAGGAGTGTGTTACAGTAATCTACTCGACTGAAAACAAAAGCATGAATTAATTTCTCAGCATCTTTCAATGATATAAGAGGTCTAAATTTTGCTATGTTTCTTAAGTGAAAAAATGCTGTCCTAGTGGTCTGATGAATATGCGATTTAAAATTCAGGTTACAGTCAACAGTTACCCCTAAGTTTTTTACTTCCATTTTAACTTTTAATCCTAATGCATCGTTTATTTCTGATAACCTCATTGAATCCATTATTGCCAGTCACTAAGATTTCAGTTTTTTACTTTATTTAGCTTGAGAAAATTACTATTCATCCATTCAGAAATACCAGTAAGACATTGTGTTAGTGAATCGAGAGAGTCGGTGTCATCAAGTGCTATTGATAAGTACAGCTGTGTGTCATCAGCATAGCTGTGGTAGCTCACGTTGTAACCTGAGATAATCTGACCTAACGGAAGCATATAGATTGAGAAGAGCAGCGGACCCAGGATAGAGCCTTGTGGAACACCATATAGAATATCATGTGTCTTTGAGTTGTAATTACCACAACTAACAAAGAAATTTCTCCCTGCCAGGTAGGATTCAAACCAATTTAGGACCCTGCCAGAGAGGTCCACTCATTGATTAAGGCGATTTCTAAGAATATTGTGATCAATGGTGTCAAATGATCTAGGATCTAGGAGGATGAGAACAGATAAATGGCCTCTGTCTGCATTTACCCGCAAGTCATTTACTACTTTAACGAGTGCAGTTTCTGTGCTGTGATTTGTTCTAAAACCTGACTGAAATTTATAAAGAATAGCATGTTTATTGAGGTGGTCATTTAACTGCAAAATGATTGCCTTCTCTAGAATTTTACTTAAGAAGGGCAGGTTAGAGATGAGTCTAAAATTTTCAAAAGCAGAGGGATCAAGATTATTTTTCTTGAGTAAGGGTTTAACTACAGCAGTCTTAAGACAGTCTGGGAAGACCCCCGTATTTAATGATGAATTTACTATGTCAAGAATATTATCAATTAGCACGCCCGATACTTCCTTGAAAAATCTTGTTGGTATTGGGTCAAGGACACAGGTGGAGAGTTTCAGTTGAGAGGTTATTCTATGTAAAAAAGCCAGCACAGTTCTGGAAAAACATTCTTTGGACAGATGAAACCAAGATCAACCTCTACCAGAATGATGGCAAGAAAAAAGTATGGAGAAGGCGTGGAACAGCTCATTATCCAAAGCATACCACATCATCTGTAAAACATGGTGGAGGCAGTGTGATGGCATGGGCATGCATGACTGCCAGTGGCACTGGGACACTAGTGTTTATTGATGATATGACACAGGACAAAAGCAGCCGAATGAATTCTGAGGTGTTCAGAGACACACTGTCTGCTCAAATCCAGCTAAATGCAGTCAAATTGATTGGGCGGCGTTTCATGATACAGATGGACAGTGACCCAAAACATATAGCCAAAGCAACCCAGGAGTTTATTAATGCAAAGAAGCAGGAAATTCTTGAATGGCCAAGTCAGACACCTGATCTTAACCCAAATGAGCATGCATTTCACTTGTTGAAGACTAAACTTCGGACAGAAAGGCCCACAAACAAACAGGAACTGAAAGCTGCTGCAGTAAAGGCCTGGCAGAGCATTAAAAAGGAGTAAACCCAGCATCTGGTGATGTCCATGAGTTCAAGACTTCAGGCTGTCATTGCCAGCAAAGCGTTTTCAACCAAGTATTAGAAATGAACATTTTATTTCCAGTTATTTAATTTGTCCGATTACTTTTGAGCCCCTGAAATAAAGGGATTGTGGTAAAAAAAATACTTTAGTTACCTCACATTTTTATGCAATCTTTTTGTTCAACCCACTGAATTAAAGCTGAAAGCTGCACTTCAATTGCATCTGAGTTGTTTCATTTAAAATTCATTGTGGTAATGTACAGATCCAAAATTAGAAAAAAGTTGTCTCTTTTCAAATATTTATGGACCTAACTGTATGTTGTTCAAGTTAAAAAAAATAATGAAACAAAGTACACACTTAGACATTTTATCTACAATCTTGAATAATCAGGAAGTGAGGAGTGCTGTCCTTTATACTGTTGATCCACAGCATCATAGGTCTTGACTTTTAGTTCTCCCACTGTGGTGATCATCCTAGCAACAGTAGTCAAAGAACCTACAAAATATGGGATCCTATGAAAAACAGTTTCATTGGAAAAGATTTTGAGCTCTTCTAAATTGGATTGAAAACTAAAAATAAATATCACAATAGGATTCAGTAGCCCAACGAAAAAGAATATAATTGCACATAAAATCTCAAAAAAACAAAAATTTAAAACAAACCCAATTCATAACACTACTTTTCCTAGTCTTTTTTTTTATAATCTTTGCCTGTTCAATAACTATTCTAGGTTTCTCCCTATATAAAAGCCTTTTTTTCCCCTCATAGTTTAACTGTTACAGTTTTAAAAACATCTGCAAAAGCACTAATTTCTAATGAACTATTTACTATGTCCTGCAGTGGGCTGGCGCCCTGCCCAGGGTTTGTTTCCTGCCTTGCGCCCTGTGTTGGCTGGGATTGGCTCCGGCAGACCCCTGTGACCCACTATTCAGCTCATATCCTGCAAAATCCACCTACACAAAATTGTGTGGCATCTCATTGGCCTCCAACTCAAGTATTGCTAGATGCCATCTTCCCTGCAACACAGAGGTGCCCCGGATTCCCGCAGGGCACCATGGGAGATGGAGTTCAGCTTCACAGCCCTGCTGGGTGCCGTCGTGTGACGCTGCAGGGAGACACGGGGATTTTTATTTTCCCTATAGCCCGGAAGTACTCCCAAGTCACGGGGACGGAAGAACAAAAGTACTTCTGGGATGAAGAAAAAGTCTTCATCTGACCCGGAAGTGCTATTAAATCACATGGACAGAAGGACAGGAGCACTTCCAGGTCAAGAACTATATAAAGGACTAAGTGGAGACCCAGCAGAGAGCCAGAGTTGGGAGGGTGACTGACAGAGCTGCTGGGAGAGGAGGATTGTATTATTGTGATTATTGATTATTGGATTATTGTTAATTGTGGTGCTTTGTGCACTTTATTTAAGAAAAGAATTAAAATTCTGCTTGGTGCTTTTAAATGTGTGTCCTGAACATCTGTCTGTTGGGTTTCATGGGGCCCTCTAGCGTCCACAATTTTCAATATTTTAGTATTGGCCTAGTTGCTCTCTTCATAGTGCTCCTACATCTTTTTTGTAATATGGAGACCAACGCTCTACACAGTACTCTAGATGAGACCTTTGCTAGCTCTTTATATAACCCAATTGTATTTTCCCTTGCCTTGTAATTCACACATGGAGATGCAGAATTTAACATCCTAATTGCCTTCATGATCACTTCTTTACACTGTAGACAGTGAGGAATGTGTGGTGACTCCTAGGTTCTTCTCATAAGGAGTTCTTTCTAGTATCAGGCCTCCCCCTGTTTATTCAAATCATAACTTTTCCACCTCCGGCACATGTAATACTTTAAATTTACTTTCATCAGCAACAAATCTGCTTAAGTCTGTATGCTGTCCAAGCCCCTCTGGAATTGTTAGTCTTATGACTAATAAGTATTTTTTATTGTTATGTTTTAGTTGTTATACAACACTGTTTTTTGACTTGTCAAAGTTGTGATGCATGATGTCACTAGTGTAATTCTATATTAACTGGTATCACACTATAAATTGATCTTTGTTCTACCAGATTACTTTTTTTTTGGAAAACTTTTATATTGTTTTTATAGAAAAAAAGGGGAACAACCCAATAAGAAAGGTGCAACAACAAAAATTGAATAAAGTATTTTCCTACCAGTTTCAACTCTGCCTGTCCATTTCGTTTTATAGTTTATCTTCTGGTAATCCATTGCCCGACTAGACTAATGATTCCATCTCTAAAGAATCCTAATGATTCCATCTGTCCATAGAACTGCAAGAGAATTAACAGTGATAATATGGGGGGGGGGTCCAAAACAGTGTAAGTGGTGTGACTCAGCTGTGCAAGAACAAAAAAACAAAATTCAGCAAGCACAGAAACAGCATATGTGTCACCTGAACATTAGCACTGATATGGTGACAAACCAAAACAAACACATCTGCAATGGACTGGAATACCTATTTTTTATACATCCATTTGCAAAAAAAATAGCAATGGGGCATAATAATTTAAATGTGATATATTAATAATTATTGGCATTTTCAGTGGACTTTATCGCATCCAACAGACCATTATGGTAACCTCGCAGAAGAGGCCCAAGCCAAAGGCCTTTTGTTCGATGCCACAATTTTGAACAATAATGTAGGAATAGAAAGCAGGAAGCAGTGCAGGAGCAGAAAATGTATGTTAATGTTTTTTTAAAAGAGTGAGAAACAGTGGAAACACCAGTTTAACAGAGAGTCACTTTTCCATATAGAATACTTTCAGTCACATAAATTAGAGCATCCATTTCTTTATGAGTTTTCATCATTTAAAGAAAAACAAGGAGTAGGATTTTTTCACCTCAAATCTAGAACCTCTCCTGAACTGCTACCAGTCTAGATGCATGGTAAATATCAGGGCTCTTCAGATTCACATGCAAATCTCAGAACAAATTCAATTTTTTCCAAAAAGCATCTCAATGACCCATAGACCTGGTATCTGCATACACTAGGAACAGAGTAAATGCATTTAACCCGCTGATCTTTTCAATAGTATCTGGACTGACATGTGGCACAGATAGAATGTGGCATAAGACCATTGTCATTTGTTCCCATGTTTTTTTCTTTTCTGTCAGATGTTTTTAATTTGTAGAAATGGTATTCTTGTTAGCTTTTCTATTGCTTTATACAGGGATAATGACAATGTCTATTGCTGAAACAAATATGATTGAATTACCAAAATATCCACCCGGTCTGCATTAGAAAATTCATAGTATTGCCCCTCCATTTCCAACATAATTGGGAACAAATGAATGTTAAGTTCAGTCAAACAGGAAAACCAGCATGCAAGTTGTTATGTAAAATAAAGGACATGATACAATGTTTCACCATATAATACTACACTAATAAATCAAAATCATACAGCAAAATGATTTCAAAATATTCTGTTTATTCAAAAGAAAATGAGAAAATCTAATTATTTTCATCTTATCCATCATTGTCAATGCTGGCACACTGTTAGTGCCTTGCAAAGTTTTCCAATCAATCATTTATTTCTATAAACATAAAATTCTAAAGGAGAATTTAGGATGGAACATATTTAATAGAAATAATGCAAAAAAAATCTAACTTACCTAGATGCTTTGCTTAAGCAGATTCAAATTATATCATATATACATGAGGAAAAAATAAGCATGACCTCTGCAAAGCAAATATGTATAAATTATAGTAATCAACAAAATTGCTAACTATAACTTGGATTTTATATTTTATTCCAAACATCAACAATCTAACAAACATTATTGCCTGACTTATTTAAATAATTGTGTCACAATATGATTAAAATATTAGCCTATTCACTGGAACATGTTAGCTATCTAGCTATGTAGTTTTAGTGCAATAGTATGGTGTAAATGTACAGTAGTTATATAAGACATGCCATTATATCCATATATTTAGTTTTCACATTGTAACAAGTATAATAATATTTAGGTCACCTGCCCTTATTTTCCTCCCTGATCTTTCTCTGGTTTACCTTCCTCAGCACCACTCATGGCAGAATCAAACCTATCAGTCTTTGTTTGTTAATAAAAGCATTCACAGGTTCGTTGTCTCTGCTAGACTGAAAGTGTCTGCTCTTCTGAGGTTTGTTTCAAGACTGATTTTGGCACTTTAGTGGTTTTCAGGCCTGTGCATGTACTTAATTTCTGATACTCTAGTTTATGTTCATGAACATGGCTGAGTTTGATACATATAAAGTGTGCTGGCTATAAAGAGAACATGAGTGTTTAGCTATGTCCATTCTGTTTAATTACAAGTACCAGGAAGCAAATAATGAAAAAGACAGAAAAAAAAAAAAAACATTAAGAATTTTTGTCTGTGTTCCACAAGAGACCTAGCTTTTTAGCAGTCTAATTTGCACCCTGCCCTAGGAGAATCTTAGAAACACCATAACAAGTTCACCATGACTTGTGCTGATTTGTATTTTTTTATCCTTCATATATTTATTTCTTTATATTAAGCTGTATTATTTCACCATCATGTTTAAGGGATTCAAAATAGCAACAAGATAATAATCTCATAGTACTACAAGGACTAGGACACCCAGTAGTTTTCACCTTAGTACCTCAAGAGAGTCAAAACCTTTATTCTTCTGTGCTTTCTACTGTTACTTTTTTCCTTCACCAAGAGACCAGCTTATCGTTCTTTTTTCAGCCACTAGTCATGTACCATCAGCTTTTATATCCTTGGTGATATTACATGAACATATCAACAAAGCTGTCTAATTTCTACATATGTGCCTCATTTTATTATTATCAAAGGCCCACAGCCATACTTCCTTGCTCACATTGCCTTAGATTTTGGGGCAGAGTGATGGCTCTGAGGATAGGGATCTGCACTGGCAATCGGAAGGTTGCCGGCTCGAATCTCGTAAATGCCAAAAGGGGCTATGCTCTGTTGGGCCCTTCAGCAAGACCCTTAACCTGCAATTGCTGAGCACTCTGAGTAGTGAGAAGAGCACTATATAAATGCAAAGAATTATTATTTATGATAAAGCTCTTGTCTGAAGAAGCTTGTCTTTTAAGGCTGCATCTTGCAAAAACTGATTCTGATTTTTGTCTCTCATCTTTTTTTTTTTTGACTGCATAGATACATTTTGTGACTGATGCAAATCTCTCTGTCTTCAATGTGTCCTGTACATACAAAATGAGTAAAATAACTTTAACAGACAGATGTAAATTAACAGATGATACTTGCTGCTGTACTTCACATCATTTCAGTAAAGGACACATGTAAATTCAAAAGGTTAAGGTAGCAAGAAAGAGAATCAAGAAATCACAAATCAGAGTGGTTGGTTTCAGCACATTTATCCCTTATGGTATTCTGTACATAGAAACAAGAGGCCAAAGGACAGGAGACAGAACTGGTGAGAGCGTTGTGGATGGTTTAGATGTAAAGTAGTTGTAATGACATTAGTGTAAATACTTTCTGAAAAGTTTTAATTCCATGATAGTTTTTGACAATTACACATCTATAGAAAATCAGACTTGCGTGAAACAATGGGAATTGAGCTGCAGTGTGAATGTAGTCTTTTTGGTTTCAAATACAGTAATCCCTCGCTATATCGCGCTTTGACTTTCACGGCTTCACTCTATCACGGATTTTATATGAAAGCATAACTAAATATATAACGCGGATTTTACGCTGCTTCGCGGGTTCTGCGGACAATGTGTCTTTTTACTTCCTGTACATGCTTCCTCAGTTGGTTTGCCCAGTTGATTTCATACAAGGGACGCTATTGGCGGATGGCTGAGGAGCTAACCAATCAGAGCACACAATTAAGTTCTCCTGACTGAGAAGCTAACCAATCAGAGCACGCAGTTGAGTTCCTGCGTGCTGAATGCACTGTTAACCAGGAAGTCTCGTCTCGCTCATTCAGCATCAACGTGTTTCGCTGTGTAAAGAGTTGTGCTCTTTAGTGTTTATCTTTGTGCATAGTCAAGCCCTTCATTATGGCTCCAAAACAATCTGCTACTGCTTCAGGGGCTGTGCCCAAGCGCAAGAAGAAGATGTTAACGATTGCCGAAAAGGTAAACGTTTTCGATTTGTTGAAGGCTACGATTCTTTTTATTTAAAAAGTAGGAAAGGAATATAAGATCTACGGCCGCAGTGTCCTTTTAACCAGGGTGCAAAACGAGTTGTAAGTGGATGTAATAAGGCAGTAGTCTGGATGGAATCTGCTTTAGGGATTTGGATTGAAGACTGCCAGAAGAAGAACAACGGCAGTGCTACACAATCGCCTGAAGTGGCTCCTTTACAAGGGCTGTAACGCTCTCCTTTGTTGTGCAGTAAAATTAAACTCATTGTTAT
>JANRMT010062856.1:84984461-85000838 GCA_026402145.1 Polypterus bichir lapradei
ATTACGTGGGAGGCGTGATGATGTCACACGAAACTCCGCCCCCACGGGTTTCACGCTCATCTCCATTACAGTAAATGGAGAAAAACAGCTTCCAGTTATGACCATTACGCGTAGAATTTCGAAATGAAACCTGCCCAACTTTTGTAAGGAAGCTGTAAGGAATAAGCCTGCCAAATTTCAGCCTTCTACCTACACGGGAAGTTGGAGAATTAGTGATGAGTCAGTCAGTCAGTGAGTGAGTGAGTCAGTGAGGGCTTTGCCTTTTATTAGTATAGATAACCATACAAACATATGGTTTCTACTTCGCGGATTTTCACCTATCGCAGGGGGGTCTGGAATGCAACCCCCGCGATCGAGGAGGGATTACTGTATAGTGAAAAGTCAAGCAAAATGACACCTTTTATTGGCTAACTAAAAAGATTACAATATGCAAGCTTTCGAAGGGGCCCGAGTTGCCTTAAAAGCTTGCATATTGTAACCTTTTTTGTTAGCCAATAAAAGGTGTAATTTTGCTTGACATTTCACTAAATTCATAATAGCTAACACGGTACAACACCCTGGTTTCAAATATCAAACACAAGGTTGTATGCTGTGGTTTAAAACAATGGTACAGTTGCTCTCATCAACATGGCAGGGTTCATTAAAAGGAATAACAATTGGAAACAACAAAAATAACAATGATGATTCAACAGATTAATCAGACCAAATCAGAACACTTCAAAGTGGATGGTAAATATTAATCCTAAAAATAACTGCAGTGAAAATATATAGAAAAACCCCTGAACACAGCAAACTAGGAACTGTACTAATGGAATCGTAAGAACTCTTTGACAATTTCTTACATTTAACACTTTTTTTTTCCATTGGTCCTTAGAAATACGCTACATGGATATTCTCCTGTGTTTCAAACTCATTTGCCTGTCCGCTGAAGTCAGAAATTATTCAAAGAAATGTTTAGAGTCTAAATTAAACCCATACTCTGCCTGGCCAATTTGTTGCAGTTCAGAGAAAAACTGTTATGGCATTACCATAAAACAATTAATTTGTTTGAGACCCTGATGTTATTATTCTTATTTCCATTCAAATTCTGCATATCCTTATTTCTACCTGGATCAGGGGCTGTTAGCTTGGTTGTCACATCTTTATAAATATGCTTGTGGTCATCTGCATCTTGAAGAGGTGGGCAAGGAGGACAAGCAGAAGGGGGCTTTTCTGTTTCAACTATGCTCGATTCACCTGATGTAAAAGTATAATAATCTCTTCTGTTTATGACATGGGCAGCATTTCACCAATTTCCTCTTCCACGAATGATTTAAGAATTGATGTTACTTTTGGTAGTTTGGCAATGGCCTGTTATGCCATTTGCTTTATTTAAGTAGCGCCCAGCTATTATATTTTCTGATCATGATGGATCTCTTCGTTGACACTTGGTAACTTATGCAGATTTACTTACATTCACCCGTTTGTTGCCTGTAATGTCACACAATGCAACACATTGACTATTTGTTCAGGCTAAAAATGCACAAAATATTTTTTTTTTCTTTTGGCAAAAATGAAAAATATTTTCTGTAACTGCCTTTATGAAGGTCTGGTGAGGGATCCCTTTTGATCTGGGCTATGGGGGCATCTGCTACACCAGTGAGTGCTGTATGTATGTATTTTTGTTTCTCAGACAAGCCATTGCCTTATTTGCAGTACTAATCATCTATTAACCATCCCACCCCATAACCACCAATACATGTATGTCCATTGCACCAATTATTTATGGAGGCAAATTATAGATTTATATTAATGCATTTTGCCCACTTTTGCCAGCAGCCATACCACATGCCCTTCAGAACAGGAAGTCCACCTGAAGCTAAGCATGTTTGCGCCCAGCCAGTACTTAGATGGAAGGCTATCTTGGAAAAAATTTGGGTTGCTGCTGGAACAGATGTTGGGGAGGCCAGCAGGGTACTCTTACCATGTGGTATCAGTGTGGATCCCAATGCCACTGTGCTGTGACAGGAACATTTTGCTATACAAATGTTGCAGCCCTTCAGATGAGACATAAAACCAAGGTCCTAATTCTTTGTGGTCATAAAAGATCCCAGGGCATCTTTCATAAAGAGTAGAGTTTATCCCAGTGTCCTGGCTAAACTGCCAATCATGGCCTGGTAATTCAGGCCTCCTAATCCTCACCTGTCTTTAATTAATTAGGTCTCTCGTCCCTTTATCACCTAATGACTATTGTATGGTGACCATACTGATGCAAAATGGCTGTCATAGCATCATTCAGGTTGATGCTGTACATTGGTGGTGGCTGAAGAGGTTCCCCCTATCTATGTAAAGTGCTTTGAGTGTGCTGAAAAGTGCTAAATCAATGCAATGCCTTCTTCTTCCTCTACTAATTAAAAAGGAAAGTTTATTACTTTTCTGACCTGTTTGGGGTTGTCTCACCTTTACCTAATACTCACTTCATGCTGTTTTGTTTTGAATATTTATTTGTTTGCAGTGAAGCATACTTCTGATTGTCAGAGAAATTGACTGGACCTCATGTCCTTTAGTGCTATCATTTGGTGAGTGGGTGGTTTCTAATTATGACCATATTGGATTACATGAAATGCTTTGAACTTTTCTTGGCACATAGAAGACAGTCAATTCTCTGCTTCTACACTTCCTAAGTCACTTTAACATTTCAGTTAATTAAAAGCAAAGATTCATTTCTGTATTTTGTCATTGTATTTTTGAGAACTCCACATGTATTAGCCTGATAAGCAGTTAACAAAATCTGCTGTAGCTAAACTAAGACTATTGTCAGTTTTGTTGAATGAGATTCCTAATGCTTCCTTACAGTTGACTTCACTTGTCACTTTTTTCATATGGCTTATAAGCAAATAAAATGTCATTGCAAAAAAATGTAAAATATTCAAACAAAAGAGAATTTCTTAAAATTTTAGGCTATTTATGTTTTTAATTTATTTAAATTGCATGTTCTACAAGTATAATAAAGCACAGAATGTGTTTAACAATTCCACTTAACATATTATAGGTTTAATTATTTTTTAAAAAGTCATTTTTCCAGTATACAACATTCTTTACCATTGAAAATAAATTCTGATTTATTTAAATGTCGATAATAGTTGTCTTTTAAATAGTACAGACTATAACTTTTTTTTCCAACACTAGGACCTTTGGAATGTCTTTAGAATTAATAATTACATAAGCTTTTTAGGGAACGTAGATTTCAGAATTAGTATGTGCCATTTCAGTCAAATATAACGAATATTATGCATTCTTTAAATACTAATGTGTCACTTTTAGTTTGAGTTGACATTTCAAGGCAGCCAATGGCAGCTGCTACCATTTTAAGATTTCTTGAGTAAGCGTTTCAAACAGAGTGTTCCCTGCACTTATTCACTAATGCAAACTAATTAAGCAGAAAAAGTAACCTACCACTGAGCAGAATAGAAATTCATGAAGCAGAAAAAATGGAAAAAAAATTAAAAATGTGTCCCCTATAGAAAGCAAAGTCCAGGATACATGCAGCCTCTTTCACTGAGAGCATTCTTGTGGAACTCTGAGTCACAAAAGTGTAGGAACTTGGTGAGTTTTCCCAATAATTTATTTACAAATAAACTGTCATATAGCAAATACAAAAGTATATATTAAATACCACACAATTGTGTCAATAAAAGAGTGTGGTGCAAGTAATCTGGGGACAATCAGCCATGCAAAATATTTTTCAGGCAAGTGTTTGGGATGTCAGAGAAGCTACAAGCAGGGGAAATTAATGAGCAAAGCTAAAGAGAATCATATGTTCTTATGAATAATAGTAAGATTTTGATGGCAGTGCATTAGTAGCCAACAGTCTCCACTGCAAGCATAAAAAACCTTAAATTTGTATTTGTGGGGCATGCTAATAACCAGATGAGTTTAGAAATTGTCAGATATTGTAACTATAGTGAAGACATATTTGGCATTTCAGACAATCATCTAAGTGCAAGCTACAGTTTTAGACAAAAAAACAACTTATCTTAGGTACCATTTTCAGTAATGAACACCTTGGGTTTACAATTTAGATACAAAGTTATTAGATTAGATTAGAAAAAACTTTATTACTAGTATAATGGTTAAAATTTGTACAGTTCACTTTTAAACCATTAGCTGGTTAAAAATTTGCAAAGGGTCATGCAGACACAGAAAGACAAGTATCGCAACAAAATCACTGAGGTTTAAAATCTAGTACTATAACAACTAATTCAAAATGTCAATGTCAGTATATTTACCATAAGACCTGAATATAGAGTGACACTGTAGCATCACTTGATATCTTTTAAAAAATGTTACTTGTTAGGCTAAGTCACGTTATTATTATGTCATTTAATACAAATGTACAGGTCAGTGAAAAATTTGTGTGCAAAGTACAGGCAAAATTAACTTGAGTGAAAATGTACACAATAGTCTATACATATAGTAAATATATATAAATATTAATTCATCAATCACATTAGCACATTAATTAAACAATTAGACATGATGACAAGTTGTACACTACACAGTGCATACTAATAACACAATATAATATGGGTGCAATGGAAGGTAGGGATGTAGGAACAGCAGCATGGGTGTGGATCAGATGATAAGGGTTAGTACCAGTCACTATGCAGAGTTCAGCATCTTAACAGCTTGATGAAAAAGCTGTTTCAGAACCTGCTGATCTGGGAGTTGATGCTGTGGTGAGGATGCTGCCTGAAGGTAATGGCTGAGGTCATTGATGATTTTCCTGGCTTTCCTTAGACACCACCTAATATATATGTCTCGTAGGTTGGGAACTTCGCCTCCAATGAGTCACTGAGTCTAATTGGTTCATCTATTGATGGATCGTCATAATAGGAAAAGCTGCCCGTTTTAGCTTCTGTTTATATGTGGGCAAGAGCAAAATGGAGACATAATCCGATTTACCAAGTGCAATGCATAGAAGAGCTTTGCATATATCGCCAAAGGGTTTGTAGCAGTGGTCCAAAGTCAGTTTTTCCTCTTGTTTGACAAGTAATATGTTTAAAATATTTTGGTAAAACTTTCTTCATTTTTGTCTTTTGTCCAGCCACGATTAGTGCAAACAGCATGTGAATTGTTTAGTTACAGGATTTCTAATAAAATTAGTCAATACTTTGTGGGCGAATGAGGAAGAAACACATAGACCACAACTGGCCTTGTAAAAATTTCAATCTTTAATAGTTTTCATTAAGAGTGAAAGCAAAATTACTCTTAAAAATACCTGCCTAAGATCTGAAAAGTAAAGAACATAATAGTTAATGGAAAATAACTAAAGGGAAAATCAAATCAAAAACTCCAAAAACATTATTTTTGAAAGGTGAAAACAACTGGCAGACAACACAACCAAAAAAGAAAACATGCAGAGAAAGAAAGTGACCAATATAATGAAGGGGAAAAAGAAGCAAATGGAATTTGTGAAATAAAATTGAGTAAAGTCTGTATCTTTCTATATATAATAAACTGGATTTGTTGAACAGAGTAAGTTAGTATACCCTGAGCAGTAGCAACAAAATAAGTGTTTTTCCCACACTGGCAACATAGGAATCTTAGTGAAGACCTGTGAACCACAGAAAATGCAGAAACAGAAAAATTTCAAATCTCATGCAAAAACTTGTATAAAAAAGGTACACTTCTAGGTTACACAGATACTCAGAATGCTGATTTAGCCTTAGCTGAATTAATGGTGATAAAAATAAATGTTTTACATTGAAAATACTATTATAAGCCACTGTTAAATACATTTCGTATTTACTCTACATTTACTCTACAATACGAAAATCTTAAAGGATAGTGAACCTTACAACATCATAATGGAAAATAAATATCATAATGGTTCAATCATAAACTAAATGAATTGACAAACTCATTTAGTTTGAAAAGAAGTTATAAAATATCAGAAACAATTTGTACACACTTTAATATAATGAAAAATTAGCTACCTCAAATGCCATTAAGTAGATTTTAAGAATTGTCCATTCAAGCAAGTTACAGCCAGAACACAGACTTTTCCCCACCGTAATAGACAGCAAAGTCACAGCAGTGAGAGAATGTGTTTGCTTAATTGCCAGTTTATGAAATTTAGGAAGCAAAGACCTTCATAGACATTCTATGATGAATAAAAAATTTGGACGGTGTTTTCCCTTGCCCGGACGCAGGTCACTGGGGCCCCTCTCTGGAGGTGGGGCTCAATGGCGAGCGCCTGGTGGCCGGGCATGCACCCATGGGGCTCGGCCGGGCACAGCACGAAGAGGCAACGTGGGTCCCCCTTCCCTTGGGCTCACCACCTATGGGAGGGACCAAGGAGGTCGGGTGCAGTGTGAGTTGGGTGGTGGCCAAAGGCGGGGACCTTGGCGGTCCGATCCTCGGCTACAGAAGCTGGCTCTTGGGATGTGGAATGTCACCTCCCTGAAGGGGAAGGAGCCTGAGCTAGTGCACGAGGTTGAGAGGTTCCGGCTAGATATAGTCGGGCTCACCTCAACGCACAGCTTGGACTGTGGAACCAATCTCCTTGAGAGGGACCGGACTCTCTACCACTCTGGAGTTGCCACCGGTGAGAGGCGCCGAGCGGGTGTGGGCATACTTATTGCCCCCCAACTTGAAACCTGTACATTGAAGTTTACCCCGGTGGACGAGAGGGTAGCCTCCCTCTGCCTTTGGGTCGGGGGACGGGTCCTAACTGTTTGTGCGTATGCGCCGAACAGCAGTTTGGAGTACCCACCTTTTTGGAGTCCCTGGAGGGGGTGCTAGAGGGCATACCTTCTGGGGACTCCCTTGTATTGCTGGGAGACTTCAACGCTCACGTGGGCTATGACAGTGAGACCTGGAAGGGCATGATTGGGAGGAATGCCTCCCCCCCTCCCCGATCTGAACCTTAGTGGTGTTTTGTTATTGGACTTCTGTTATCGCCACGGATTGTCCATAACTAACACCATGTTCAAGCATGGGGGTGTTCATATGTGCACTTGGCACTAGGACACCCTAGGCCTCAGTTCTATGATCGACTTTGTGGTTGTGTCGTCGGACTTGCGGCCACATGTCTTGGCCACGGGTGAAGAAAGGGGCAGAGCTGTCAACGGGTCACCACCTGGTGGTGAGTTGGCTTTGATGGTGGGGGAGGATGCAGGTCAGGCCTGGTAGGCCCAAACATGTTGCTAGGGTCTGCTGGGAACGTCTGGCAGAGTCCCCTGTCAGAAGCAGCTTCAACTCGCACCCCTGGCAGAACTTCAACCACGTCCCGAGGGAGGTGGGGGACATTGAGTCCGAATGGGCCATGTTCTGTGCCTCTATTGTTAAGGCGGCTGACCGGAGCTGTGGCCGTAAGGTGGTCGGTGCCTGTCGTGGCGGCAATTCCCGAACCCGTTGGTGGACACCGGCGGTGAGGGATGCCGTCAAGCTGAAGAAGGAGTCCTACAGGACCCTTTTGTCCTGTGGGACTATGGAGGCAGCTGATAGGTACCGGCAGGCAAAGCGGAATGCGGCTTTGGTGGTTGTTGAGGCAAAAACTCGGGCATGGAAGGAGTTTGGGGAGGCCATGGAGAACGACTTTCGGAAGGCTTCGAGGAGATTCTGGTTCACCGTCCGGTGTCTCAGGAGGGGAAGCAGTGCAGTGTCAACACCGTATATGGTGGGGATAGTGCGCTGCTGACCTTGACTCAGGATGTTGTGGGTCGGTGGGGGGAGTACTTCGAAGACTTCCTCAATCCCACTAACAATGAGGAAGCAGAGCCTGGGGACTCGGAGGTGGACTCCACCATCTCTGGGACTGAGGTCACCGAGGTGGTCAAAAAATTCCTTGGTGGCAGGGCCCCGGGGGTAGATGAGATACGGCCGGAGTTCCTCAAGGCTCTGGATGCTGTAGGACTGTCTTGGTTGACACGTCTCTGCAACATCGCATGGACATCGGGGACAGTGCCTCTGGATTGGCAGACCGGGGTGGTGGCCCCCCTCTTTAAAGAGGGGGACCGGAGGGTATGTTCCAAGTACATAGGGATCACGCTCCTCAGCCTAACTGGAAAAGTCTATTCGGGGGTTCTGGAGAGGAGGGTCCATCATTTAGTCAAACCTTGGATTCAGGAGGAACAGTGTGGTTTTCGTCCTGGTTGCGGAACAGTGGACCAGCTCTACACCCTTAACAGAATCCTGGAGGGTGCATGGGATGCTCCAGGAGTATGGAGTACCGGACCCCCTAATAAGAGCTATTCGGTCCCTGTAAAACCGGTGTCAGAGCTTGGTCCGCATTGCCGGCAGTAAGTCGAGCCAGTTTCCAGTGAGAGTTGGACTCCGCCAGGGCTGCCCTTTGTCACCAATTCTGTTCATAACTTTTATGGACAGAATTTCTAGGTGCAGCCAGGGTGTTGAGGGGGTCCGGTTTGGTGAACTCAGGATTGGGTCACTGCTTTTTGCAGATGATGTTGTCCTGTTTGCTTCATCAGGCCGTGATCTTCAGCTCTCTCTGAATCGGTTCGTTGCTGAATGTGAAGCAGCTGGGATGGGAATTAGCACCTCCAAATCCGAGACCATGGTCCTCAGCCAGAAAAGGGTGGAATGCCCTCTCAGGGTTGGGAGAGAGATCCTGCCCCAAGTGGAGGAGTTCAAGTATCTCAGGGTCTTGTTCACGAGTGAGGGAAGAATGGAGCGTGAGATCGACAGGCAGATCGGTGCGGCACCCGCAGTGATGCGGGCTCTGCATCAGTCTGTCGTGGTGAAAAAGGAGCTGAGCCATAAGACAAAGCTCACAATTTACCAGTCGATCTACGTTCCTACCCTCACCTATGGTCATGAGCTATGGGTATCGACCGAAAGAACGAGATTGTGAATACAAGCAGCTGAAATGAGTTTCCTCTGCCGGGTGTCTGGTCTTTCCCTTAAAGATAGGGTGAGAAGCTCAGTCATCCGGGAGGGCCTCAGAGTAGAGCCGCTGCTCCTTCGCATCAAGAGGAGTCAGATGAGGTGGCTCAGGCATCTGATCAGGATGTCTCCTGGACACCTCCCTGGTGAGGTGTTCCGGGCACGTCCAACCAGGAGGAGGCCCCGGGGAAGACCCAGGACACGCTGGAGGGACTATGTCTTCCAGCTGGCCTGGGAACGCCTTGGGATTCTCCCGGAAGAGCTAGAAGGAGTAGCCAGGGAGAGGGAAGTCTGGGCCTCTCTGCTCAAGCTTCTGCCACCGCGACCCGCCCTCAGATAAGCGGAAGAGGATGGATGGATGGATGGAAGCAAACTGCTGCCAACTTGATCCATACCAGCACAATGAAAAAGGCACTGGTCACTCTAACTGCTGGTATTTCTTTTGGGTGATACTGTACAGGTGTAGAATTTTTTTTTATAAACCCCAGTGCTAGCAAAGGGAGAGACCTTCAATTTGAGGATTTTTGTAGCTTCTACTGTTCTTTTAATTGGAAGAGTGTATTTTCATTTTGCAGATGGGATGTGGATTGGGCTCTGTCTGTTCCAGTTCCCTTAAGATTTTCTGTCATCATTGTAATTAAAAATTACTAACAAATAAAAAAACTGATTGAAAAGTAAAGGTTATTGTCTTCCTCAATAAAGGTTTATGGAGTTCAAAGTTTCACAGCATCAATCTAAAATATTAGTGTCAAATGTGAGTTACAACTGTTACAACTTCATCTGTGTGAGAAGCAACCAGGGAAACCCAATCAGCCGATGTAATACTGAACTATAAAGACACAGTTTTCCCCAAGTCATTTTCAGATTGGTTTCCTACGTATTGCACACTTATTCATATTTTTCCACTTTAACTATCATACAAGATGCATGTGCAAACAAAATAATATACAAAAACTGAATATTTTTTTCATAATATGTATAAAAGATCATGTAAAGTGTTTTCAGACTTTTTGAAAGTGATAGCAAAATACTGAAATGGAAATCTAGTTTGGAAGTGAAAAGCCCCAAAATAGATGCAGGCCAGACTAAGGTGGCACTTGGGGGCAAAGGGGTAAGAAGCATAGAAGAAGTGGGTGCATTGATGTGCTATATTTTTATTAGAGGTTGTTAGAAGTGGATACATAAAAGATGCTCTAGTGTGAAGAGTAGCCTGCAGGCCTGTTTATAAATAGTGTATCAAAAGAGGTCTAAGAAAACTAATGTATTAAGCGTAAATTTAAATATCAGGAAAGGATTTGATCTGAAGATAATAAGAATGTTATTATACTTAGATGACATGTTAAATGAAGATTGGGGTGCAGGAACAGAAACGACAGAGAATACAGCAGGTGCATCGAAGAAATTCCACAAGCTATCCCCCATTTCTGACTTCTAAAGAAGGTTATGTGACATTGAATGGAAATGTTTATGGAAGTTGTGTTAGGAGAAAAAAGTGGCCAAAGAAGGCTGAACATGAAGCAAAGCTGGAAAATATAGAGGAGATTGATCGGCTGGATGTATAAAGTATCATGGTGTGCTCAGAACTGCAAACAGTGGGGAAAAATTATTTGTAGGCAATTGGTTTTCCTAGATAAAGCTAAATGCCTGTTAAAACTGGTGTTTTATTGCACTGTAAAATCAAATTTATTCTGCTTACTCTCTCGCTGCGTCAAATGTGTTAATGTGGGAATAAGGGTTTTGGGGATATCTTTCCTTAAAACATGAATCCACTTTTATCAAATACACAAGTTCTTTGTCTGTAGACCACAGTTATATGTTACACTTCTGTCACTACTCCTGTTTGTCTATTCTTACACTTACAAACCTTGGGATATACAGTGTGCTTACACCCAAAACTGCCCTCCACTAGCTTCACACTTAACACAGGTGTAGCTTATCTATTGGGATTATTTTCTATCCCTCACCCTGACCTAACTGAGAACTTTCAGCAGGTCTAACAAGTTTTAATCTTTCAATATATCCATCAAATACCTAGTGCCATAAACAAAAGCTAAACAGAATAATGGAGCCTGTTAGTCTTAGATATTTGTTCTCTCAGGAGAACACCTACTGTCGTAGCTACACTAAATTCTCTATGGTCAGGTCATTATCTGACTTTTTACAGCCTACTATCTTCTTGTTTCTTATTTGTCTTGGGTCATAAATATAATATCTGTCTGTTATTCCTCAGGCTTTCTTCCTTGGGAGGAAAGAGGTGCTCACACTTCTAAACGTGTTTTTCTTCTGGAGGCAAAAAAATTCTACCTGTCATTGTCTCCTATATTTAAAGCTCATACATCTAAATACACACTTCTGGTGTCCAGATAGAGTATTGAAGCAGCAATTTCGCATTCAGAAACATTGCTTGTAACCTACATCAGAAATGGCAGTTTGACACTGAGCGAAGTCATGTGACCATTTCCAAGAAGACTGTGTATTGTGTATACTACCTGTATTATTTTGTGTTATTATGGAACCCTCCCCCTTGATAGATAGTCCTGGATCAGTGCTTTAAAAAAAAAAAAGGTTCTAATTAGTGATAACATTCCTAAAAACTCTGGAGAGAGAAGTTACAATGTCTAACTTATGCTTACCATTATATGGCAATTTTCTTCTTTTAAAAATTTAATTCACAGTCTTTTTAAATACATGATAACAAAAAATAACAAAATATGCTAGATATTAGACATATAGAAAACACAGTTAATTTCTGAGCATTTTTACTTTCCATTACTTGATGACAAAGAAGAAAACGTATGCTGGGCTAGAGTTGCAAGTTGGTTTAACACACATATTTTTGGCATAAGGGAGGAAACCAGAGGGTTCATAAAAGCCCACGTGTACATAAGAAGAATAAGCAAGTCCTACCCAGAAAAAAGGCTACAATGAGAATTAAACCGAGTTGCCTCAAGATGTAAAGCAGCAGCATTCCCCCCTGCACCACTGTGACAAAACTGATACATTATTCTATGGATGGACTTTGGTAGCATGCACGGATTAATTTTATAAACCATAAATGGTAAAATATTCTAATTTCATTTTAAAAAAAAAAAACCCTACTACCCTGACCTTACGGAAGACTTGCATCAGTAGAAACTGAAACTGTTCCAGCAGTGGGACTATTTAAAGCATCACAGTAGTAAATCTGAACAAGGCCAGATTATGATTCATCATTATAAAGAAACAGATGGAAACGGGTACAATTTCACCTAGGTAATGGTACTGCTCAACACAAGAAGTAATTTTCTTCTATTAAACATAAGTGCATCTGGTAATAGGCTAAAGTATAAAGCTTCCAGGGCATTTGATTCAGTATAAAACACTTTCCCATAATGAAACTCTTAACTCAAAAATGGCTACATAGACTTTTTTTATTACATTTTATTTGTTCTGTTTGTACTGCTTTTTCAGGTCTTGGTCAAACATAATATAGATGAATTATTTTATTACTATTACTTTGTTGTTTTGACTATATATTTGCATTCAGTGCTATTTACTTTTCACGTTGCTATATAGTGTTCTAATTCTGCTTGTACTTCATTGAATTTACGTACTTAGTTATTAAGTTTCTTTTTGTTTTTACTTCATGCTATACTTTTTACTTCCTACACATTTCCTTCTGATTGCTGGTGGCACTGCAGCTTGAGATTTTCTCTCCTTGGGTGGTTTCTTTTCAACTGCTTCAATCAACAATATCTATCATGTTACAGTTGTCTTTTCTGAATTTTTCTTACAGTTTAGAACACATCGTTCTCTCATTCCTTGAGACTGTGAACTTCTCTGTGTGATTCGAAACTGTATGCACATAACTTTAAACTTTTAGTTAGCCCCAAACTAACTAAACTAACTGACTACTTAAGTCAAAACCCAGGTTATAAAATATCATTGATTTGCCATTTTTTTTCCCATTGTCGGAATTTCTGTTTTTACTACTCACAGTAGGTTCTCAATGATCACCACTACCCACATTCAAGAGTTGCTATTCATATATTTGTATTGCTCTTTCCTAACCAAGGCTGAAGTCCACAAATTCCAAAACCAATGCACTAGATCCCATTATACTGTATGAAACAATGAAAATGATAATCTTTATATCAACTTTCCTTATTTTTCATCATTTCTTTTCATAGAATAGTATGAGAAAAAAAATCATAGTTTTCCAAAAGCACTCACTAAAATTGCTACTACTGCCAGTCATATACAGTATTACATTTATTACAGTGTTTTCTTGCATTGCTTCAACATTGATATCTATACTAACAAAAGGCAAAGCCCTCACTGACTCACTCACTCACTCACTGACTCATCACTAATTCTCCAACTTCCCGTGTAGGTAGAAGGCTGAAATTTGGCAGGCTTATTCCTTACAGCTTATTTACAAAAGTTGAGCAGGTTTCAATTTAAAATTCTACACGTAACGGTCATAACGGTAGACAATGTCCACCATGTTGAACTTTCTTATTTATGGCCCCATCTTCACCAAATTTGGTAGGTGGCTTCCCTGCGCTAACCGAAACCGATGTACGTACTTATTTCGGTGGTATGACGCCACTGTCGGTCGCCATATTGAACTTTCCAACGTCACTAATTCTCAAACTTCCTGTGTAGGTAGAAGGCTGACCCCATCTTCACGAAATTTGGTAGGCAATTTCCCTGTGCTAACCGAAACAGATGTACGTACTGTGGCAGTAGGGGGCGCTAGTGCTCCCTTGAACCCTGAGGTACAATTCCAGACACCAGGTAAAAGTCCAATACTTTTTATTTTTGTCTAACAACAATGTGCACAAAGCACCCTCCACACTACTCCTACTAATCACTAAATAAACACAATCTCTTTAACAATACTCTCCTCTTCGCCCAGACACTTTGCTCCTCTCCCACCCAGCACAGCTCAGTGTCTGGACTGAGGCACCGTCCTTTTATAGCCCCTGACCCGGAGGTGTTCCTGTCCCAGCAGTCCACAGTTCCTTATTCCTTCCAGGTCAGGGCAATCAATCCACCACTTCAACCCGGGAGCACGACATTTCTTCCCGTCACGTGACCGTGATGTACTCCCGGGTCATACGGCAGCACAGAGCCCATAAGTCCCCCCACAGCGACTCCTGGTGGTCCCCTAGGTATCCAGCAGGGCTGTGTATAAACACTACAAAGTCCATAAGGCCCTGCTGGACCTCGGGGCACGATCCTGCTGTCGGGAGAGCTCCTCCTGGCGGCCTGGGGGTGAGGACCGGCATGGGAAGCCGGCAGTCCTCCACAGTACTTATTTCGGTGGTATGATGCCACTGTCGGCCGCCATATTGAACTTTCTAATGTCACTAATTCTCCAACTTCCCGTGTAGGTAGAAGGCTAAAATTTGGCAGGCTCATTCCTTACAGCTTACTTACAAAAGTTAAGTAGGTTTCATTTCAAAATTCTACGCATAACGGTCGACAACGTTCGCCATGTTGAACTTTCTTATTTATGGCCCCATCGTCACGAAATTTGGTAGGCAGCTTCCCTGCGCTAACCAAAACCAATGTATGTACTTATTTCAGTGGTATGATGCCACTGTCGGCCGTCATATTGAACTTTCCAACGGTCTTTGTTACTTATGGGCCCATCTTCAAGAAATTTGGTACGCGGGTTCCCAACGCTAACTGAATCCACTTACGCACATATATACGTCCATAGCCTGCAGCTCAGTCACCGTGTGAGGCGGCGTTGGGTCCCCCATCCCAATGCCTCCCACGTTGTTGGCTGCCTGCCTATATAAGGTCGTCCGTAGCTCCGGTCTCTACATTCCCTTCTTTGCTTCGCCATGGGATTCATGTCTCCCTGCTGATAACTACAGCCTTTTTATTTAATCCACGGCTTCTCTGCTGTTTTATTGTTCGTTTATTACGATTATAGTTATTGTGTACGTATTTTAGACTTACTTTACATTGTTCAGGTACCCATTTCCTTTATCGTTCCAACCGTACCTTCATTAACATGTCTATCGAGGTGATCACCATCGATCAAAGAACTGTCACTTACCGAGTGGTTTCCATGCCCGGAGATGGCACTTGCCTTTTCCATTCTCTTTGTTACATATTGCACGGCCATATCAGGCTCACTCTTGATATCCAGAGGAACATTGTGCATTATTTATTGAATGACTGGGACAGGTTCAAGGTGTGGACTGAGGATGGTACAGGAGATAATTATACTACACAGGAGCACTATAAGAGTGAAATGCTTAAACCCTTCACCTATGGTTCTGCATGTGAGTTGATGGCTGCCGCTGAATTGTTCGGTTGTCGCTTTCAAGTGTACCGAAATGGCCAAATATTTTACACCTTTCAACAACCGCCAATGCCTCTTAAACATCTTTGATTCACAGGTGACGATTTGAGTAGTGGGCACTTTGATGTTTATGAATGTTTAAACTCTCAAAAGCTGGATGTGAAGTTATCGATGAAACCGGTTGTATGCTTACAATGCTTGACAGATGCCGAATGTCACTTCAACACAAGTCCTGCAAATACTGTCGTCATTGAAACAAACCATGAAACTCAAACCGACTATGACAGCAGCAATCCAAGCTGTGAGATTTGAGACAAGATTACTTTTCACACGGCCAACTGTACATTACATGCTCAAGAGTAAGCTCAGTGCACAGCTTGGTCATATTACAACCAGATGGCCGAACTGACAATGTGGTATACAAAGAGATCCTTAACAAATAATTATTGGTATATTTTCCCTCAGTTTAAAAAGGTTTAATTTTCTTTTTAATAAAAATTTTAAGGCAGTACTTCGTCGCTGCGAAGCGCGGGTATTTTGCTAGTCTAAAATAAACAGAACTACATGTTATTGAACTTCTGGTTTTCCCAAAGTTAGAAGTAAAATGTAGCTTACTCATCCATGGCAAACATGTATACACTATAAACATACATTTTTAATTTAGGGTAACAAGAAGGCTGGAGCTTCTCTTGCCAGCAGTAACACACCCACCTCTCACGAATTCTGTGACTAAAACAGAGAAAAAAAATCTGCCATTGCATGCTAATCTAACTTAAATAAAAACAGTTGGTAAAAACATCACAATATAAATTTGTGTTTATTTACATATACTGTATAAATTAAAATGTAAGCTCCTTAGTAAAGGATTATGCAAGTGCGAAACAATGTGGAGTGGCAGTCAATGGTATTTCACAATTATCCATTCCGTTGTTGAGTAAATCATGTAACGTTTATTTTCCAGTTCCTGTTTCCACAGTTACATTATAAAATTTTAAGGCAACACGGAAAAAAAAATGTTTTTCCACAGCCTTTCCACTCTTCACAAAAATTTACAATCCTTTATTATTCCTATTAGCTCCTGCAACCCAGCACACTCTTTTTTTAAAGAAACAGTATACTGTTAAAAATAATTATCTAGAACTTTTCCAAACACCAGAATGTCAATATAAATGCTGTAGGAAAGGTAT
>JANRMT010062856.1:85025838-85049988 GCA_026402145.1 Polypterus bichir lapradei
TGCAACACAGCCTTAGTGTGTTTGTGTGAAACACACACAAACACCCTCATACAGAAAGTGTGTATGATGAGCAGTGAGTGCAGAGGAGCTATGCAGAAACTTAACATTGCTGTAAAAGAGCATGCAGGAACTGACAAATCTAAAACTAGCAAAGGATTTAACTATTTAATCTATAATGGAACAAAAATCTTACATAGGCTTTTGATAATCCGCTACAGAATGAATTATGTTTCCTTGAACAAGACTTTAGACAAGAATTATCAAGGATAAATATAACTCACAAACTTGTGCCTTGTATATAAGGGAAAGGAAGAAACAAGATCAAGTTTCATTTTTTGCCATGTCTGTATGTACATGTACAGTGGTGTGAAAAACTATTTGCCCCCTTCCTGATTTCTTATTCTTTTGCATGCTTGTCACACAAAATGTTTCTGATCATCAAACACATTTAACCATTAGTCAAATATAACACAAGTAAACACAAAATGCAGTTTTCAAATGATGGTTTTTATTATTTAGGGAGAAAAAAAAATCCAAACCTACATGGCCCTGTGTGAAAAAGTAATTGCCCCCTGAACCTAATAACTGGTTGGGCCACCCTTAGCAGCAATAACTGCAATCAAGTGTTTGCGATAACTTGCAATGAGTCTTTTACAGCGCTCTGGAGGAATTTTGGCCCACTCATCTTTGCAGAATTGTTGTAATTCAGCTTTATTTGAGGGTTTTCTAGCATGAACCGCCTTTTTAAGGTCATGCCATAGCATCTCAATTGGATTCAGGTCAGGACTTTGACTAGGCCACTCCAAAGTCTTCATTTTGTTTTTCTTCAGCCATTCAGAGGTGGATTTGCTGGTGTGTTTTGGGTCATTGTCCTGTTGCAGCACCCAAGATCGCTTCAGCTTGAGTTGACGAACAGATGGCCGGACATTCTCCTTCAGGATTTTTTGGTAGACAGTAGAATTCATGGTTCCATCTATCACAGCAAGCCTTCCAGGTCCTGAAGCAGCAAAACAACCCCAGACCATCACACTACCACCACCATATTTTACTGTTGGTATGATGTTCTTTTTCTGAAATGCTGTGTTCCTTTTACGCCAGATGTAACGGGACATTTGCCTTCCAAAAAGTTCAACTTTTGTCTCATCAGTCCACAAGGTATTTTCCCAAAAGTCTTGGCAATCATTGAGATGTTTCTTAGCAAAATTGAGACGAGCCCTAATGTTCTTTTTGCTTAACAGTGGTTTGCGTCTTGGAAATCTGCCATGCAGGCCGTTTTTGCCCAGTCTCTTTCTTATGGTGGAGTCGTGAACACTGACCTTAATTGAGGCAAGTGAGGCCTGCAGTTCTTTAGACGTTGTCCTGGGGTCTTTTGTGACCTCTCGGATGAGTCGTCTCTGCGCTCTTGGGGTAATTTTGGTCGGCCGGCCACTCCTGGGAAGGTTCACCACTGTTCCATGTTTTTGCCATTTGTGGATAATGGCTCTCACTGTGGTTCGCTGGAGTCCCAAAGCTTTAGAAATGGCTTTATAACCTTTACCAGACTGATAGATCTCAATTACTTCTGTTCTCATTTGTTCCTGAATTTCTTTGGATCTTGGCATGATGTCTAGCTTTTGTGGTGCTTTTGGTCTACTTCTCTGTGTCAGGCAGCTCCTATTTAAGTGATTTCTTGATTGAAACAGGTGTGGCAGTAATCAGGCCTGGGGGTGGCTACGGAAATTGAACTCAGGTGTGATACACCACAGTTAGGTTATTTTTTAACAAGGGGGCAATTACTTTTTCACACAGGGCATGTAGGTTTGGATTTTTTTTCTCCCTAAATAATAAAAACCATCATTTAAAAACTGCATTTTGTGTTTACTTGTGTTATATTTGACTAATGGTTACATGTGTTTGATGATCAGAAACATTTTGTGTGACAAACATGCAAAAGAATAAGAAATCAGGAAGGGGGCAAATAGTTTTTCACACCACTGTATATGCCCATCTTCTATTTGTATTATTTTGTTTACTACAGCGAGTGTGTTTAGATAATTTCTTAAAATTACCACATAGAAAGAAACGGAAAGGTGATATGTATGTGCCTTTGCATTGAAATTTATATTTCTTCATAATTTTGCCGTTCCTGCTTGGATGCGAGAATGATATATCTCACAGTGCTTTGTTTTGTTTTCTAGTTTTTTGAAAGCTTATTTTAGTGAACAGATTTCTCCTTATAATACTGGCCCAACCCCTAGACAATTTACAATTTAACTGCAGGTGGAATTTTCTTCATTTTAGATAAACTGACTTGGAATGCAGTTTGTTTAATGCTGTAAATTGGATCCAGTCGAGCAGTGATTTCCCAGAAATTCTGATTTTGATTTCTATAGTTTAGCTCTATAGCTTCACGGTACATTTGAAAACCTAGATTTAATTGAATTGCTATGAAATTTCTAGTTTATACTCAGTGCAATCATGCATGAAGTTTGTTTTTTTGACAAATAATAACTCGTCATCTCAGTCATTTCACACAAATCATCAAATAAAATGCTATGAATATTTTTTATGTGATATTATTTTTCATAAAAGTTAATTTTTTTAAATTCAGCAATTTAATGTTTTGATTACTTGTGCATTATAGAGAAGCAAGCACTTAGTTGCTTTCTGGATCTACTGCATAGGTGTAATTTATAACAGGAACCCTTAATACTGTTAAATTTTAGCAAGACACATTTTTGTTTTATTTCTTGTTGCTAAAGTTTGTCTGCTGAAAATGTTTAGGACATGCTTCATTTTTAATTAGTTTTAGGCTTAGAGTCATTTTATATCAAGGTGTATGTGTGAGTGTCTAGTTGAGCCATCAGAGTTAGAAAGAAAATGTGTAGGAAGTCTTTGACAGTTTGCTTATGTAGGTCTCATTAACACTGGTCCTCATATAAATGTGTTGTGCACCTTAGCTTAATATGTATTTTCACCTTCTCCCATACCCTAAAATCAAAGTCACAAACCTATATTATTAACCACAAATTGCCAAATACAGTGAGTACATTAGTAAGTCATACAAATGGGATTTAAAAAACTTAAATCTAGTTTTCCTATTGCATAGCCATCACTTACTGCTGCCTCAGTCTTAAAAGTTTTATGTTATATTGTTCACACAATCATCGTCTGTGTGGTATTTCTCTAGGTACTCCAGTTTAATCCCACTTTCTAAAATACATCGATAGTAATGAAACTGACATGGTATTAGTAAATGTGAATATGCGAGTTTGTCCCCAATGCGTAACTTATTCTAGTGCAATGGGTATTAGTTTTGCACAAAGCAGAGATAGATGGCTAAATGAATAAACAGTTTTCTTACTATACACATGGAAGAAGAAATTGTAAATAAACATTTTGACAGGATAATGCAATCATTTAAATGGAAGATACAGTAATTAACATATCGCCTTCAGAAACTTTTAACAGCTTGTATGAGGTTTTTATACAGGTAAGCAAACTTGCATATCAACAAAAGCTAAGTAGAGTGCTAGTAATCTGGAGGGACATCTGAACACTCTATGGCCTTTAAAAGATCAAGCAATAAATGAATATTTCTTTCACACAGTGCAATTAACTGCTTGCACTATCAGAGATGATTTACAGTGCAACAAAAGGACTTTCAAAGGGAAATGGATATCTTGTATTTCACACTCTTTTCTCACCGTCTACCTTCCTTCCTTTCTTCCCTTCATTCATTAAACTTCAGATTATTAGTAAGCTTTCTTCAGGTAATATTTAGCTTGGGGAGGTGAGAATTTGAGAATACATGTTTCTTGCAGTTTTAGTACATTCACCTAAATGGGCAAAGAAAATACTTTATTAGGTTTTTTGATTCAAAAATAATTCATGCACAGTAAATTATACAAATAAATGTCTTTAAATCACTAATATATTTACAAAGCATATAACTTATTTCTGGCATTTCTTTACATAAATCATTACTGACAAAAATTGTAAGATGCAACAAAAATGTTTCACAAATTTTTGATTTATAGGTAGGTGTGCTTTTTTTCTGCTTTATTCATGTAACAAGGGCATGGTTTAAGTAAAGAAAAATGTTCTTTACTTATTGTAACATGATTCAATTGTGAATGGAATACAGACCTGTTACACCAAAAGTGAGTATTGATCTGCATCTTAAGATTGCACAAATATTATAAAACAGCATATCCAGGTCATTTTAGGAAGGAAAAAAAAGAAAAGCACAACATTTTTGTAAGATTCCACCAGTCTGTTTTGGGAGCTTCTTGAACCTGACGCCGCCTGTAACGTAAACGAGAGATAAGTCAGCAGATGAGGGCACAACACGAAACAAGGGGTAGATGCAAAAAGTGATTTTATTTAAAAACAATACAACAAACAGTATCCCAAGAAATAGAGTAGGACAACGTCTTAAAAAAATAATCTGTTAAAATAAAAAGGTGCTGGTGGAGGTTAAAAACTCAATGAATATATCCATTGAAAAGAGGTTAAAAAACAATCATGTAGGAAACTGTCCATTAAAACATGAGCCCTGGAGCAATCTGTTCACACTGACGTCTCCTCTGCTTATTCTGACAAGACCTTACAGCTAATCAGATGCCTACTGACAGGTATAGACAACACTTTTCTGCAGGTCTGGGTTCCTGCCATTTCATGGCCACATCCGGACTCCCAATCCAGACCCAAGGCTCAGGTCACTGTGGTAATGTGCTTGCTAGGCATTACCAGTTTAAACAAAAGTCTATTTTGTCACAAAATAAAACTTAAAGCACTTACCTGTTTGCAGGGAGGTGCACCCGACCTCCTTGGAAGGCATATATTAAACAGGGCTAGCAGTCACAAGAACTTGGGCGCATCCTGATACACACCCCTCAGAAGAGCCAATACTACTACAAAAGTTAGTTATTTTTTTTCTTGGGGATCCCCTTCTCACACTAATGCATGCACAAACTTAACTAAACGCTTTGCATCTTTTCCATTAAAGTGGTAATGCCTGGTAAGTGGGTTACAACAATCCTCCATTGTCCATGGTGCTCACAAGTGGGGCTCCTAGACCAAGCCAAGCCTTGCTCTGTCCATCTCCAACTGCCTTCCTGCGATGATCAGCTGGAGTGATCGAGTTCAGCCCCAAACAACGACTGCACGCTCATCCAAGGGCTCTCCTTTCCAGCTGCCTGCCTCCTCTGCAACTTGAGCTTGCTCTCTATCGATCGCTCGCACCTGCACCGGCTTCTACTCACTCGCTTCATGCCTGCTATACTCTACTCTCTTTAACCCCCTTTTCTCTGATCTCCCTTTTTGTTCTTCTCCTGTTTTTTTTTTTTTTTTTACCTAATACTCGTACTTCCCTTTTATAGTGGGGGTGAGGCGCAGCTGCTGCAATCACAACTCCAGGATTTATTAGGATTCCGTGCACTCCTGCACATGTGCATAAAGTGCAGGGCTGTCTGCTCCCACATCCCATGCTGGATCTGCTCCTACCATGCTATCACACCGCACCCAAAGATGTGAGTGTAGATGATTATTTATTTAAAATTAACTCCTGATTGTTAACTTAAATTAGATGATTTCAGGGCATACTGACAGTTCTGTTACTATATCAGGCATGCTTTTGTGCAGAGCATCATTTGATACAAGCCATGGAAGAATATAACTGTTGAAGAAGCAGAACTGCAGAGTCAAAATTAGGATAATATGGAGCCTGAGGCTACAGAAATCGTTTAAATTGGGAATGTACCTGTGGAAAACAATTACTTAAAAAGTCAGACCTAGACCCTCACATTCTTAATAACTATAGACCCATTTCAAATTTACCCTTTCTCTCTAAAATACTTGAAAAAGTTGTTGCCAATCAGCTTCAGCCACACCTTACGCAGCACAATTTATTTGAGAAATTTTAGTCTGGTTTCCACACTGGTCATAGTACAGAAACGGCACTAACGCGGGTTGTAAACAACATTCTGATATCCTCTAATGAAGGAAACTCCACTGTAATTAAGCTGTTAGATGTAAGCGCAGCATTTGACACCATTGACCATTCTATTTTACTCCACAGGCTAGAAAATGACATTGAGCTTACAGGCACTGTCCTTGCCTGGTTTAGTTCTTATTTATCAAATCGATTCCAGTACATACAGAAATGTGCTGACAGTACTCCATCATTATACACAGAATTGAGAAAATGTGTCCCGCAAGGCTCAGTAATGGGATCTTGACTTTTTTCACTTTACATGTTTCCACTGCGATCTATCATTAGAAAACATAATGTTAATTTTCACTCAGAAGACCGATGATACCCAGCTATACCTTTCTTTTAGACCAAATGAAGTTACTTCGATACAGTCTTTAGTTGTGTTAGTGAATTAAAGGAGTGGATGGATAAGAATTACTTGTCTTTAAACACTTATACAACAGAGATTTTAATTATTGGAGGGAATGACGCTGATCACAACAGTATTTTGTCATCATTTAACTCAGTTGGAATCACCATTAAATTTTACTGAATCAGCCTGCAATCTAGGAGTTGTCTTTGATTCAAGCATGTCATTTAAAGCGCACATTACAAAGTTGTCTAAATCATATTTCTTCCATCTTAAAAATGTTTGGAAATTAAGGTGTTTTCTAAATAAGCAGGATTCTGAGAAATTAATTTATGCATTTATTTTTAGTGGGACTGACTACTGCAATTCGGTTTTCACTGGATGTTCAAATTGTTCTTTATACAGCTTCCAGTTAATCCCAAATGAGCTGCAAGAATTATTACAAAAACAAGAAGACATGAACACATAACTTTAGTTCTTAAATCCTTACACTGGCTCCCAGTTAAGTTTAGGGCAGATTTCAATATCCTCCTTTTAACATATGAAGCCTTAAATTGCCAAGGTCTGGCTTACTTATCTGAATTTATCATGACTTACAAACCAGAATGTACATTAAGATCTCAAGATATCAGTCTGCTTATGATTCCAAGGATTAATAAAATAACACTGGGAGGTGGTGATTTTAGTTACAGGGCCCCTAAACTGTGGAATGGTCTGCCTACTACTATAAGAGATGCCCCTTCGGTCTCAGCTTTCAAATCCCAGCTGAAGACTCACTACTTCAGTTTAGCATATCCTGACAAAAGCTGCTGATTAACAGTACAGACTGCATCTCTGTTGTTAGTCATTAGCACTAAAACATAAGTAATAATGATAGTTTGAATTTGTTACTAACCCTCACCTATTCTGTTTCTCTTCTCAGTAATCAAATGTGTGCCACTGCCCACCTGCCAAATTGTTTTGCCTGCCTAAGGTAAAGTCATCTCTGATGGAGGATTGCCAGGATTGTCGGGTAGAGGGGTCATTTCATCAGATTGGCTGAGTCAGCTGTGGAATGGCAAGTGGAAGGAAGCAGCTTGATGGCCAAGGTCTCCAGGACTCTGAACAAATCCAAATTGTATTATGTAATATCATCTACTGTTGAAATCTGCTCTGTACTTGTAATATTTCTATTGTATTATTATATTGTATTGAGGATTACTTGTGCTCTGTTCTGTGCATTGTATTGACCCTCTTTTTTGGACACCCATTGCACGCCCAATCTACATGGAAAGGGGTCTCTTTATCCCAAGGTTTCTTCCATTTTTTCCCTACAAGGGTTTTTTTTTTGGAGTTTTTCCTTGTCTCCTAAAAGAGTCAAGCCTGGGGGCTGTCAAAAGGCAGGGCCTTTAAAAGCCCATTGCGGCACTTCTTCTGTGATTTTGGGCTATACAAAAATAAATTGTATTGTATTGTATTGTAAATGTCAAAACTCTAACCATGGTGGCCACTGTGAGCAGACAAGTGAACAGGAAACATATGTATTTTCAATTGCATTAAAAGTGCACTGCAGATGGGAGAATTGCAATTATACATACTTACATGCACATTAAAGAAAATGCATTTAACCAATTTAAGAATAAAATTATAAAATATTAACAAATTATGATTTAAATTAAAACTGCAGAGATTAATATATTTCTGATCAAAATGTGGTAATGCATAACTTTGTAAAATCATTGAAGCTGCTTTGTTACATATCTTTAGTTCAAATTAAAATGGTCAAAAACAAGTTGATGCTATTTAGCAACATTTTAAAAACAATATTAAAGCAATATTCTTTACTGTGCCTTTTTCACATAATAATCATTGTTTAAGATCTCTAGTAATGATGTGTATTGTATTAAATATTATCACTTTAAAATAATAAATCCAATATTTTTAACTAAAATATGCTTTCCTATTATTTTTAAATGCATGGATATATAGAATGTATTTCTTTGTGCTGAATGGTTATAGGTTTTCGCTAAAGCCATTTTGCTCCAAATGTCACTACCAGGTAATTTGTATAGTGCTGCCATGATGTCTCTCTTAGCGTTAAAAGAATAAGGGAAATCCTTTGTCACATCATAGGTAAATAAAAATCAGGTAATCTGAGTCTCTCTGTATTCTAGATCAAAAACTGGAAGAACTTTCTGTTTTTCCTTTTACTTTTTTAACGTTGAATTTTGAAACCATGTTTACATTTAAAGAGCCTTATTTCCTATTCACTTAATAAGGAAATCATTATTGTTGCTGCTGTGAATTCATCAGACAACTTTATCCAATGAACCCTTCAAAATGAGGTATATTACAATTATTTATATAATACATATCACACTGTATAAATAATAATAGTTATAATTGTATATACCTAATCATCTGGCTTATAAATGAAACACGGTCAACTTGACCTACAATTTAATATGTGCTGTATGGTAGCCTTTCCTATTTACATATTGTACCCCTTTTCATTGTTTTGAGAATCACAATTAAGTCATTTCCATGCTTTACTTCTTGGAAAGCAACCACACTTGTGCTCATTGTCCTACAAACTGTATTTTGCATAAATGCTTAGGTGATGAAATTGGTAGGCAATCCATTTGACATTACTAATATAAATCCTATGCTAATGACATAAATACTCTATTGCATATATCTTCAGAAAAATATAAGACAAACATGCAGGAAAACAGCTTTTCTTTTTTTCAGTCTATTGCAACCATGTATAGTCCAGCAGACTTAAGCAGAGTGTTAATGCCCATTAGCTCTGCTCATTTAACACCTGTTCTGCCATCTGATTTGAAGCATCTTGCAAAAACAATTCACGGGAAAGTGAATTGTCTGGTATGTGTACTGTAAACTGTACATGCACGCCTCACAGGCATACAGAGGGATTGTTAAATACCATAACACAATACATTTTCAGCCTTGTGTTTAAGCTGTTTCTTCTGTGGTCTCACACATTCTTGCATTGTCTGCCAAAAGTGGTGCTGGCTATTGTTATTCTGGTATTGACCTCAATACTGACTGATCCAGCCAATGTCTTTCCCAGGCATTTAAATCCATCAACAGTTTGAAGCCTCTAACTTTTGATATTGAGGTTGGCCTCATATGCTTTGTCAGAAGTGGAATGAAACATGACTTCTGACTTTTGGTACTAATAGTGAGACCAAAGTCACCACATGAGCCTTTCTGAGCTGGCATTCAGAGCACAATCATTACCAAACAGCAGCTCGCTGATGATCGCCTCTTTCAACTTAGTGACAACCTTTTAATGTCTAAGGTTGAACAGCATGTTTTATACTTGATATGGAGCCATCATCGGTACAGACTGAAAGATATCTGTCAACTGGTCTATGGGAATCATACTGAACAGGTTTTATTCAAAAACACACCATAATTTCACACCGTTAGTAACTAGAAAGGCATCAAATGTTTGACAATCATCCTCAACACAGCCCATCATGCCATCATGAAGCTGACAGGCAATAGTAATGAATCTCTCATGGCTGCTGGCAGACTGTCAAAAGCCTTGGCCAGATCAATAAATGTGATAAACAGATCTCCCTCTCACTGTCTCCTGCCAGTTTTTGTGAAGCTGATGAGCAGCAAATTTCACAATAATTGTCAACCTATATGTTCTTAATCTGCACTGGCGCTCTCTGGAACTAAGTCCTCCAGTCTTATAGGTGACTTAGCACGACACAGGCAAGTGTTTTGCCAGCCACTGACAAAACTGTGATTCCCATGTTGCTGCCTCATGATTGAAGATTGTCATTCTGCCTGAAAAGCGGACTATAAAAGGGTGTTTCAGTTCTTTTGACAAAGTTCCAGAGTTCCAAATTTCACAAAAGAGATCAGAGAGTTTTTCCAGAACCATGGCATGACCTGTTTTATAGATTTCTGCCCGGATGGAATGTGACCAACATGGCAGTTAGTTGATGGCTTTTTTGACTCATGCTTGATTATTTGTGTAGCCCCGCACAGATGGTCATATGAGGCAGACAAGCAATAACTTAATGTATCTACTGCCAGATCATGCTAGTAAAGAGGGAGTTACTGGTCAAGTGACATCCCAACCTTCACCTATGGTCAAAAGCTCTAGATAGTAATCAAATGAATGGGATAAACAGTACAAATAGCTGAAATATGGTTAGACCACAAAATTGGTAGCCTCATTTGAACTCAGCAATACTGGAGGAATTCAGAGTAGAACTTCAGCTTCTCCAGATCAACAACAACCAGCAGCTGTGGTTTGCACATGCAGTTACGATGCCTCTCTTCAAAAGTGGACAAGGTACAGACCACTGGGAGAAGAACCAGCTACATTGGGACAGTTGCCTGCCAATCCTAAATTGGGGGGGAGGGGGGAATGCCCCCATCCTGGAGTGATTCTGTCATGATACTTCGAGTTCCAAAGCACATAAGCCCTAAAAGTTCCAAAAGTACTTCCAATAATGCTCACTAGCTAACCCTGGCTAGACACAAAAGGGCATTGAAGAATCTTTAGAAAATAAGTTTATTTTAACAGATTTCCTTCAATCAATGATGCTCCATGGAAGCAAAGGAATTGCCCTAAAATGCAGAGGCAATTCAATGCAAACAAAGTTCCAAAATTAAATTCAATGGTGAAGGTCAAAACAGAGCAAGCAAATAAAGAAATTCCCAAGAAAAGCAAAAGGCATAACAAAATACAATAACTCATCCACTGTAGACCGCATTCGCAATGAACCATCAGGAACCATGGGAGACCCTCCACTGTATTGGGTGGAGGGTAGTTCCTGGTGGTGATTGGCAGATGGCCGCACTCCCTGGGAGGTTACCCACAAAACACATGGAAAATGGCCAAAGCATTGAAACTTAAACACAAGCAATGTAAAATAAACACAAATAATCTTAATATACGGTGGCGCAGTGGGTAGCGCTGCTGCCTTGCAGGTAGGAGACCTGGGTTCGCTTCCCAGGTCCTCCCTGTGTGGAGTTTGCATGTTCTCCCCGTGGTTGCATAGGTTTCCTTTCACAGTCCAAAGACATGCAGGTTAGGTGCATTGGCAGTACTAAATTGTCCCGTATGTGTGTGTGTGCCCTGTGGTGGGCTGGCGCCCTGCCCGGGGTTTGTTTCCTGCCTGGTGCCCTGTGTTGGCTGGGATTGGCTCCAGCAGACCCCCGTGACCCTGTGGTTAGGATGTAGCAGGTTGGATAAAGGATGGATGGAATCTTAATGTATACAAAAGAAACAAAAATGAAAAAAGACGACATATAACATGAATTTGAACCCTAGCCAGGTGACAGATGGTAAAACTGAGTTAAAAATGTCATACCGGATTTGTTTGAGTGATACATTGTTATAGGCTATTTATCAATGGAGATCTGTACCTGAACTATCAGCCTAACCAGCAGGTTAAGGTGATATTCACAGCATAATTATAATCTTACCAAAGCAGCCCCATAAACATAATTTAATTTCTATCTCTGAAGTAAACTGCCACACTTAATATAATCAAATAATGGAAAAATGTTCATCTTTAAACATTGACACATGCCAACATATACAGAGAAAGCAATATCACCATACACTTGATGCATGATGTCTTTGGGTTTTTCCAATGAGAATCCAGATATAGATAACTTTTTAGCAAGTCAGACATGAGTGTAAATGGTATCTTCAATGGATTCATAGATAGTGGACTCCTGAAGATGATATTGGCCAAGTTTTAATCAAAGTTTTAATGGACACCCATTTGGGAAGTGCTTAAATTTTGACTTTGAAATAAATTAGTCTTTGGCAATGAATTTAACATTATGCAGATTGTTTTATTTTGCTGCATCTCTGCCTCAAATGCTCCAGTTGGAGTATTATCATTATTATCACTGTGGTTGTTGTTAAAGTTTTATGTAAAATCCAACAATACTAATAAAAGTTTTAAGCAAAGAATTTATATTGAAGTTGTTATTCCAAGTGGCTAAATATTCTTTTTAAGCCAAATATTAAAAAAAAAAACCCAGAGTACAGTGGAACCTCGGTTCACGACCATAATTCGTTCCAAAACTCTGGTCGTAAACCGAGTTGGTCGTGAACCGAAGCAATTTCCCCTATAGGATTGTATGTAAATACAATTAATCCGTTCCAGACCGTATGAACTGTATGTAAATATGTAAATATATGTAAAGATTAAGCACAAATATAGATAATTACACCATAGAATGCACAGTGTAATAGTAAACTAATGTAAAAACATTGAATAACACTGACACAAAACACCCAGGCTCCCTGCTCAGCTACATGAGCAGGCTCGCTTGCACTCTCTCTTTCTCTATAGCACACACACACCCCCCACCCCTGCATGTCAGCAGCACGCGTTTGCTTTCTCTCTGTGCTCCCTCGTTCTCTCTCTTTGTAGCACACACACCCCAGGCCCCCCCCCCCCCCGCCAGCAGCACACACACACCCCGTCAGCAGCACGCGCTCGCTGTCTCTCTGAGCTCGCTCGCTCCCACGCCCTCTCTCTCTCTCTCTCTGAACAGAGGGGAACATTTGAACAAATCCGAACTTTAATTTAAAAACCAACCACAAGCAACCAAAACAGTAACAAGATCACACTATTTTAGCCTTACAGCCCGATCGCTATAAACACTTTTTTAAAATGAGTTTTAAGCACAGCAGAAAAAAGGAACATTAGAACAAATCCGAAATTTATTTAAAAACCAACCACAAGCAACCAAAAAAGTAACAAGATCACGGTATTTTAGCCTTACAGCCCGATCACTGTAAACACTTTTTTTAATGAGTTTTAAGCACAGGGAAAAAAAGGAACATTAGAAAAAAGAGAAAAGTAACATTGCAACTAATCACGCTATGAACAACTCCATCTGTAAACACTTTAATGAGTTTTAAGTACAGGGAAAAAAGCGAACATTTGAAAAAAGAGAAAAGTAACATTGCAACAATTCACGCTACGAACTGAAAAATTAACTTTTGAAAAATCCGTAATACAAAAACCACCAAAAAAACTAACCTTGCATGAGTCGAGTTCTGGCATGAAGTAAGGAGGAAGAGTCTGGCTCCACAATGGAGGGATGTTTTCCTTCAGGTGTTTTCTCTCTTGTGATTTCTTGGGTTTCTGGTGTTTTTAGCTGTTTAGCTGGTTGGAGCGAAAGCCTCATGCAGCCATTCCAAAAACAAAGTCCTTGTGACCCAACCCTTCGTGTTTGCCCTCCACATTACTGGCAGTCTGGCTTTGTTTATATTGTGCTGCTTGAAAGCATGAGGGTTCTCAAATTGGTAAATGAGTAAACCGGTAAACAGTTTTTCCACCTCTTCCAGCACTTGAAGCCTCTGCCTGGTTAACGCTGTAACTCCTTTTGCAATATCAGCTGCTTTAATACAGTAGATTCTTTCTGCTTTAAAATACAGTAATCCCTCCTCGATCGCGGGGGTTGCGTTCCAGAACCCCCCGCGATAGGTGAAAATCCACGAAGTAGAAACCATATGTTTGTATGGTTATTTTTTATATATTTTAAGCTCTTATAAACTCTCCCTCACTGTTTATAAATATTCTCCGCACAGTTATACAGTAAACCCTCGTTTATAGCGGTTGATCCGCTCCAGACAGATAAATGAATTTCCAAGAAGTAGAATTCTTTATTTATAAATCTTTATTTATAAATATTTTCGCAGAGCATTGAAAACCTGTTTACAACTTTCTAAATACGTTTTTTAACATCATTAGAGCCCTCTAGACATGATATAACACCCTTTAGCCAAAAGTTTAAACTGTGCTCCATGACAAGACAGAGATGGCAGTTCTTTCTCACAATTAAAAGAATGCAAACGTATCTTTCTCTTCAAGGTGCGAGTCAGGAGCTGAGAATTTCAGAGAGAGAGAGAGTAAAGTAAACAATCAAAAATCAATAGGGCTGCTGCGCTTTTAGGTATGCAAGCACCGCGATAAAGCGGCACAATGAAGGGATCAATGTGAAGGTAGCCTTTCAGCATTTTTTTTACAGGCACGTCCGTATATTCTAAGCAAACAGCCACTGTGCAAACAGCCCCTCTGCTCACATCCCCTCCATCAGGAGCAGTTAATGGGGCCAATAATACGCCTCCCTGATGGTATTGCATGATGGATAAGTATCTGCCTGTATTTCTCAGAGAGAGTGAGAGAGACAGAGAAAAACAAACAATGAAAAATCAATACGGGCTGTTAGAGCTTTTAAGTGTGCGAAGCTGCGCGCGGGAAGCATATCATATATCATTGAGGAGTTTTATTTAATATGTAATACGTGCTCTGATTGGGTAGCTTCTCAGCCATCCGCCAATAGCGTCCCTTGTATGAAATCAACTGGGCAAACAAACTTAGGAAGTATGTAACATAAATTGAAAGACACATTGTCCGCAGAAATCCGCGAACCAGTGAAAAATCCGTGATATATATTTAGATATGCTTACATTTAAAATCCGCGATGGAGTGAAGCCGCGAAAGTCGAAGCGCGATATAGTGAGGGATCACTGATTTTTACTTCTTGTACTTGGCGGCAAGATCAGTAACATGAACGCCACGCTCAAACTTTTCAATAATTTCTTTCTTTACTTCGATGTCAATTTTCTCCAAAACTTTCTTCTCACCACTCTTCACTTGCTTAGAAGCCATAGTTAACTGCAAAAGCACATGAAATACTGTAGAGCACAAAGAGAGCACAAGTAAAGCACGCACGTCTGACTGAGAACAATGAACAGAGAGCGACTCTGCTTAAATCTCGGCAGCAGGCAGGCACGTCTGACTGAGAACAATGCAACACGTGCGGAAATCATCGGCGCGCACAAACCGAAAGGGAAAGTGGCTTTGTTCGTATACCGAGTGTGTGGTCGTGAACCGAGGTAAAAGTTTGGCGAACTTTTTGGTCGTGAACCGAGTTGTACGTGAACCGAGACGTTCGTCAACCGGGGTTCCACTGTATTCTACAATGGCATTCAATATTCAAAACATCTATGTCATTGTGTATCAAAGGCCAGGCATCACAATTTTATCTCTGCAATATCAGTACAGTATGTTTATTTCTTCTTGGTTATTTCTTTAATCATTATTCTGGCAATACCATTTTGTGTTTTTGTACTGTCATTGCTATTTGGTGGCTGTCTATGCATGGCCACTGTTGTTTTGTGTACAGTAGCTAAGTTTTTTGCCAGTCACGTGACATATTATGTCATTGTGCTCCATGGATTCTTTTTAAAAACAAACTCTGTAGTGCTATACAGTGAAAAATAAAAAGTTAGTGACAGCATGTTTTTACTTTGATTTTTGCTTAGTGTTTTGGCTTTGGTTATCACTTTTAAAGGCCTGTTCTTCCATCTCCTGATATATATTGATTATATTATTTAAAATATTTGTATTTTAAATCACTGGTGGTCTGCGTAGTTCTACTTTTTTGTTTAGCAAGAGCTATTGGTCAGTTTTACTGTCATGATGGCACTTAGCTTAGACACTACTGTGAATTTTGGAATTGAATCTACAAAGGGCTTGGCACACTCTCTTAGCCTACTTCACCTAATGTATTGTTATTTTATGAAAAAAACCTCTGGCCACTTTCTTATATGCTAGGAAGGGGAGGTAGAGATGTTCAGTTCCAACCTATAATGTCTGACCAAGATACTGCCCTTCTTAATCATAAACATACCCTCTTTGTCTTTTATATTGTGGTGGAAATTTAATTATAACTGGCAAACCTTTTCATATGTCATTAATTCTTGCTAACACTTAAGCCATTAAATGGGATGAAATTATGGAGCATAATTTTTTAATGAAACCCTAATAATAGATATAATATCCAAAAAATCCCAGCTCTTGCTTAATTGAGTTAGTATGAGGGTTTAGTAGACCAGAACAAAATAAAAAAATCTTTTAGGCAGCTAAATGAAATCCAAACCTGAAAAAAGAAGATAACTAAGGTCACTGGGAAAGTAGATTTTCAAGCAAGCAACCAACGAATTTGCAATTTCTTAATGGAATCACTAATTCCATTTAAAACAAACTGAATTGTTTTTTTTGATAGATGGACACTTTTTCCAAGTTCATAATTTACTTGATCATGCTAAGTCTTCTATGATTTTCTCGCATTTTATTCATTTTATTAAAATCAAATAACATTCCATAAAAGCAAGTTAAGTTTAACAATAACAAATCAACCCCGGCCCATGAGAAAGATAGCAAGGCCAGCAGAGTAAAACTTTGAGGTAGTAAAAATAAGTAAATAGATAAATAAAAAAATGAACAAAAATAAATAGAATAAGAAAGAGTGGAGAGAATCTGCTTCTTCAATTTAAATGTTTATTCTAAAATGTTATTGATTAGATCCTACCAGGTTTTGAAAAAGTTTTGTACAGATCCTCTAAATGAGAATTTGATTTTTTCCAATTTCGAATAGTATATAACATCAGTTACCCACTGACTTAGAATAGAAGAGTTAGTATTCTTTCAGTTGAGCAAGATAAGTCTATGTGCCAATAGTGTAGTAAAGGCAATCACTGTTTGTCCTTCTCCGCTTTAAGCCCATCTGGAAGTACACCAAACACAGCTGTTAGTGGATTAGGAGGGATTGTGATACAAAGGCTGTCTGAAAGGCATTTAAAGATTTTGGTTCAGAATGATGTTAATTTGGTGCACGCCCAAAACATGTGGCCCAGTGAGGCTGGAACTTGATTGCAGCGTTCGCAGGTTGGATCTTGCTCTTCAAACATTTTGGACAATTTTAAATGAGACAGATGTGCTAGATGTGCTATAATTTTAAGTTGAATAATTATATGCTTTGCATATGGTGTTCGAGTGAATTCTGTGCATTGCTACCTTCCACTCCTTTTCTGAGATGCTGAGTGTGAGATCCTTTTCCCACTGTACTCTTGGATCTTTGAAAGGGAAGGACTGTAAAATGATTTTATATATTACAGAGATGCTGTCTGAGTCCTCAAGACTGATCAATATTTTTTCCAGCATAGAGGTAGGTGGGACATAAGGAAAATTGAGCAGGTTTTGTTTAAAAAAGTTTCTAATTTGAAGGTAGAGAAAGAAATGTGTTGCTGGAAAGCTAAATTAGGAGTGTAATTGTTTGTGGAATGCAAAAACGTTGTCTATGTACAGATCTCAAAGTGATTTAATCCTGAAAGATTTCCAGACATTAAAAACTCTGTACGTTTGAGAGTGTGGAAAAAGGTGGTTCTGGTGCACACGTACCACAGATAAAAGCTTCTCTATCTTAAAATACTTCCTACATTGGTTCCATATTCCGAGTGAGTGAAGCATAGTTGGGTTGTTCGTATATAGGCGATGACTTATACTGTACTTAATGAGGTACAAAGCAAAGGATATAAAGAAGTAATGCAGGAGTTTATTTCTATTGCGGACCAAGCCTGTGCATGTTCATCTATTTGTGTCCATGTCCAGGTTTTTATAGATTGTATATTTGCTGCCCAGTAATAAAATTAAAAGTTAGGTAGTGCCATGCCAGTCTTTGTAGAGTCACCCTTTGGATACATGGATGTTTTGAATTCCAAATAAATTAGGGTATAGTTGAATCTAATTTCTTAAAAAATTATTTATTGATGTATATTGGAATGTTTTGAAATAAAAAAAGAAGCTTAGGAAGGATATTCATCTTGATAATGTTAATTCTTCCAGCTAAAGTGAGACCATCTATGCAAGTCTTACTTAATTTTTTCCATACAGACGGCAAACTTTTGTTGATAAAGAGCTTTATGTTTGCTTGTGATGTTTACCCCATGGTGTTCTATCTAAAATTGTGTGCTTGAGAATTCACTGGAAAGAGCACACTTTACTTCAAATTACTGAGACCAGAAATCTTTTGAAATTCTGTTAGCACTGTTAGGACTGCAGGCACAGTATTTTGTGGATCTGATATATACAGTACCATATCCTCTGCATATAGAGAAATTTTCTGTTTAAGTCTCTGATAATTAATTCCTTTAATCTCATAAGCATTTCGACAGTGAACTGCCAGTGGCTCAATGGCGATTGCAAAAAGCAGTGGTGACAAAGGGATTTTCTCGTTTATCTTCATTTTTGAAAAAAAAAAAAGCTATTGTCCTTTAATCACAAATTCCTTTGCGTTATTTAATCTTAACCTTGTCTCATGTTAGACCCTCAAGCACCCTCTTTTTCTGATATACTGGATTAATGTATGGTTCTTTGGTACATTATTTTCATGGTTGCTATTATATTATTAAAAAGTTATAATTGTTTCAAAGCTTTTGTTCAGCACTTTCATTAGGGAGAATTTGCACATCGCTCCTGTCATTACTCTTCAATTTTCCATACAAATTTTAATTCACAGTCTACTCTAAATCACAGTTTGGCACTCCTTCACTGACTCTTCTTTTGCTGCCTACCACATGTCCAGCCTCAGCACATTCTCACCATTTTGTTTTTGCTCAAGTCCTTCTTCATCCATGTCACATCTTTTTGTCTTGTTTTATCATGCTCTCACATGTTCATGTTTTGATCTTACAACTGTAAAGAACAAGTTCTTAAATATGTTCCCCCTTACCTCACACAAACAACAGTTCGGTTCTTCTTTACTTTCCATCTCTCTATGACCCAAATACCCATAGTTCCTACAACACATAATACTGCAACTAGCTACCATATGGCATTCCCTATTTTTTGGTTGCTTTATTCAAATGAAAACCTCTCAGTGCATTGTAGGCAGGCAATTTTGTATTTTCGATTAAACAGATCTCTTAAAATTTTTACACAAAATTTACATAATCCATGCTATATATAGTTCGCTTTCATGGCTTTTTAATTTTTTTACCTCCACCCTGATAACTAAAACATTATGTATTGTAAATCCACCTTCAATTTCTACAAAAAGGCATATGACTCCATATTCAAATCTGAGCATATTACACTATTCGACAATGTGGTATATTTGTCTTCCTTTTCTTTTAAAATTCTTACATATTGCTCATTCATTCTTCTTTCTACATCCAATGAAAACTAAACATAACTACATCATTTTATTAATGATATTCTCTATCATAAATCATTCCGCTATCTCCCTTTACCAGAAAAAGAAATATATTTATATATAATGTATGGGTACTGTACTAGAGCATGCATTTGTCACTATGAGTGGCTGTTGAGTAACATTATGACCTGTGGACAAAAATTCTCTTAATCTACAGGTACGAGTGCTAATGATCCTAATTCTGTTTGACAAAAGGGAAGATTGTGTAGAATGACTAAGATATTTAATAATGCTGTTTGCCTTTCTGTTTGCATTCGCAATTCTCTGTAGTACTCTGCAGTGCCGAGTTCACCAATTGCCATAACAGGATGTTATGTGTGCACATCACTGTGCACTTATACAAGTTGGGTACCAGAGATGGAGACATCTTGGTTTTTCTCACATATTTCATTAAAAAAATACTTTACCCAAAAATTGTTTTTTTTAATTTGTTACTTACCCCATGTTGTTTGAAGTGATGGCTGAGAAAAAAAATATATTCTTATGTTTTCATGGAGAACAAAATGAAAAAAAATTGTTACGTAACAAAACCAAGTGATGTCAAAAATGTCCATGGAAAAAAGAAAAAATCTCATGTGTCGCATGATTTGTTATCCAGTTATGTGCTCAAAACATGCAAAATGCATGCATTTATGTGGCTAAAATATTGTTAAAAGTTACTTCCAAAAGAATCTGCATACATAATAAACAGGAAACACATTCCAGTAATTCTGTGCTTTGGAACTGAAGACAGGAATCTTGACCAGTGAATGAGGGGGAAAGGATAAATCAGGCAGTGCTGCAGGCAATGGCACAGAAGGCAAGTTTGTTGTCTTGATTAAATCAGGTATAGAAATAATTACAGTTTATCTGGGAGAGAAAATGTGGATGCAGTTGGATTTTATCTTTTCAAATGTAAGGATCTGTAGAACCTGCCAAAGTTAACATACATTATGAGTGCTGCTAAATTCCAGTTTACTGTACTGTATGCCTATAATGAGATTTAGGAACTTAAATTGCTTTCTTGAGCTCATATTTACATTTCTTTATGTTTCCATAATATTTGAACCATAAGTAAATTGCAGATATACATATTCTATAAATATACTATCAAATTATTATTCTGGCATTGATATTTTTTTCCATTTTGTGTATATGTCATGAGCACTATGTATATTATTCTCTTATCTTATTACATGGCCTCAGTGATGAGGCTAATTATAGAAATGGCTTGGCCCTTTTGTATAAATAATGTAGGAACAGTTGTCAAAAGTCACATGTTTTCTACAAATACAATGACACAAAAACATAAGAAAGACATGGAGAAATTGCATCTATCCATCCATCTTCTTACCTGCTTGTTCAGTTCTGGTTCATTGGATAAAACTGTTCTAATTTTGACAATATTTAAAAATAAATGCCTGAAATGAAATGAAATGAGTAAATTCAATAAATGTACATAAACATCAACACCATCCAACCTTTGCTCCTTAGGGACAAGCTGACAGAGATGGGAGTAGATTCATACCTGGTAGCATGGATCGTGGACTATCTTACAGACAGACCTCAGTATGTGCGTCTCGGGAACTGGAGGTCTGATATTGTGGTCAGCAACACAGGAGCACCGCAGGGGACTGTACTTTCTCCAGTCCTGTTCAGCCTATATACATCGGACTTCCAATACAACTCGGAGTCCTGCCACGTGCAAAAGTTTGCTGACGACACTGCTATCGTGGGCTGCATCAGGAGTGGGAAGGAGGATGAGTATAGGAACATAATCAAGGACTTTGATAAATGGTGCAACTCAAACCACCTGCAACTGAACACCAGCAAAACCAAGGAGCTGGTGGTTGATTTTGGGAGGTCCATTCCCCTCATGGACCCCGTGATCATCAGAGATGACAGTGCAGAGGATGCAGACCTATAAATACCTGAGAGTGCAGGTAGATGATAAATTGGACTGGACTGCCAATACTAATGCTCTGTGTAAGAAAGGACAGAGCCGACTATACTTCCTTAGAAGGCTGGTGTCCTTCAACACCTGCAATAAGATGTTGCAGATGTTCTATCAGACGGTTGTGGCGAGTGCCCTCTTCTACGCAGTGGTGTGCTGGGGAGGCAGCATAAAGAAGAAGGATACCTCACGCCTGGACAAAGTGGTGAGGAAGGCAGGCTCTATTGTAGGCCTGGAGCTGGACAGTTTGACATCCGTGGCAGAGTGACGAGCACTGAGCAGGCTCCTGTCAATAACGGAGAATCCACTGCATCCTGCTCCACTGACAGACTGAGGAGATCGTTTCTCCCCCACACTATGCGACTGTTCAGTTCCGGCGGCGGGGGTGGGGGCGCTTCGGGTTTTGGGGTAAACATTAACATTATACAAAGTTGTTTTCTGTCTGTTATACCTTCATTGTTATCACTCTTTAATTTAATATTGTTCTTTATCAGTATGCTACTGGAGTATGTGAATTTCCCCTTGGGATTAATAAAGTACCTATCTATCTATCTATCTATCTATCTATCTATCTATCTAATGAATTATATACTGTATGCAGTTTATTTCACATGTTAGAAAGTCATATATATTTATTATTAAATGTCAAGAGATTTAAAGCTAAGCTTGTCAGTTAAAAAGTGTTGAAAAATTACTCTCTTTCACCTGCTGCATTCAACTGTTTTTAGTAACAAAGTAAATAAATGGATATATATAAAAAAAGCTAGTTGTATAAAATATGAGAAATGTGAAAAACACTTTTACTGTATTGCTGTGCTTCCAGATTTAGGTACATTGTTCATGTCATTTTGTTACATGTGTAAAATTTTCCTTTGGAGGTTTCTGAAAGTTATTCATATCACATGTAACATAGCTTATCACATGTAACACATAGAAAATAAATACTATTAGGGATGGGCATGTATAAGTCACTTGTTTTATAAAATTGGTTTAATTTTTTGAGAAGACTAAATAATTCAGCAATATGGATTTTCAAATACATACTGAAATGTGCCACTGGTAAAAAGATATTCAGGGTTCTATAAGTTTTCAATTTGTATTTCTGCCATTACTCATTGTTTCATTTATATAGCACCTTTTCAGTGAAAACTATAACAAAGTGTTTGACAAGCCAATTAACACTGCAGCACAGAGTGTAGTGTTGCAAGGATTTTAAATAAACTGATGGGACTCATGCTCAAAAATGATGATTTTTTTTTCAGTCTCAAATTGCTTTTCAGCTCCAGCAGCAGCCAGTAATGTAATTATTTTAATGAGGTTATTGTTTTCCTCTATTTAATTAAAACAATTCTAGATTATTTCAGTGCCCATTTGTTTATTATTTTTGACAAAGAATATACATAATGTAAAAGAAAACAAAAACTACATTGGCAAACTAAACTAATATCATTCAGAGAATAATACCTTTATAATAATGTTCATCAATCATGTCATCATTCTGAGGCAATTTTTGAAATTAAATTTGGATCATATACCAAAAAAAAAAAAAATCAGTTTTCTCTAATAAAAGCAAGTGAAATAAGAAACAACTTGAAAGGCTGTCAGTACTGCCTTACAGAAAAGAAAACATTTGCAATTTAGCTTCATTTCAGAATAACCTATTTTGGTTCTGAATGATGGCTGACTTGTTCTAAAGTACAGTAAATAGTGAAATCCCTCTTTTGAATGTCTTAAATACACTTAAGTTATTTTGTTCTTCACAGAAATCCCATTTATACACCTTTTGCTAAAATAAAGAAATGTGAAAACTAAAATCAAATAAACATGCAGTGTATAAAGTTTCTCCTTTGCTGTATTAAGCTTAGTGACTGTTTCAAATCTCCAAGTTATTCCTATTAAGGCTTGACATAGGGTAGATAGGCTAAAGTGAGACATGTATTGATGGAGGCATATTCCTACCACATACTGTAGCTGGTATTTGGCTATTTGGATTGTTTCCATATGACTGCACAAAACCCAGAGTATGAAATGTTTAATGGGTTTCTTAGTTTGTCACCATTCCAACATTTACAGCCCACAGAAAAGAATAAAGAATGTTGTCAAGTAACTATTCATAAGCCAAATTCAAGCAGCTCAGGTGGAATTAAAGTTACAAAACTATTTTATTCCTTAAAGTCAATGCTTGATTTCATTTTTCAAATATTATTTCTTATCATAAGAATCGTGTTTTATCTACATATGAAATATGCTTTTGACTGAACAGGAAATAGAGCAGCACTATCAAAATACAAAGGCCCAGTAGAAACCATTTCCATTTTACAAACTAGTAATTGCAATAAATGATGAATGAAATATGATGTTTTGGTTAATGCAATTAGAGGTCTGAACTGTTTAAGGGTAACTGCCATCATTGCAATCAAGGTTTGGCCAGAAGTTACAAGCAGGTGGGCCTAGGTAATGGGTTTGAAGACAACATAATCCTGAAACCAAGAAGCTGAATCTTCTTGTTCTAAAATTACTTTATTATTAAAGCACATAAGTTTTTTTTTTTAACTTGTCACATATTTTAAAAGGAATCAATGAAAGATTGATAATATTAAATCTTGAGAAAACAGGAGAACATGTCCAAAATCACTACCTTTAATGCCACTCAATAACCACAGCCTTCACCTTGCAAAAAGAATACAGTAATCCCTCCTCGATCGCGGGGGTTGCGTTCCAGACCCCCCCGCGATAGGTGAAAATCCGCGAAGTAGAAACCATATGTTTGTATGGTTATTTTTATATATTTTAAGCCCTTATAAACTCTCCCACACTGTTTATAAATATTCC
>JANRMT010062856.1:85050388-85068718 GCA_026402145.1 Polypterus bichir lapradei
ATCCGCCAATAGCGTCCCTTGTATGAAATCAACTGGGCAAACCAACTGAGGAAACATGTACAGGAAGTAAAAAGACACATTGTCCGCAGAACCCGCGAAGCAGCGAAAAATCCGCGTTATATATTTAGTTATGCTTTCATATAAAATCCGCGATAGAGTGAAGCCGCGAAAGTCGAAGTGCGATATAGCGAGGGATTACTGTACCAATATACTGAGTGGGACAATATCACACAAGCAGTCACTGAAAGGCACAGTACTGTGAGAAGACAGCAGGTGGAATGGCTCACAAACCTTGCATATTTTCAAAGCACAAAGTTTACAAAAGCAACATAAATAGTCACATATATTGTATAATGAATACTACAGTAGAATAGGAATTACCGATTACATAAAAATAAATACATTAACTAATCGCTCATTGGCAGCGTTTGTGTTCTCAAATTATTCATCAAATTATTTACTGATAATTTGTCCAGTTTAGGAGAACTTTTTTTTCAGCATCCTATAAAGCTTTGCAATGCCAGTGCAACATCCCCTGGAGCTGAAACAGCCAACACTGGATGGGACCACGATACACAAACGTATACAATGCTGATCATTTGCATTACAGACTGGTTACAAAGTGTGCACGTCTCTCACTACGTTCTTTCTTCTTTGATCTCATGGTCACACAGTGGTTGGCACTATGAAAAAGACACAATTGCACTCACTAGTTTACTAGCTGACAAACTGCAGATTTGAACACTGGCAGAAACTCAGGGTTAGCAGAGAAAACCTACTCGAATATATATAGAACATGCATACTTCATGGAAACCAAAGGTGCTAAGGTAGCTGGTGAACTACTACAGCATCAGTATTCATACCAGTTTTTTTTTTTTACATTTTCCATACAACTAAATTTTACAAAATATAAAGCCATAAAGGCAAATTAATACTGTGTATAGTTGGTGAACTCAATTTAAGGAGATTAACAGATAAGTAAAAAATGCAGGTTCTCAAATTTTATTTTTAAGAAACATACAGCATAAATAATGAATTATCTCTACTTGACGCCAAACGTGTAGGTTGATCTTCAAGTTCTACATCAATATAAGACAAAGACAATGCATGCCCTATGCATGTGTAATTAGCCACGTGGAGAATGAAAACAAACCTTGAAAGAGCCTGATGCCACCAAAAACACACAGAAGACTCAATGAAATAATAACAATAATGAAAGATTTACTATTATTTACAAGATGTTTTTATCTTTTTGATTAAAGAAAAAGTGCAAAGCATCAGCACAGACAGTTTGGAGAGCCTTCAGTGTGACTTCAAAAAACAGAATGAGCCAGCAGCTTCAATCGTGACACGCTATTTTGAATTTTCTGCCTTTAACTCTTTTAGCACTGATTTTTTTTTCCTTTTCTCCCGGTGCTGAATACTTTACCAAAAAACACAGTTTTCTGAAAAACACACAAAGCAATAGTTTCTGACATAAGTCAATATAAAACATGTGTTGCTATGCACATTGCCCTGTGTGCCACCACAGCAGCGGGAGCGTCGGGGGTTGCAAGCAAGAAGCTGCTGCCGGGCTATTTTCTGAAAAGCACACAAAGCAACAGTTTCTCACATAAATAAATATAAAACGACCCAAGTTTTTTTCTGTTGGCTACAATTTCCACTTTGTTTGGATGATATATATGTTCATACATCTATGACCGTGTTCCTTCTTATTTGATCTCACAGAGGCATGGTAGTGCAGTGATTGGCACTGCTGCCTCACAGTTGAGGTCACTTATTTAGACATACTAATCGGTCCAGTATAGTTGGTAGATGTTTCCCTAATCCTCGGGGCACTTTAAAAGATGATTGCACCATTATAATCCAGTCAAATCTAGTTCAGTTTATTCCTTCCCCATTGTCTTCAATGCAATTTGTGGAGTTCAGTGATATTTGCAAACACTTCCGTGATTTCTCCGAACTCTAGGTGAACACCACAGAGTTCGCTTATCACTGCTCATGATATAAAAGAAGCAAAAAACAACACAAAGAACAACTTAATCTGTAGCCTGGCCTTAAATGCCACAAGTCTGAGTGCTGTTTTTTTGTTTGTTTGTTTGTTTTGTTTATCTTTTGTAGATTTGTTAATCATTTTGGAAAATGTCAATTTTTTTTTTTTATTTAATTACTTGTGTTGTGACAAATTTATTTTTATATTTTCTTTGTTTTTAGGTCCATTACCTAGTAATACATCTACTATCTAGTAAATAGTCAAATAATAAGTCAGGGATTAAGGGACCAAAGGTGGAAGATTGAGATTATCTCTGTATTTATATGACAAGTTACAAAGTTTACCGTAGTTTAAAAGATCTGCTTGCTACTTTACTCTTACATATAACTTCATCTTTTGCTGTATGGAATTCAAAAAAATTATACAATGCATAACAGTGCAAGAAAAAGTGGTGTGTTTTTTTTTCACTATTGCAATTGCTTGGAATTTACCAGGTTTTGTTATGAGGTTGGCTCATGTACCTACAGATAGACCCAATGGCCAGGGAAATTCTCTCATATTTAGGGGACGGAGCGTAGACTACATACAAAGCGAAAGCTTATCACGTCATTTCTCGCCAAAGTTGCAGGATGCGGTAAAGCATAACCTCCGTCAAAATACCGCGCATGCGCTCTGAGTTCAAATTATCCTGGTGATGAGATACATTCAAAAAAGTGAACCAGCTGAAACCGGGGACGAAATCTTAAACCGGGGACAAAGCGGGGACATGTTTCTGAGTGGGGACAGTTGTCCAAAAGCGGGGACGGATGGTCACCTTACATAGAATCTAGAATGAGGTTTTTTCAGGCACTGTTTTGAAGAGCAATCATATATATAATTCTGTGAAATTAAAGAAATTTATAGATCAAGGTGATTAAAATGTACTCATATAAATATGAAGAAGAGAAATGAACTGACTTAAGGATTACACAAATGTGATTGTTTTCTGAAACATTGATTTATTACATGTCTTTGCTGTGTATTGTATTTGCAATACCCAAAATAGTGATACAGTAATTGAATGTTATAAAGTCTTTTGAGAAATGAATTGATGACTTAAAGAAAGTGTTTTCTTAAAAGTTAGCATATATTCTGAGTAAAAAGTATAAAAAGGGCATGGTTTTCAGGGTACCTTGCTTTACTGATAAGAATAACTGCGTTTCTGATGTTATAAACATTTATTTACCCTTCCCTCTGAGTCTTCAGGAAATTCTGTTTAGTGCTGATTAAGGATGTACGATGAAACCAATTAAAAGTTCAAACAGGCCTAAAGTCAAACTGGGAAGGCAGAAAGACTGAAGGTCAAGTCACAGCACATAGCACAAACACTATGTCAAAAACTATCTAAAATTCCTTTCTCCATATAAATTTTGCAAGGGTTATTTGAGAGTCTATCCTGAATCCTGGACGATGGTGTCTCTGAGCTGCTAATTTAAATATTTGCAATATAAAGGACTTTACCGCACATGCCTCCGCAATCCCATTCCATATAGTAAAATCTCATGTGAATACTATAAACACAAAATGGTGCTGGGGTGACATCATCAAAAAATTGACAAATAGTAATAACGGCGTTTTTTGTTAAATATAAAAAAATGATGTGTCCATCTTAATTTCTGTGATGCAAGATTTACAATACTATAAACCAACTTGAAAAAGGGTAATATCTCTTCCAAACTTTTGAAAATGTCAGACTCATTATTTTTTGCTTAAAATTGAAGGAGGAGCAATTAATAATGTACAGAGGGTTACTGGGTAGGAATAAAGATAGTTTTGTCAAAATACAACTTTTGACCCTGCTTTAGTCTTTGCATGAATGCACTGCAGGAAGGTGTTTCGATATAGGTTTGTGTTGTGCAAGAGGTAATGTGCATTGGAGGAAAAATTCTGTTTTTCCTAACTCATTAACAGCTGTGTTTGGTGTTCTTCCAGATGGGCTTAACGCAGAGAAGGACAAACAATCCGTGATTGCCTTCACTACACTATTGGCACGCAGACTTATTTTGCTAAACTGGAAGAATCCTAACTTTCCTCTTTTAAATCAGTGCGTAATTGATGTTTTATAGTATTTGAAATTGGAAAACATCAAATTCTCAGTTAGAGGATCTGTGCAGAACTTTTTCAAAACCTGGCAGGATGTAATCAATAATATTTTAGAACAAGCTCTTAAAGCACTGAGGAAGTAATTCTCTTCACGTTTCTTTTACTTCTCCATTCATCTTTATCTGCCTATTAAACTCATCAATTTATGTATGTTTATAAGCTTTAAGTTTTACTCCGTTGGCCATGCTGTCTTTCTCAGGGGTGGCGGCTGATTTGTTTTCAATCCTATTTTTTGTAAAAATGTATCAATTTGTATGGAATGATTACAATAAAATCAATAAAATAAAAAAAAAAATCTGTTTTAAATAACTTACATCTGCTAGTATAAGGTGGTCCAGATCTAATTATGCAATTTTCACTACACTATAACTTATTAAGTTTATTATATATAAAATCACCTGAAAAATCCCGGACCATCGAGAAGTGTGCGAACTGACGACATGAAGAATCGTCTTTGCCCCGAACTAGAATCATCCTGGCATAAATCAAAGTCATCCAGACGATCTGGACCTGCATAATTAGATCTGGAGCACCCTGTATATTGTTAGTAGCCAACAAAAAATGCACTTGAGTTTGTTATTTGCATTTGATCCGTCACTGATTACTTTATTAAAAAAAAAATATGAATGACAAAAAAAAATCTTAAAAGGTCAATATTTGTGCAGGAGATGTATTTGCTAAAGAAATGTAAAACAATTGTTCATAACAAACATATCTTCGATAAATAAAGATGCTAATTAACCATTTTTATGTAAAAGGTTCCTTGGATGCATTATATACACAAATGTAGTGCATTATTAGTAATTGAAGACCTTTGTCCAATGTTAAAAAAAAATAGTTTCTGTTCAGTCAATTAAGTGAAATCATTTTATATGTTAAGTATTGAATAGTGACACAAAAATGCATTTTTGTGGTGATTGCAAAAAAACAATGTTTCTGTAAAAGCTATAAAAAGCAAGTAATTTTAAAGTTAAATTTGTAGTGTTGTTAATCTGTTAAAATCATTCATTTATGACTACAGTGAGTGTGGCAGGGATAAATTTAATGTTATTTACATAATACCCATAACTTAAAAGCCATGATTAAGGTGCTTTTCAAGTAAAAGAAAAAAAGCAGATATGTTTATATATAAGAAAGAGCTCCTTATTTGTTGAGTCTAATTGAAAAGCTCCAAAGGTCAGAATACTGCAGTGAATAAATGGCAAAAATATACTGTAAGAAGTCAGTCATCTGGAAACAGTTTATGAGCTGGTTATCCAGTTGAATTTAAATCTACTGAGCCTTGACAACAAATATTTATATGCATTTTAATGCAGATTGCCTGTTATTTTGGGAATTAAAGCTCTGTACTTTCTCATTAGTGCTATTTATCTTGTTAAGATAAGTATCTGCATCTTTATTTGTCTAATTATCTGTGACTTCAAACATAACTTAAATAAGAGTGGCAATTTTGACACTAAACATGTGGATGCACATTTAGGGCTTGCATGTTTTTGTTTAGCTGAAGCATTTTATATTTCTTAGGAGGTGATGAAAGTCAGGTTTATTTGTTTGAAGTTTAGAATACGTAAACACACATTTATAAATAAATACTGACTTTTTGGTACATTAGAATTCCAATATTTAGATAGTCTTTGAATATTATATCATATTTAATTTAATTTCTAATATTTAAATCTTATTGTATTCACTAAGCTAGGCTTTCCTTCATAGTAGGCTATTGATTAACATGCATCCATCTTAGCCTTTTCACTTATTTTTCAAGATATTGTAAAATTAATATTTGGTTTGTATTATGAATGATTGTGGAATACATCTATGTCACTCAGACAGCATCTTGATATAGTGAACCATACTCTATTTGTCACTAGTGACACTTTAATACTCGGCACTCAAATAATCAAATAAAGCATACAACCGGTAAGTATTGATCGATTCCATTCTAGTTCTTGATGTGAATGAATCATTACCCTGTGAAGTCAAAACAGGTTTCAGTAGGCTGGCATGTTTGAGTCTAAAAGTTTTGGTGTTCTGACAGAGCTTGATTATGTTTTTAGGAGCCAGGTGCCCTTTTAGTTATCCCATTCAGACTTGTCAGTTGTGCTGTACATTGTGTGCTCTGTGAGTGTTTTGAAAAGAAACTTACCCAGTGAAATGCTATGCATGCTGTTGGCACTGCATGTTGGCATTCTGATATATTTATTATGGATATTTTACATTAGTGCATTTCAGTCTCATGTTTCTATAAAATGTCAACCTACTGTCCACCTCCAGCTAAGCCATTCAGAACTTTCACATTTTAAACACATTTTTAAAAGTAAAACATTTTGGTTTCTTTGGCCAAATGACAAAGAAAAAAATGGTAGTCTAGTTTTGCAAGCATGGCATGCAGATTTTTCAACCAGCATGTTTACATTACAATTCACAAACTTTTAGAGGAGAAAAATAATTAGTGCCAGCATCGTTAATGAGTATTACCTACCTAGCACAGTGGTTTTATGTCTGAAAGAGGGCTCCTGAATTTCAAATATTTTAGGCAAAGAGCTGCACAAATGCAAAATGCTTGCAATTGTTTCACAGTGCACACGTCAGATTTTTTTTAAGCACCCCTACAAACATACAGTACGTTACAATCCAAGCGTGTGATTTTTTTAGCATTTAGGGATCTGCAATCACCTTGCTCAAAACTTGTGCTCATAATTTAACACTTTGGTTTGTCTATGATTATTGCTTAGAGTGGGGTTCAGAAGTTATCAGTCAATAAACTTATCAGCTTGCATTTTGTTGATTCACAAAGAGGCATTTCAGTCACATTGAACTATTAAGGTGAGTCAAGCAGAAACACCTACAGAGCTATAAAACTAAATTAAATTAAACCCTAGGGTAAAAGTTCCAGTTTTTCACTGTCCTGCGTTTTAGAAATCCCTGGGCACTCAATCTAAGTTTCCTTTTTTTATCTACAAATACTGATTTTAGCATGCCACCTGCAACCTTTAGCACAAACAAGATTCTGTAATTAAGAGTGAACATGTATTTGAAAAAAGAGATGTATTTTTTTCAGAAATCATGAGTTTTTCATAGTCATACATACTCATACAAGTTATTCTGGATGGAATAATGTAATAATGTTATAATTTATGTTTTTCCAGTTCATCCTCATGAAATTTATTATACTTGCATCAGATGTATTGCACTATATTTGCATTTTGGGATCCCAGTAAAAACCCCACTCATTGTATTAAAGTTTTTTTTATTTTTTTCTTGATTTTGCTGTAATCCACCAGTTGTGCTACAGGAGTATAAAAAAAGACATTTGTACCAATGAAGAGGAGAAAAAAGCCATCAGGTTGCACAGGAGCCACAAATGGTTAATCTGTTCACATCCCCTTATTCAATTAAATGATGAGATCATTTGAACAATTTTACAAAAAACATGGAAAATGCTCCAAATTACTTAAAACTTGAATGTTTTACAGCAGTAATAAAAAGTATGGTTATTTTCCAAGTATAAAATGACATTCAGATAGGTGAAAAATATTTCTGAGGTTGTAGATTTGTGCTCTTATGTATGTTTTCAACTCACCTCCTTAATTTCAAGTATTAATAAAATGTTTATTTCAGACTTAACTGAGATGTCATAATCAATCAACTTTTCCATGATATGCTCTAGGGATGCTCCAATTGATTGGCCGCCAATCGAGACTGGCTAATTTTCACTAATAAAAAAAAAAGACTTGATCAGTGATGGGTAAAAAGGCCTATCACAAAAAACAATATCTTCAACCCCTTTTTTTGCTAAGCTTTACAGTAATTTAGTTGCAGTGCTCCTTTATGCAAGGTATTATGGTAGTTTTTTTTTTCTTTTGCAGCACATCTCCTGCAGTGTAAAAAAAAGCAGCAAATGGAAGCTTGTATCAGTGAAGGAGAGGCTATTGGTATAGTAGCCATTACATTAAAGAAAGTGTGGCAATATACTGGAAAAAAAAGTAATCAGAGAAGTCGTCCTGTGCAACTAGACAAGTGGCAAGAAAGGTACTTTAATGAAATCAGACCTTTTAATTTTGTCCTTTAAATTAAAACGGACACTGCTTGAGTTTGGACAGTGAGCTTGTTTTATGTGCAGAAGCTTACATTTTCAATTGGAAAAAGAAAGGATAAAGACAAATTTGAAATTGTTGCTTTGTAAGCAATAGGCTTTTTTAAGGATTTGGGCCGTGTTTATTCTTTGTTACTGTGTGTCATACAGCATAAGATTTGATAAGAGACAAGTATTACACAGTTAAAATAATGATAATCCATATTTTATAATTATACCTCAAGAATTATATCTAGTTGATACACTGAAGAAAAAAAAAGGCACACCTGAATAAATATAGTAAGCGTATATTTTAAAAGCAAAACTCTGTAGTGCAAATAATGATCTCGGGCTGTAAAATGACCAAGCTGTCTGCTGAGGTTACTCTTGAGCATGCAACGTACAGTTGGCCATGTGAGTAGCAACCACGTGGTAGGTGCACGGACGGCGACCGTGCATAAAAAGGAAGGGGAACCGGGGCCATCCCATGTGCGTCTCTGCCATGAAACAAATCCTCTGTTAATGGAAATAAGGATTGAAACCGCCAAAAGGAGGGGTCAGTTCTAAAAGTTACTTACGGCATAATGGTGAGAACCGCCAAAAAGAAGACATTATTTTTGAAAGTTTGTTATTGGGCACGGCGCGAAATGAAACATACATAAGTACAGTATAAAGGATGAGCATGGGAAATATGGGGTTCCTACGTATATTGAAGTTGCAGAAATAGTGAGGAGGGGTTTCCCCTATCTATATATACAGTTTAGGGGGTGTTGCAATAGGACGTAAAACATACCTAACTTTTGTAAGTACACTGCAAGGAATGAGCATGCGAAATTTAAGCTTCCCACCTATATGGAAAGTGAGAGAATTAGTGAGTCAGTGAGGGCTTTGCCTTTATATGTATAGATATCAATTAATTGATTGTGAGATATATATATACATATTGTTAGAGAAATGGTGAAAACTTTTTTAATTAACCTTTGTTTCAGATACAGGTGGGTACATTACAGGAAAAACTGAACAATATGACAGCTTGTAATTATGCGATGCATTTTATTTTCTTTTATGCCATATATTATGGATACATTATTAGTTAAAGTATGTATTTTAAGAAAATTGAATTTATTTTAGTATTTTATGGTCACTGAACAATTAGCCTACATAATTTTATTTTGTTAATAAAAACAGAACAATTAACATCTGTGGTCTGTAGTTTAATTATAAAAATACACTTTAATATAGGACATAAGATTTCTAGTTGTCTGATTATGCAGGAGATTTGTGTAAAAAGTTTTTAAAGGGATAAAGAAAAAAAAAATTTGGAATCAGAATCATCCAATTAAGTAACATGAAATCAGTTATCAACATTGGCCTTAAAAAAAACCTGATTAGAACATCCCTAATATGCTCATTACAATTTCTTATCTAAAAAAATATTTATTTGGAGTATGTGAAAATGTCTTTGTGCCTGTGGCACCACAGCTTGTTTTCAGGTTGTCCCTTTGACCATGCAGCATTCTTGCTATTCCTTTTCTCAAGTGTGCATGTGTGCAGCCTGAACGTTTCAGTTTCACCTTGGGGCTTGAAGGATAGAGCCTAAATTTTAAGCAACCTATTAATTCATTCCTTATGGCACAACTTAAAAAGGTGCATGTGTTCATACATCTTGGTATTTTAGAGTAGCCATCATCATTGTAATAAAATACAGCAATTACTTGTGTACAATATGATTTAGCACTTTGCCCATTGACCAGATACAGTGAACCCTCGTTTATCACTGTTAATCCGTTCCAGACTCTACCGTGATAAATGAATTTTCGCGAAGTAGGATTCTTTATTTATAAATCGAATATTTTCGCAGAGTATAGAAAACCTGTTTACGACCTTCTAAATACGTTTTTTAACATTATCAGAGCCCTCTAGACATGAAATAACACCATTTAGTCACCATTACACTCTATTACCCAATATATTAGACAAAATAAGAGAAAATAAGACATATTAGACGTTACAAATATCATATTATTACTAGGCTCACCCGCCTTTTAAGGCGACCGACTGTTATCCTCAATTTGTGTGCGCTCCATGTATACAGCAGGCATGTAAATGTAGGGAATGAGAACATCAAAGTGCCCATTCATAACATCTCCCGAAAACCTAAGTTTTTTTATCCCCTCGAGTGCCTGTCCAAAGTCGTATAATGCCAGCCCGAATCTGTACCACTAAAGATGGAGTTTCATGCACTAAATAAGCTATAGATGAGAATAAGCAAGCACCATCTCCCCTGATATTTAGTACGCAGTGAGGCATTTGTACTCCATCAACATTAATTATTTCCAGAGACATAATTTTGTCTATTTTTCTAGCGCATCGTGCACAAAAGCAAGGGAACAATGGGAGCACCAGAACTCTGCTCACATCGTGTTGCTTCGTACTGCAAGCCGCAAGTAGTAAGTCTGTGATAAGCGGAATACCGCTACGCTTTGCACTCACGGGACGGAAGGACAATCAATAATAGTAGATTATTGTACTGTACATTTAATTACACACACACACAGTTCTTAACACACAACCACTAACCTATGAAGGCACGACCTCAGTAGGAGAGTCTTCAGGTGGTGCAGTATCTTCAGCAGGTGTGTCGTTGTCTTCTTCCGCTGAAGGAGTACTAGGAGTAGGCAGTGGGTGTCTGGGTGCGCAGCTGAAAAATATCTTGATAGGCAGTTGCTGGCGCTGTCTTTTTTCATATGCGTGAGGAGGCTTTTGTAGGGTATTGCCATCTTTGATCATATCCAAGAGTTTCACCTTCTCCTGGATAGTAAGCATCTTCCTCCGGCGCTTAGTTTTATTGTCAGAAGGCTTACAAAAAGCAGCACGTTTAGGAGCCATCGTGGGGCTTAGATAAAAGTTCTCAGAAAGCGCATGCGTAGTGACGTAAGCGTGAATGAGAAAAAATCGCGATAGAGTGAAGCCACGAAAGTCGAAGCATGATATAGCGAGGGATCACTGTATTGGAAATTTGTGAATCTGTTTTTGTGTATCATTTTCAGTGTTGAGTATTTAATGTTGATGTAGAGATATCTTTAAATACTATACTTTGGTAGATTTAATGTATGACAATATGTTGATAGACCTTCATTTTGTGTGTATTCGTATGGCATTGTTTTATTATCACAAGTGTTGATAGTCTAATACATTACAAAATGCAGTGTCTCGCCATGGTTCACTCACATAAGGTTTACTGGAGACTGCCTCTTTCCTCAGTCACCCCCCAATACCACAGGCACTACACCTATCCCCTCATGTCTCTTTCTTCTTGTCCATCCAATGTCTGCACATTCATACCTCAGCATCCTACCTCTTACTTGGAATTAGAGGCAGCTCCACCTGCACTTACTTTCTTCAATCTAGTGAGCTGATCCAAGCCAGGGTCTTTCCCAAGATCACCAGTGGCCACATACCTAGGCTAATAGATTAAAGCCAAGGAGTGCATCTTGAAAAGGTCTGCTATTTAAATGCTGGAATATCTGTCTTTCTCTCACTCAGTTATCCTCTTTGATACTTGCACACATGCTCTGCATTACCTCTCAGGATAGTGCTGTTCCTTCTGACAGAGTTTCTGTCCCACTTCTGTGGAGTCCCATTAGAATTGTCATGCCAAAAAAGTAGAGGGTCCAGTATTGTATTTTAAATATATTTTTGCATTTACCTGTTAAATGTGTATTGGCTCACTATTATCTGGAAAGGATAAAGTTTTATACTTAGCAAATAATTCACCAAAGTGGTTTAATTACATTTATGTTGGTTATATAGTGCATCATTCTTATACAGTGGTACCCCTGGTCATGACAGTAATTTGTTCCAAAACTTCGAACGCGACTCGATTTGGTCACGACCCGAACGTAATTTCCCCATAAGATTGTATATAAATACAATTAATCTGTTCCAGACAAACTGTATGTAAATATATATTTTTTTAAGCACAAAAATAGTTAATTATACCATAGAATGCACCCTGTAATAGTAAACTAATTGTAAAAACATTCAATAACACTGAGAAAACCTTGAACAATAGAGAAAACTAACATTGTAAGAGTTTGCGCTAGACCCTTACAAACCGTTTGCTGTAAACACTTTCTTATGAGTTTTAAGCACAGGGAAAAAAAATTAAATGTCACTTCTCTTGCGAAACTTTTCAAACCATCCTCTACTGGCTTTAAATTCCTCACCTTTGCCTCTTGAAGAAGGACTTTTTTTCAGCAAATCACCATGAATCTTCCTGGCTTTCTTGCATATGATCACCTCGCTTATGCTATCCCCTGCAAGTTGCTTCTCGTTCAACCACATTAGCAACAGTTTTTCCACCTCTTCCAGCACTTGAGGCCTCTGCTTGGTTAACATTGTAACTCATTTTGCAACATTAGCTGCTTTGTTAGGCCCTGTATACGCAAACAAAAGAAAATGGGGAATGGGAGATCATTGGCGCGTACAAACGCGCATAGGGAAACTGGCTGCCAGTGTTTTTGTTCGCCACCAGAGCTTTTGGTTGTGAACAGATGAAAAATTTTGGCAAACTTTGGATCATAACCTGATTTGTACGTGTTCAGAAACATTCATGACCAGAGGTTCTACTGTATGTCAAACTTTGCTTTTTGAGTAGGCATTTTATTTTCAGATTTTAAGAAATTACAAAATGAATGTTACTAATTTACTCTAACTGTAAACAGCAAAAAAAAAGAAACAAAGAAAGAATTGTTAAACACTGTAAATAACAGAAATTCATGCATTAAATGACAAAGGTTATGAGGTAAGCCCATTTACTTTATATTTATGATAAATAGTCATTCAGTAGACCCTGGATAAAAGCACCTTATTTTTCTTTCTTTATAGAATTTGGGAATAAAGAAAAATGTTGCAGACTGTTTACTCACTTTCACAGATTGAAATATCATTTATATTTTTGTTCATAAAACTTTCTTGTTGATACACTCTGCAGAAGTGCTTTATCTTACTGCCTGAACTAAAACTCTGAGGGTTTCATAGTCAAGCAATGATTCATTTATTCTTCTGAACGGATTTTATGTATGAGGTACTTAAAGTTGTTTTACATCCTTATGCCATTCTATCTACATCATCACACTGATTCATCCACAAATGAGAAATCTGTTCAGATAGTCACCATAGGAGAAAGGAGTACTATTTTACTGCCTGTGCTTTGGAAATATGAAAGATGAGTTCTAGGCTTTGTTAACCTTTACTGCAGAACATCCTATAATGTTATGATCAAGAGAAATGATGAGAAATAAATAGATGTTGGCTTCACCTACTGTTTAGGAGTCAGATGCTTTCTTCAGTCCTCACACTAAAGATGTATTTTATTTTAGCTTCAGGCACTAAAATTCAAGTGTGACTCCATAATTCACTTCATAGCCTTGCTTTAAAGAAAGATGGAGATTTACTGGATTGGCAGGGATTTCTATAGCAAGAAACTGAATACAAATTTAGGATTTGTTTTTTAACACTTATCCTAAGGATAATTTATATAAAATTATTCTCAATCGTATGGTTTAACTCAGTTGCAAAATTTGCAAGTCAGCCTTTTATTGTTATATGATTTAATCAAAATAAAACATCTGACAAAGTAAGACTAAAAGATTATTCAAAATGCAAAGTGGCTACAACTACATAAAATTTCTTGAATACTGATCTACTATATATTCCATCCATGCAACTGGTTCAGGATAAAAGTGTTAGGGTCTATCCCATTGGCTCTGGATACAAGACAGGAGCCAGTTTCTGTACAGGGTGCCTTTCCACCATAGAACATAATCACAAATACACCCTGTCACACATGCATGTCTGGTGATCACCTTCTTTTGTCTGTTGAGGTAAGCAGTTTCACAAAAGTAAGAGAGAGAGCACTGGCACTCCGCAGCCAAGAAAAGATTCCCAAGGAGGATGCCTGACACCGCCCTCCCAACCAGAGAAAGCCCTGCCCATTCCAGCCACAGCCCTATAAAGCTAGCTCATTCCCGGATGGTGGCTCTAGATACCCAAATGACATTTGTGAAAGACAAAGCTCCCTAACGCTTGCTCTTGTGATCGACTCATGCTGTGTTTTTGTTTGTCATTTGTCGGTGTTCCTTTTTGTTCATATTAAAAGGGGTTATCAGGGTAGTATTCCAACTTTTCCTTGGCATTTCAGTTTGTTTGATTCGCAGCTGCTATTATATCCCATACTAGGACTTTTGAGATGTCAGACATGTCTTTTGAGATGTAGGAGGAAAAACAGATACTTAGCTTAAACACAAGCAAGCATAAAAAACACTGTGCAAATTTCACAAAAGTGGAGCTCAGGAAGTGATCTGAATCAATATCTTTGGATGGAGCTGTTATGTGACAATGCAAAATACTGTGCCACTTTACTATACAACAGCAACAAAACATGCAAGATTTTTGGGAATTACCAAATATTTAGTTCATGAAAGAATATTGTGGTTAATGCACTATAGTGGAACACTCTGTGCATCCCTTTGTGTGTTTGCTCTTATTTTTGTTTTTAAAACCCAGTTATCATCACTGGTCAGTCAATAAGTCTTTAATTTTATAAAATATGTCTGAGTGTTTTCTTATTTTAATTGTTATAACCTATACAATCCCATTTTCACACTATCTGTACAGGAAGTTACAAGTGTATGGCCAGCTAAGACCCTGGTAGAAATATGACTAGTTTCAAGTAAGGTCCTTTTTTGCTGATACAGTCCTTGAAGAATTCAAAGCTATAAAAGCACAAATCAAGGAAACAGAGGTGGCCTAACTTAGACTGAGGAGGAGATGTTTTAAACCCCTGCTGTGAGAAATAGACATTCATTTTGTGATAAAGTAGACAGGCTGACATTTGCATATACTGTACACTAAATTAGGCCATTTATACTGTCACTAAGTAGGTTTTAGGACAGCATGGTGCCTGCCAGTCCCAATCCAATGGAGTCATGCTCTTTACATGACTCTTTTAGATATCTTACTGTTCTTAGAAGGACAGCTTGCTTCAGCGTCACTAGTTGGAAACTGTGGAACTGTGGCAGACTTGCTTTTTCTAAAACAGCTGGAACTGAAGTTGATGATTTGAATAACAGAATGCATCCTCTTACTGTTGGTGACTCATTGCTAATATCATACTCATGTATCGGGGCTACATAGCAATAATGTATTTGATGTGTGTGCTGAGTGTGTGTTATTTTCATCGTCCCATTTACTGTTCGTTATGTGTACTTCAGTGAATGTTGTCCGCGTAAGTGCAGAGGGGATGGATGAGGGAGAGAGACCGCAGCCCCAGGATGGAAAGCCCCACCTATTCACATTCAGTTAGATCCGGCTCTTTATTATTTAAACGATCAGGAGGGAAAGAAGAGAAGAGAGGAGGAAGGAGAAAGATGGAGATTTAATTTAACGACAACAGATCATCAATTCCTGCTATTTTTCACATTGCGCATTGTAACTAGTTTGTTTCTCATTCACTAAAGCTCAATCGTTGCCAGAAACCCTGGGGTTGGACTTCATTATCCACCATACGCCGAGGAAACACGGTGACATTGTTCCATTTATTTACGCATCCATTTGTTCTTGATCAGTCATCCGTATTCAGGACAGTAATATACCCAGACTCAAGTTCATGTTCATTTTCATTTCAGTATTCATTCATTATTGTGATTTGTGTTTTATGTTTGTTATACGTTACAGGGGCAAGGGAGGGTTTGTTATTGTATATATGGTGTTTTCATATTGCTGCTTTGGTGGATGGATATACATATCTATATATATATTTTCTACGTGTGGAATTTGCATTTTTTGTTATTGTGTTTCATCTATACTAATAAACGGCAAAGCCCTCACTGACTCACTCACTCACTCACTCACTCACTCACTCACTCACTCACTCACTGACTCATCACTAATTCTCCAACTTCCCGTGTAGGTAGAAGGCTGAAATTTGGCAGGCTTATTCCTTACAGCTTCCTTACAAAAGTTGGGCAGGTTTCATTTCGAAATTCTACGCGTAATGGTCATAACTGGAAGCTATTTTTCTCCATTTACTGTAATGGAGATGAGCTTGAAACCCGTGGGGGCGGAGTTTCGTGTGACAACATCACGCCTCCCACGTAATCACGCAGTACATAGAAAACCAGGAAGAGGCCCAAAAAGCGCTGAAGAAAACATGCATTATATAATTGAGAAGGCAGCGAAACAATAAGAAGCGAGCGAGTGACATATACAACCATATTCATGAGTTCTGCTACTTCGGAAACAAAGCACGATGTAAACCTAAACTTTAAATTAAGTTCATAGACAGGCTGTCGCTGGCGTTTGTAATTTAGTGCCTGCCCATATAAGGCCGTCCGTCAGGGTGGTGTTTGGCACAAACTCAGCGAAACTGCGAGAGAAAGTTTTAAGTGCCGGGACTTCGGTAACATTAGATACAGCCATGGACATAGCACGACATGGCACCAGCACAGCTGGGAAACTTCGATGCATGTACACCGAGCGGCTCACGTGAACTGACGCAGTGCACAGACAAAAAACAACAGTTCCAAAGAGCGCTGAACAAAAACTGAATTACACAATTGAAAAGGCAGCAAAAAAATATGAAGCGTCTGATACATACAAGCATATTCATAAATGCAGCTACTGTGGAAACAAAGCACACGGTGGAAAAAGTCAATGTCCCGCTAAAGGAAGACAGTGTAAAAAAAAAACCCGTGCATGCAGTGTGTCAGGTCTCAGATAAAGAAGAAGACGAGCTGTTTATTGATGCAGTAAGAAACGAATCGATGAATGAAACCTGTCATCTTTACAACGATTGACAAACACGGAATGTAACTTGAACACAACACATCCTACAAATACGAACCTGATTGAAAGAAATAATGATAATCAAATCCTTGATGACAGCAACACTCAGTAAAACTCACAAAACAATTACTGTATATTGACAGTCATGTTACGCTATTTTTAAAATGTTCCCTTTTCTTTTTCATAGCTTCTTTAACACACTACGTCTCCGCTGCGATACGCGGGTATATATATATGTATATATATACCCCGATCTACATACTCGAATAATGGATACTTTATTCGCCATCAATGATTGTTTTGGTAAAGCCATACTCAGTGTATTCATTAGATGAACGGTAAAAAAGTAAGAGCGAGGGGAGGATGACTTATTGAGGCACGCAGGCAAAACCACAATAGCACGCGGGCTCGATGTACGAAAAAATATATCTTTTCAAGTTCTATTTAGTCCATATGTGTTAAACTCAAGGCCCGCAGGCCACATCCGGCCCGGCGTGTAATTATATCCGGCCCGCGAGATCATTTTATATACTGTATTATTTTTATTAATGGCCCGGGGATATGAAGCGCTGGTAACACAATAAACTACAGATCCCATAATGCAGCGCTTCAGCTGCCTTGCCGAACACTTACCGCGTTAATCAAGTCTAGCTTATGATGCTGCAAGTTATTGTGAAGCTAGCCCACAAGATGCCGAAGAGAAAAGGTGATTCTGAACATAGAGCCTTTAAAAACCGATGGGAGGCTTTGTATATGTTTACTGACATTGCCGGTAAACCCGTGTGTCTCATTTCTGGAGCAAATGTGGGTGTAATTACAGAATTTAATCTAAAACGGCACTATGAGACAAAACATCAGGATAACCTGAAAGACCTGAATGCAATGCACAAGATACAGAAAGCAGAAGAGTTAAAGAAGAATCTGACACTTCAGCAGACGTTTTTACCCGTGCAAAATCACAAAGTGATTTCAAGTGAAGCTACTTTTATGGGAGACACAAATGCACCAGTGCAACTTGCCCCACTTTCCCTGTTGCCAAGTAATGTTGAACCAAGTCGACACTACGGTGTTCCCAAATACGCACTTTGTTCATAAACTGAGCGCACTGAGTTCGCACGGCGCTTTGGTGACTTTGAAGAACAAAAAAAGAATTTTGTGTTGTTTCGCAACCCATTTGCTGTCAATGTGGAAACTGCTCCTGTGCAGATTCAGATGGAGGTGATTGAGCTGCAGTGTAATGGCACACTGAAGGCAAAGTACGATACTGCA
>JANRMT010062856.1:85083718-85106575 GCA_026402145.1 Polypterus bichir lapradei
CCGCCACACCAGGAAGTGCTGGGGGGAAGATTTATGACGGCGCCCGGAGAGCAGCCGGGAGGACAGCCGGCACTTCCGCCACGCTGGGGCGTGGCCAGAGGAGGATTGCCGGGAACACCTGGTGCTCATCCGGGAACCCTATAGAAGGGGCCGTCTCCATTCATTCAGCGCTGGAGTCGGGTGGAAGAAGGACGAGGCACGAGAGGAGTGTGGAGGCGGCCCGAAGACAAGGCATTGTGAGGCCAGGACTTTGATTGGGGGTATTTTGTGCACGTGACTGGGGTCTGAGTGACCATTGCTGGGGTCTTTGTGACCAATTATTATTTGTAAATATTGTAAATAAACGTGTTTGTGGGTGACATGAACGTGTCTGCCTGTCTGTGTCCGGGTCAACTTCCACAATATATACATTGGTTCAGATACATCCGTTCAGATATATATATTGGTTCAGATAGATCTGTTCAGATATATACATAGGTTGGGATTTACGGGCAGGCACAACGCGACCACCCAAGTTTAGCATCTCCCTTTCGCTTCATCATTGCTTCAACACTGTTGTCATTATTGTGCATATTTTATACAAGTAGTATATGCCTGTCTGTCGCGTCTTGTTTCGTAAGCCGTTTTGGTTGGGGGTCTTCGATTTCAAAGCATTTTTTTTCCTTTCATTATTTAAAACACTCGCACAGATACACGCCTCCTCGCTCCGCTCAGTCCTGCCCCGACTCAATGCACCCGCCTCACTCGCTCCCTCTTGTCCCTCCCATGACAGATTCTTTTCAAAAGCTGAGTTACCAGAAACCATTGATCGCAACCGTAGTACGTCCCATTTTTTCACCTCATGAAACGCTGGTTTATCATTGACCAAAAGCCGCCAAGAGATTTTTGTTATTCCGTATTGGCAGCATTTCATTAAAGGGCGATCTGTTTCATTAAGGGCATTAGTCCTGTTTGCTGAAGGGATGTTATGGAGGCAAACACTGTAATAGCGCTGTTTCTTCTGAATGTTTATCATATATATATACACATACATACATACATAGATATATATATATACACACTTGTGCCTCCTCCAGACAGCGAGGGGGCGTCCGCCCTGGTTATGTTGGGGGCCACGGGTAAAGGGCTTAGAAGCCCAGCCCTGTAGGGACCCGTGGCCACCGCCAGGCGGCGCCCCGGTGCCTGAATATCCCTGGAGCCTAGCACTTCCGCCACACCAGGAAGTGCTGGGGGGAAAACGACAGGGGACACCCGGACAGCTTCCGGGTGCACAGCCGGCACTTCCGCCACACTGGGGCGTGTCTGCGGAGGAGTGCCGGGAAGCAGCTGGAGCCAATCCGGGTTCCTATTTAAGGGGCCGCCTCCCTTCAGTCAATGGTGGAAGTCGGATGGAAGAGGACAGAGCTAGAGAGAGGACGGGAGGCGGCCAAGAGAGAGGCATTGTGACTGTGAGGCCTGGACATTTGGGGGAACGGTGCTGGAGGCACTGGGAAGTGCACTGACGTAATTATTGTGAATATAATTGTAAATAAATTATGTGTGTGTTGGGTGAAATTAAGATGTCCGCCTGTCTGTGTCCGGGTTCAAGTTCACAACACACATATATATATATATGTGAACCATTAACCTAGTCTGAGGTCATGTGCACTCTGGAGCAGGTTTTCATTGCATGATATTGCTACCACCACGTTCCATTGTAGGGATTTAATTCAGCTGACGATGAGCAGTGCTTGGGCTTAGTGCTTGCAGTTCTGCCCAAAGAGTACAATTTTCTACCTCATGCTCCATATGATGCAATGTTTAAACGGGTTGTTGTCATCATATGCCTATTACTCAAGAATGGCTTCTGTCTAGCCACTCCACCATAAACACCTGATTGAGAGAGTGCTGCTGAAATTGTCATATTTCAGAAAGGTTTTCCCATCTCAGCAGATGACTTCTGAAGCTCTGTTAAACTGACCATTGAGTGCTTGGCCATCCAAGACCAAGGTATTTCTTTCCCAGCTACTCAGAGTCCTGGTGGTTCCAATCTTTTTCCTCTTCACAATTATTTAGGCCACTGGACTCTTATAAGCAGTCAAAGCTTTAGAAATGATCATATCCTTGCCCTGATCTATCCCAACCACAATTAAATTGCAGAGGTCTACAAAGAGTTCCTTGAACTTAATAACTTGTTTTTTGGCCCAGCATACAATGTGAATTGTGGGATATTATATACACATATGTGTGCCTTTCCAAACTCTCAAGTTACTTCAGTTTGTCACAGGTTGACTCTAATCTTGTTCCTGACACATCTCAAGAATAACAAAGCAAACAGGATACACCTGAACACAAGTGGGTCACTTTGGAGCAAAGGGACTGAATACTTATATAAATGAGAGATTTCAGTCTTTGATTTGACACAGGAACATATGTTGGTGTAAAAGTATTTCCTGTAAGAAGCAATGTACACACTTCTCTCTATGCTGTGGTTTCTATTACACACCTGAAAGAAAGAGACAATACTATATATGTGAAAACATCATCGCACTAATGCAATATTATTTAAAAACAAACAGCGTCAGATCGGGTGTGAATTTATGCAGGAACTGGAAATTCTCTAATGTGGGACCTTCCCCCAAGGAAGAAAGTACAGTGTCAGGTGCTTATTCAGTGTAATAGGAACCATAGCACAGAGAGGTGTGTACACTGCAACAAGTACATGTGTCGTAAATGTAGGAAGGACGGTCCTTGGGTGTGTGGGAACTGTTAATATTTGAATGTGATGATTTTATATAGCACGGAATGGAAATCAGCACTTCTTAGTATTGCACCATGCAAGCTGTCGTATCAATCGCCTACTGTAACTTGCTTTCTTTTTTCTTCGGTTATACAGGTTGTCTTAAATAAAAGTGCACTTGTTTTGTTATACTTTTACACCAACATATGTTCCTGTGTTTGAGCACGCTCAAACGGGCATGCTCAAAAAATACACGTGTAATGCCACGAAAAGTTCACGCAGACACTTCATTTCGCAAACATTGGTACGAGAATGCAGTCACAAGTACACTGCAGAGCTATAGCGCGTCTTTATGTGAAAACAGCCGTGTCAGATGGGGTTGTATGGATTGATTCTGAACGCGACTGAGAGAATGAAAAGTGAATTAAAAAAAAACAAAACAAAGCTAACCTTTACAAGGATCATAAATTACACTGGCTGTTACAGACTGAAATCAAATGTATGCTTTTATTCTAAAATAGTAAGACTAAGAGCAGTTTACTTCTCAAAACAGAGTGGTGCAGGTTCGAACTCGCGACCTTTTGATTCCCAGTCGGCAGCTGATTCTATTGCACCACGGAGGCAGTCATAATAAATGGGTGTCAATGTCGCATGTTAAGTCGGCTTTTTGTTTCTGCAGTTATATTTTTGAATAAAAGCGCAATTGTTGTGTTATATTTGTACCTTTTGTGAAAATGTTTCTTTGATATTTGGACTTCAGGCTTCATACATTATATAGTTTATGCCTACATTTTGTCATCTACTACTAGAATATAAAAAACGTTTCTGTTTTAACAATGTGTTTACACAAATTACTGTAGAAACGGAACAGACATGAAATGCGTGTGTTCCAAATAGCGATCTATTATTTCCACTCTAAAACTTCACTTCACTCCCAGATACTCAATCAAGGCATGAGCTGAGAGAAGTTCGTGCACGTTCTAAATTGGTGGGGGGATGGAATAGCCGGCTGCTTCTAGCTTCTCTTTATCAGCACATTTAGAGGACAAAGGACGCTGGCGGAGAGGTGTGAAGGGATTTAAGAAGCGATTTAAGGTGGGACAGATTTACGAGTTTTTTCGTAGGCTCTGGTAATTCTAGTGTTAATAAACTTGGAGACCTATTTGAAATCATTAATTTGTCATTATGGGTTTTATTGAGTGAATATTGATGGGCAAAAAGGGCAAATGTATCAATTTAAAATTAAATCTACAGCACATAAAGTGTGCAGAAAGTGAAAGGGTCTGAATACTTTCTAAATTTACTGTGTATGGAGCTATTCTGAAGACAGAGAATGCCTGCTGCTTATTAGGTCTTTGAAATTAATTTAATGTTTGATGTTTCCATTATTTTGTTCATCCCCCCAAACCCCATACTTTATATTATGTGAGGAATACTGCCTAATGAGATTTCAACTTTGGACCAAGAAACTCATCTGTGGCCCTGCCACTTCTGACAGCAGGAAATAAATTATCATGATTGAATCTGTTGTTTTTGTAGAATATGGTGGGATCAGGTTCCTCCAACAATTTAGTAGTGGTATGAAGCATTTTCCAGACAGTGCACTTAGTTCTGGGCTTCACCTTTCCAAACAGAGTAAATAAATCAGAGCTGCCCTAAAGGGCAAGTCAGCACTTGATAAACTGCACCAGCTTCTGTCAAACTTGTACAGTCATTTGGACAGCCCTGGGACAAAATCCAGGTACTTAAGGTGGTAGCCTCTAGCCAACTGCATTAAACACAAAGAAGATGGTAGCATGGTGCCAGAAGAGGATTCAGAAATGGTTTGATAGAAAAAAGTAATTGAGCGATACTGGCTCATGTTTTAATCTGGAACTGAAAACACAAAAGACAGTAAAAGGACTTTAGTTGGTTGCAGTAACTAAGTAAATTGGCAGTTTAAGATTGACACATTTCAGCCGAGACAAAGATAATCCAGGAATTTCAGCAATGATGTTTCTAACTCCTTCAAGTATGGCATTTCTGTTTCTGTCAGCATTGGACACACTTACTCAAACAGAGCTTTCAGTTTCTCCTCTACTTGAGCAAGGGCCTTAACCTCCAATTGCTCCATCCTGGGTATGACGTTAACCTGCATCCAGCGTGGAGGTGAGGTGCTGTGGTGTCACTCACTGCACAGCTGTGCTCAGGTCCTAAATTGGAATCCATTGGAAAATGGAAACTGTATCAGTGCATTCTCCTAATCTCTCCTCCTCTCCTCTAACTTCCCTTTACATTGCATGGTTCACAAAATATTGGTCATTAGCCCAGACTTATTCAGATCTGGTTTCATACTTGCCACATTAGCAACTTAATTATGCAGTACTAGGCCTAAGCTTTATCTTGGGTCTGCTTGTTTAGTAATAGATTGTCTAAAAGAAGGAAGAATTGTTATTGTTCGAGTTCAGTGTTGTTTTGCCAAAACAGATCCATTCATCATTTTCTGAACCTTCACTTTTCATTACCAACATTCTACAATGTATTTTCTCTCAATTTATAGCTTTGAAAAAGCCTGTCAAGAAGTGGACAACAATGTCATATTAACACTGCCACCTACATGTGAGTAACGGAGAGAATTGTCACATTTAAAAATATTAATGACTCACAGAAATATAAATGAAAGCAAGGCACATGCATTAAAATGTAAACTTATAGAGCTCAAAGTGAAAAGGGGAAAAAATGTCAGAAAAGGAGTAAGGCAAAAGGGAACAAAGTATAATGTAAAATATTAGGAAGAATATGAAAGAATGCAACAAAATTAAATGTAAACATTTAAGAAAAAAGGAAAGATTGTTTTATTTACTATATTGAAAATATTCAATAAAATAATTATACATTACATTTATAATGGAATCCATACCCTGATAACAACCCTGAACACCACCCCCATCTCGAGTCAGGAAGCACTGAACCAACAGTAGCATTAGTGAGCAGCAGGCATTCAGTATTTAAAGGACTGCACAGCAGCATACCAGCCCTCAACAGTTTTTATGGATGTTTTGTTAATATGAGCTGCAGTAAGTAGTTTTGTATCTACAGTGGTACCTTGAGATATGAGTGCCCCAACGTATGAGTTTTTTTAGATACGAGCTGTCACTAGGTCGATTTTTTGCCTTGAGTTATGAGCCAAAATTCGAAATACGAGCCATTAAAGAGTTTATCACTGCACATTCCGAACTGACGACAGAGGAGTTGACGGAACTATAGATGCAGCAACATACAGAGGTTCTGCAGGAGATCGGTATCGCGGAGAAGGTTATCTCTTAAAGTGAGATAAAGTAAGTGTTTGCAATGTGGGAAAAAGTTTCGAACTTTAAAGAAAAGAAACACCCTGAAAAAGTTACAACTGATCATGCAGTGGCGCTATTTAATAACACTTGCCTAACAATTGACTTTTTTGAAAAGAAACCCTGAAAAATTGAAACTGATCGTGCAGCGGCGCTAAGTAATGACACTTGCCTAACACTTCACTTTATTGAAAAGAAACCCTGAAAAAATTGCAACTGATCGTGCAGCGGCGCTATTTAATGACACTTGCCTAACACCTGACTTTATTGAAAAGAAACCCTGAAAAAGTTACAACTGATCGTGCAGTGGCGCTATTTAATGACACTTGCCTAACACTTGACTTTACTGAAAAGAAACACCCTGAAAAAATTGCAACTGATCGTGCAGCGGCGCTATTTAATGACACGTGCCTAACACTTGACTTTATTGAAAAGAAACCCTGAAAAAGTTGCAACTGATCGTGCAGCAGTGCTATTTAATGACACTTGCCTAACACTTGACTTTATTGAAAAGAAACCCTGAAAAAGTTACAACTGATCGTGCAGCAGTGCTATTTAATGACACTTGCCTAACTCTTGACTTTATTGAAAAGAAACACCCTGAAAAAGTTCCAACTGATCGTGCAGTGGCGCTATTTAATGACATGTGCCTAACACTTGACTTTATTGAAAAGAAACCCTGAAAAAGTTACAACTGATCATGCAGCGGCACTATTTAATGACACTTGCCTAACTCCTTTCAGAAACATTCTAAAGGGGAGGACTAAACAAAGCTCCTTGGACAGCTTTTGGTTTCACGAAGAATAGACCAGGAAAGAACAATAGATTATATAGGGCTTTTGGCCCCACATTTTGACTTTTATTTTGATCATTGCTTGTTTATTTATGTTGTCTTCTGGTTTCACCTCAAGAATACTTCCTGGTATCAAAGTTTAAATCTTTGGAATTTTTTTATTTCTGTGCAATTCCATGATAAGGAAATTGTGTCCAGATCTTGTGTTCAAACCTAAGTAGAATATTTTACAATGCACTTCCTGTTGACTCTCATTGTCAGGACCCACTATAGACAGAAGCCAGTATTATTATTCTTCTATTATATCCAATTTTAATTTTTTTTACCATTTTCTCTAGTCGTGATGTGCATGTCCAAAATAATGGTATCGATGATTCTGTCTTAAAATTTAATTCTTCTTGTAAAACGGTTTTAGACTCAATTGCTCTGCTCAAGATACGCAGTAATAAGGGAACACTGCTCCCTGGCTAAATGAAACTACGTGATTGCTGCGCCGCACCTGTCAAGCTGCTGAACGGCGTTGGAAAAAATATGGACTGATTGTTTCTAAACAGATTTTTAGGACTTCTCTTTTCAACTTCCAGGTTGCAGTTAAGAAAACTAAACAAGATTTCTTTGCTGATTTAGTATCCCATCATTCTAAGAATCCTAGGGTCTTATTTAATTCAATTAACGTGGCCATTCACCCTCATTCTGTGACCTCTAGTGTGGACAGCTCCGTTAAAAGTAGTGTTATTTTACCCTTTTTTGTTACTATTTTCTCAAGTTATCCTGAATTTACTTATTTTAAGGGGATTTAATTACATTATATGCAAGTATAAATAAGCATGAGCAGCAAACAAAGGGCTCAGAAAGAACAGGAAAGGGATAAGGCAGCTAAAGTTCCAACAATTTAAACCGGCCTCAAATTCCCGGTATGGCCTGCTGGACACTGATCTGGAACAGACGGGCAAAGGAATAGATTTGCCAGGACCTGGCACTGCAGCACTGACTTCAGCCAAGACCGAAACTGTGAGCAAAACTGCGTGGGAGATGGGCAAGGAGAATTTGTTGATTCCCAGAGGATTACTGGAACTAAGCATGGCCTGTTTTACCCTGCTGTTAACTACACCCAATACCCACCATGAGTCAGAAGCATCAACCCCAACCGGACTCACACCTCCACCTATGGAGCACAGAGAAGACAGAAACACACCGTCCATGCTGAAGGTAATGATTGCCGCATTCGGAGGGGACATAAATGACATAAAGAGTGATATAAAGAAGGATATATAGAATGAAATAAAGGATTTAAACAAAAAAATAGAGAAACATCTTCAGGATATAAAACACCTGGAGAAACGTACTAATTTTACTACAACCTACAACAGAATTTCTAGAAAAAAATTAATGAAAAAATACAGGAAAATACGAGGAAATTGGAGTGTAAAATTAGAGTACTTGCTGCTCAGCTTGAAGATATTAAGCAAACGTTTACAATTCGCATTGAAATAGTTGAACAATCAACATCAAAATCAATAAGCAAAGGTTCCAAATTCTGAATGCAAAGTGCTCGCTGACAGACTGGCTGCGCATGAACATAGATATAGAAGGAACAACATAAGAATCAAAGGCCTCCTTGAAAAAATGTCAAAGTCCAAACCCTGTGAAATTCAGAAATGAAGTACAGTACTCTCTAAAATAACTGGAGAGGATTTCAAGTTGGACACAGAGATCTCAGAAGCCTACCGTATACGTGGATCAAATGCTTCAAAACTAAGAAGCTTGATTGTCCGTTTCAACAAACTACAGGATAAAGAAAACTTGATGGTTTTTTCAGACTGAAAGAGGAGATTATATTTGAAAATGATCAAATTCGTATTTTCACAGATTTCTCCCCTTCAACAGCGCCACATTCTATAGCATTAAACTGCTCCTACACAAAGTTGAAATCATATACAGCCTCTTGTTTCCTGCCAAATTGAAAGTGGTTATTGAAGGTCAGTTTTACATTTTTAGCTCACCAGATAAAGCAGAAAAAAAGAGCTAAGAAGACTGATCCCAACATCCTTTTGAAACATAATCATGAGTCATAATCTGTTCTGACAAGGCAAAGAAGATTATGCTTGCAACTTGGAAGTTAGTCTGTTTGTAATGCAATATTTGCCATACTATACATTCTATTTCCTTTTCAGCCACATTTTTTTGGTTAAACTTCAATTATTATATTATAATTTCTTCCTATTCCGCTGCGAATGGCAGCCTTTCCTGCAGCTCCGTGTATGACTTTATTTTTTTACCTTTTTCTCTATTTTACTGATCACTCTTATCACATTCTTTTATTTGGACTCCTTCCCTGGACACGTTTTACTACTTTTTACTACTTGGACATAAATTTTTACACACCGAGACTCATCTATTCAAGTAGACAACTTCAAGCACGGAGAAGAAATGCCAGCGCCGGTGTGATTCCCTATTTACCTGACGAAGTAAGAAGGCGGTATCGTGGTAGCAGAGCCAGCGCTAAGCTTAAAGCCAAGCGACTAGCGAGAAAGTGGCGCTACAAAGCTTCGGTGCCTTCTGTGATCCTGGGAAATGTGAACTCGCTACCAAATAAGATCGACAAACTGGCCGCACTGGTCAAAAATGACAGGACCTACAGAGAATGCAGTTTGTTGTGTTTTTGTGAAACGTGGCTAACAACTACCATCCCAGATGCTAATGTGGAGCTACCCGGGTTTAGCACAGTTAGAGTGGACAGAAACGCAAATACCTGCGGAAAGTGGAAAGGAGGAGGACTCGCTCTCTATGTAAATACAAGGTGGTGCCACTCTGGACATGTAAACGTCAAGATCTCCACTTGCTGCAGGGACATCAAACTGTTTGCCGTAAGTCTGCATCCCTATTACTTGCCCAGAGAGTTTGGACACGTCATTGTTGTTATTGTTTACATCCCCCCTCGGGCGGACGTGAAGATAGCGGGTGACAGCATCCATTCCGCTGTTGCTAAATTACAAACACAGCACCCTAAGGCGCTTGTGCTAATTGCTGGAGACTTTAACCATGTGACGCTGGACAAAATATTACCTGCCTTCTCCCAGTATGTGGATTGTAACACCCAGGGAAATAGGAATATTGACCTACTGTATGCAAACATTAAAGACGCATACAGCGCCACCCCGCTGCCTGCGCTTGGGAAAACAGATCATAGCCTGGTCCTGCATCAGCCTCACTACAAACCAAGAGTGAGGGAGCTACCTACAACCACACGCTCATTCAGGAAGTGGTCCCCTGAGGCAGAGGAGGCTCTGAGAGACTGCGATATCCTGCAGGGATCATATAGTGAGAACATTGAGGAGGTTGTTGACTGCACTACTGACTACATCAACTTCTGTACGGACATTGTAGTTCCAGTAAGAACAGTACACTGCTATGCTAACAAGCTATGGATTACAAGTGACATCAAGGGCCTTTTGAACCAGAAGAAAAGGGTTTTTAAAGGCAGTGATCAGCATGAGCTCAAGCACGTGCAGAAGGAACTCCGAGTCCAGCTAAGGGTGGCGAAGGAGCAGTACAGGAGAAAGCTGGAGTAGAAGTTGCAGAATAACAGCATGAAAGAAGTGTGGGATGGGATGAAGATCATCACTGGCTGCAGCTGAAAGTGGGGTGCCAACATCGAGAGAGACGTGGAGAGAGCAAGCCAAATGAACAACTTCTTTAACAGGTTTGACCACCCTAACCCACTCTCACCTCGGAGTACTGCACCCTCCACCCATCCCTCTGCTGATACATAGATAGACATCCCCACCCACAATTACAGCAGCCCAGGTGATCAGAGAGCTGAGGAGACTTCGTGTCAGCAAAGCAGTGGGTCTAGATGGAGTATCGCCACAAATGCTGAAGGCCTTTTGTGCTGGAGCTGGGGAGTCCTCTACAGCGCATCTTCAACATGAGCCTGGAACAGGGGAGAGTCCCGAGGTTTTGGAAAACATCTTGCATCACCCCAGTCCCAAATGTATCACGTCCTAATGAGCTGAATGACTTCTGGTCTGTCGCTCTGACGTCATATGTGATGAAGACCATGGAGCGGCAGCTGCTTCACTACCTGAGGCCACAGGTCTGCCATGCCCTCAACCCTCTGTAGTTCGCATATCAGGAGAAGGTGGGAGCAGAGGATGCCATCATCTATATGCTACACCGATCCCTCTCCCACTTGCACAGAGGCAGTGGTGCTGTAAGAATTATGTTTCTGGACTTCTCTAGCGCCTTCAACACCACTCAACCTCTGCTCCTTAGGGACAAGCTGACAGAAATGGGAGTAGATTCATACCTGGTGGCATGGATCGCGGACTCTTACAGACAGACCTCAGTATGTACGTCTTGGGAACTGCAGGTCTGACATTGTGGTCAGCAACACAGGAGTGCCGCAAGGGGACTGTACTTTCTCCGGTCCTGTTCAGCCTATATACATCGGACTTCCAATACAACTTGAAGTCCTGCCACGTGCAAAAGTTCACTGACGACACTGCTATCGTGGGCTGCATCAGGAGTGGGCAGGAGGAGAAGTTTAGGAACCTAATCAAGGACTTTGTTAAACCACTTACACCTGAACACCAGCAAAACCAAGGAGCTGGTGGTGGATTTTAGGAGACCCAGGCTCCTCCTGGACCCCATGATTATCAGAGGCGACTGTGTGCAGAGGATGCAGACATATAAATACCTGGTAGTGCAGCTGGATGATAAATTGGACAGGACTGCCAATACTGATGCTCTGTGCAAGAGAGGACAGAGCCGACTATACTTCCTTAGAAGGCTGTCGTCCTTCAACATCTGCAATAAGATGCTGCAGATGTTCTATCAGACAGTTGTTGCGAGTGCCCTCTTCTACGCTATGCTGGGTGGCAGCATAAAGAAGAGGGACACCTCACACCTGGACAAACTGGTGAGGAAGGCAGGTTACTACTTGGACATGAATTAAACGTTAACATTATACAAAGTTGTCTGTTTTACCTGCATTTTTATCACTCTTTAATTTAATATTGTTTTTTTATCAGTATGCTGCTGCTGGAGTATGTGAATTTCCCTTTGGGATTAATAAAGTATCTATCTATGAATAGATGTACATTTTGACAACCACGAAGTAATTAGCTATTTAAACTATTTTCCACATTATACCCTTGGTTTATGGTATCGGGAATGTACTATAATACTATCATACATTATCTCAGTCTTCATGGGAACTGTTTAACATCATGCCATAGGTTCACTGTTTTGGACTATACTTTCATAAGATATCTCAGTTTTAACCTTTTCTACACTGCCTCTGGGGGGTTCATTTTGCTCTGGATGTGCTCTGTCTCTTGGCATATAAGAGGACCGGGACTTCGTAAAATGTAGTCAAACCTAACTTAGGGAAGCAAAATGGGGGATTGTGAAAAACAGCAATGTTATTTCTTATTTATCATTTCAACTCCAATAACTTAAGTGGCAAAATAACAATAGACCCTATGGCTATAACATTGCAATAACATGAAAGCTATGTCAAAGTTATCATATGTAACAAGGTACTACCTTAACTTAAAACTACAAAACATCAACAAAAGCAATGTTTAAATGACCAATCAGTGAACTCTGTGAGCTGGAATGTCAATGGTCTCAATCATGAATTAAACAGAAAAAAGTATTCTCTCACCTAACAGGTTTAAATGCAAGGGCAGTATTTTTACAAGAGACTTACTTAATAAGTAAGGACCAGTTTCAGTTGCAAGGAGATTGGATTGGCCAAATTTTTCATTCCACCTATACAAAGAAAACTAGGGGTGTGGGAATCTTAATATACAGAACTACAGACGTAGTATCTGATCCTGAAAGGAGATATGTCAAGGTGATGGGCATCTTATTTAATACTAAAGTGATGTTGATGGATATCTATGAACCTAATGTGGATAATAGAGAATTCATCCAAAATGTATTTGCAGCAATTCCTAATGTTAACACTCATAAAATTATAATGGCCAAACACCCTGTTTTAAATCCAAACATGGATAAGTCTTCATCTACAGTGGCGATAACATCTAATACTGCAAAAATAATTACACAGTTTATAATGGATCATAATTTATCAGTACCATGTAGATTTTTAAATCTAAACCTTAGAGCATATTCCTTCTCACCAGCACATAATTACTCAAGAACTAATTATTTCTTCATAGACAATAACTTTTTGCCCATTATTATATTTTCTAAGCACGATGCTATTGTTATCTCCAACCATGCCCCTCTGATTATGGAGGTTAAAAATCACTGTGCTCTACACACTCATCTCATAGCTGGTGTCTTAACCCCGTCATTAGCTGATGAGAGCTGTACAGAATTAAAATCCAAGCAAATTGTTTATTTTCTTGAGACAATTGCATCCCCAGAGGTATCTGCAGGAATACTTCAGGATTTTCTGAAGGCATTTTGAAGAGGACAGATTATTTCATATCTTTCTCACAAACAAATAGGAAACCAAGGAGGTGTCTGAGTTAATCAGCAAAATTACCAGAATAGATCTAGAATACGCCAGGGTCTCCAAATGAGGCACTTTATAGGAAAAGACAGGTTTTGCATTCAGAATTTAACCTCTTGAAAATTAAACAGCTCATCTTTAAATTACAATATCATTATTATGAACATGGAGTGGAGGCTAATAAGATCTTGAGGGTATTTTCCGTACGTCGCTTAAATCATTCGAGATCAGATGCCTCATCTTGGATGAGTTAATGCCGGTGAAGCTCACCCGGGATAAGTCAGTTTTTCAAACACAGCCGTGTAGTAGATTAGTCTTGCTGGATCTAATCATCCGAGATGAATGCACGTGCCTACGCTGATTGAAAAGCCCATATATATTGAGTCTAGAAAACATGATCAGCAAGTCTTTGATAGGCTGTAACAAAATGATGAAAGAACGGGCGCATTTTTTTTTCACACAAGCGGAGCAGGACCTTTTTTATTCGAAGGATATGAAGAATTTCAAGATTTAATATGCACAAGGGGTAACACTGCAAAAGCAGCCCAAACCAGAAAAGACGGCTGGCAAAAAGTGTCCAACAAATTAAACGCTAAGTAGTGTGCATTGTACTTACTGAATGCAGCGTTTCATTTCCTATGTGTCAGATTAATTATTATTTAATATGTCATAATTCCAGATCAAACATGAGCACAAGGAGAACATGGGAACAGGTTAAAGTGAAGTACAAGAATATACTTCAAACTGGTAAATATTGGTATATAACTATTTAAAGAATTGTTGACATAGATAAGCATATATAATATAAAAAAATATTAATTTTAAAGTTAATAAGAAGGCAGACAAGCAAAAAACAGGTGGAGGCCCACGGGGTCCAGACCTAACCCCTGCAGAAGAGTTGGCTCTCCAGCAAAATGCCCATCGCCCTGTTTCTGAGGGCATTTTTTTTTTGTTGGGTCAGTTGCAGGGAATGTCATATCCCTAGAACTTGTCTGACCAACGAGATATTGACAAAGGTCAAATATTTGATGAAGACACTGTGTCTGATTATTCATCAGGAGGAGAGGTACATTCTCCAAATAATGTTTGATCAAACTCCACTCTGATCAGTCCCATGTGCCCAATCACATTTGGAAATCCTGGGTAATGAGAATTTTAGACTGATTGTAAGATTCTTTATGGAAATGTGGGCGTTTTTGTCTGTGTACCTGCAATGGCATGAAATGCTTCTTTTACTGTCTGCACACGCAGGTGTCCAGGAAACACTATGAAAACCCGAAGGAAATATTTCAGAGCCAAACAGACCTTACGAATTGCCTGGCAAACTGCACTTTTAGATAGATTTTCCGTATCGTCTACAGTATATAAAAAAAGTGCCGCTTGCAAAAAAACTCAAAGCAATGCATACTGTCTGTGTGGTTGTGAGAGCCCGACTTCGCCTAGTTTGACTTCGAATATAAGGTGCTAATAAATCTTTGAGGTACAATATTCCCCCTCAGCTAAAGTGGTATCTTTCGAAAAGAATTTCCTCTGGAAGCAATAAAAGATCTTGCCGATTGCACAAAACCCTCTCTATATGAAATTCTCTTCTTATAATTTGCACACCGATATCAATTAGTAGCTCATTCATGAACGGCAAAGCCATGACTGAATGAATTCCATGCACGGTAACAGATTAAGTGTGTGAGCTAATCCTTGTTTACATAGAACAAACCTGCTCTGAGCAGGTTTGAGGATTTGGATCTGCTGCTATGACAACACATCCAGCAAGAGTTTTGAAAAACCGACAGATCCAGGATCATGCCAAATCGTCAACAATTATATCCGGGTAAACGAGTAATCCACGTACGAAAAATACCCCCCTTAGTTCAACAAATCCACAAACAGGAAGCCTGCAATGTAATAACAGTAATTATCAACACAAACAAAATCATTGACCATAAAAATATAGTACTCTGTAAATATGTGAGTTATAACTCCTTATATTCTACTCAGTTTAAAAATGATAAGACACAATCTAATGAGTTTTTTGATTCATTACAGATAACGACAGCTAGACACTCAGGGCAGTGGAACTGGATAAACTTCTGACACTCACAGAATTACTAGACACTATAAACTCACTTCAAAGTGGGAAAGCATCAGGCCCTAAAGGCTACACTGTAAAAAAAAATGTTAAATTTACGGTAAAAAACTGTCAGCTGGGGTCACCAGGATTTTACCGTAAAAAAGAAGGTAACAATGTTTTTTGGTCTACGGTACACTTTAAAAAATAATGTTAAATTTACGGTAAAATACTGGCAGCTGGATTGTCAAAATTTTACTGTAATAAATAAGGTGACAATATTTTTAGGTCTACAGTATAATTTTGTAGTAAAAACTATTTGGTCTTTGCAACAGACTCCAACAGAAGGGAATGTTTAACCATAACCAGAAATTCATGTTGTGTAATAAATATGACAATCAACAAACAATATGTAATGGCAGGGACAAACCCCAGTACATAGTTTGCATCAGTTAGTTAACAACAACCAATAGCAAGCATGTGCCATTTAATTATACACATTGAAAACAATTCAATATTTAAGGAAGTTACAGCACTTGCCTGGTAGGGAAGTAAAGTTTTCTCTTTTGTGGTATATAGTGTCCTACTTATCGAATACAACCTTTCTTACACAGAGCATCAGTATTGGTAGTCCAGTCCAATTTGTCATCTAGCTGCACTCCCAGATATTTATAGGTCTGCACCCTCTGCACACAGTCACCTCTGATGATCACAGGGTCTATGAGGGGCCTGGGCCTCCTAAAATCCACCACCAGCTCCTTGGTCTTGCTGGTGTTAAGTTGTAAGTGGTCTGAGTCGCACCATTTAACAAAGTCTTTGATTAGCTTCCTGTATTCCTCCTCCTCCAGGCACTCCCAGGTATTTATAGGTCTGTACCCTCTGCACACAGTCTCCTCTGTAATAATATACGGAATGGCCAAACTATTCCAAATACAATAACTTCTTTAGCATTGTTATTCTCAAGTATTTATCCCACTGTATCTGATCAGCTCTATAACAGCCGATCGGAAAGAGAATTATCGGGATACAGCATCAAGCACACGCTGCCTCAGCCATGCGCTATCTGAACTGCTTCCATACGGCAAACACTTGAAAGCCTTTCCTGTAGATACCTCACGGTTTAGAAACAGTTTCATTCCAAGAGTTTTACATTATACAGATATAATTTTAACATCATTTAAATAATCTATATTGTTAATAATTAAACATGTAAGGACACTGTGGACGGTGGAAGCAAAGAGCTGGCATTCTGTTAAGGGATTATTCCTGCCTCACACTATATTCTTGCTGGGGTTACGGCGACACTGGAAGGATAGATGGATAGAATAATTAAACATAAACTAAGAAGATATTTCAATGTTCCTTAAAAGTTTTGAAGAATCTGCGTTCTAAGCTTACAGATGGCTTCACATCTATTACAGAGCTGATTGTGTGACGAGTGGGTACTTGGAGAAAGAAAAGAAAGGACAGGAATTGGGGGGTTAGTACGTTTGAAAGAGACAGTACTGCTACAATACATTTTTTCATCAAAGGTAGCGTACGGCACAGCAAGCAACTTGCGTGAGGCAGAAGCTTTCTCTGGACTGGGAGGCAGTTCGTCACTATCACTGCGCCACCGTGTTCCTATGTTTAATAACATGTTTTAATTCTTATCATCATGAAAATGATATCAAGTATACATATCAGTATTTAATTTATTCAGAGAGCTGTAATATCATGAATGTAATGGATTCTGTGTCCTGTCTTAGGAAGAGAAAGCCTGTTTAAGAAGCACGTAGTGATTCACACACATAGAGCACATAGAAGAACTCATACAAAACAAAGCATTTAATGTGCTACTTTAGTTACGATGGTATTTGAGAAACTAGTAAATCAAACGATTTTAAGATGAAGTTTGTGATGTTCTACTTTAATGACAAAATAAACTACGTGATTAAAGTTGAAAGTTCGAGATTAAAGTTGACATTTCAAGCTTTTTTTTGCTACTGTGTGCCTATTTTTTGTCTTTTCTCTTTTCACGGCGACTTTGATATCTGACAACTTCTTTTTTATTTCGGGCACTGTGCGACTTTGTTGAACTTTCGAGTTTCTCCGACACTCTGTGTCACTCGATCAGCTTCCTTTTTTTGTTTATATCACTGTTTAAACCAACAAATAATACATTTTTCCTTGCCACCACTTGGTATATGCTGAAATTCTATTTTCCCCCGGGCTTTTGACATTGTCTTTTCACAGAATGCTAAACTTAAGGGCTATTTATATTGATTTGCATATTCAAAAAGGCGTAGTTCTGGGAGGAGTTGGGGAGTGGCAGCAGGCGCATGCACGTGCGTTACTTTTCACACTGACCGGGATTTATGTAGCAGAAGAACGTGGGTTTTTTTATGCTTACGTACATTTCCGCTTTTGTCCATACGGCATGTTTTAGTGTGAATTCTACGCACGCCGTTATGCATGAGGCCCCTTGACATCGACACAAATTGATGAACATACATAAGCCTGGTCTACAATAGAATTAAAATGTTGCAGTACTTCCTTAATATTCCCTGCTCTGTGTCCTAGTAAATACAAATTATCATTGTAAGAGCCATTTTCCTAGTTATATAAAATTCATGCATATTTTACTAGATGACAATGCATAATCTATGGGAGGTTCCTAAAACCCCCACAAGTAGAATTGTATTGATATATTCTTGCCATTTCTAATAGCTCTGACTAAATATTCTCAGTTAGTGACCAGCTTTGCCCTGTGTAAGGTGTTGAAGGCATATGGTTTTAAACAGTGCTCGTGCCTTTGCACGTGTCTACATGCTCACGGGCCTACAGGCCTTTTGAGTGTGTAAAGTAACTCGTAAAACAGCACTTATTTAAGTGTTGAGCTGTATGTCTAAATTGTAGAGAAGAAAAAGTTAAGAATCCTTAATTAAAGAAGAAGAATTAAAGAACTTTTAAGGACAGAAATAGCTAAAGTTTCTCAAGAAAAACTAAGTTTAGAGAAGATACATTTTTCCTTTTTTTAGCCTTTTATTCTATGTGTGTGACTATTTTTTATTCTTGTGTGGATTATTTGCTTTTAACTTTCACTAAATATTTTTAAAACAAACTTTTGGACTGAGAGATTTTTTTCGGCATGCGTTTTACCCGTGCTTGATCTCGCCTTATACTTTGGCGGCTACAATCATCAATAAACTAATAATCCCAATTGCCCTTCGTTTACTCAGAATATGGAACCAATGCAGGAAGCCCTGTAAGACAGAGAAGCTCTTATCTGTTGCACCTCTACTTGTCAACCAACTTTTTCGACCCTGTCAAACATACACTGTATTTAAAGTTTTGAAAATGTCTGGGATTAACACACTTAGAGATTTTTACATAGATAATATCTTTGCATTCTACAACAATTAAGCTTCAAATTTAACTTCTCATCAAAACAAGGTTTCAACTACTTTCAAATGAGAAACATTGGTAAACAGAACCTGCCCAATTTTCCTGACCTCCAAACTTATTTTTATTCCAGGAGAAATAGTGATCAGCATTGAAGACTCAGATAGCTTCTCTACAATATATTAAACACTTTAAGGGCTCTTCCTTTCAAAGATCCCAGGGTACAGTGTGGAAAAGACCTTTCACTTGATACTTCAGAAAAGGAGTGGAAGGCAGCCCTACGTAGAATACACTCTAGCTCAATATGCACAAAGCATTCAATCAATCAACTAAAAATCTTCTATTGCGTGATTTTGTCTAGTTTAAATTTGTCCAAAATGTATCCAGGGCAAGATTCAACCTGTGAATGTTGCAATCTAGCTCTGGCCTCACTGGGCCACATGTTTTGGGCGCACACCAAATTAACAATATTTTGGAGAAAAATCCTATACAATTTGAAATTGGAAAAATAAAAATTCTCATTTAGAGGATCTGTTCAAAACTGTTTTTAAATATGGCAGGATCTAATCAATAGCACTTTATAATAAGCTTCTATATTAGAGAAAAGGATACTCTTCATTCCTTGCTACTTTTAAAGATTTGCTCTGGTTGTTGGCTCTCCTCTCTTTCTCTTGGGTGGGGATTGAATTCTGATTTGTTACTAGTGATGAGCGAACTCCACAGTGTATGCTTCGCCTAGAGTTTGGAGAAATCACAGACATATTCCTGAATATCGTCAAACTCGACAAAATGCATTGAAGTTAATGGGGATGCAATAAACTAAACTAGATTGGACTGGATTATATTGGTGTGGTTATCTTTAAAGTGTTCCTGAGGGCTAGGGAAATGTCTGCCAACTATACTGGCCCGATAACTGTGGACAAAAAAGTGACTTGAACTGTGCTGCAGCAGTGCCAACCAGTGCACCACAGTGCTTTCATGAGATCAAAGAAAAAAGAATGCAGCCAGAGATGCACAACCATATATTTTGTCAAATCAAAGCAGAAATACCAAAATCATTGTCAAAAGTCAGAAAAAATGCATAGGTCAGAACATTCAAAGTGGTGTGTCATGATTGAAGCAGCTGGCTCATTCTATTTTTTTGATGTTGTGCTGAAAGCTTTCCCTACTGTCTGTTCTGAGGCTTTACACTTTTTCTTCTATCATAAAGAATGAAACAGCTTATAAATAGTAATAAATCTTTTGTTATTATTATAACAAAAGGGGGGCATCAGGCTCCTTCAAGACTTTTTTTTTTATCTGCACGTGGTTAAATATGTATGCATAGGGCACACATCTCCTTCTCTTATACTGACATGGTACTTGAAGATTGACATGCACATTTGGTGACAAGCAGAGATAACTTGTTATTTATGCTGTATATGTTTCATAAAAATAAAATTTTGAGAAACTGCATTATTTACCTGTTCTACCACTAACTAAGTCCCACAGAGTCTGAAATGCAATGATGGATGGTGTGGTTGCCTTGCAAAGCATTAATGGGGTGCTGGGGAAAATAGTTAATAATAATAATAATATTAATAATAATAATACATTTTATTTAAATAACGTCTTTCCCATGCTCAAGGCGCTTCACACAGTCTCATAAAGAAACAGCTGGTATATGTAACTTTGGATACAGCTGTTTCCTGAATGGAACATTAAAACAGATAGATACAGGATATACAAAGGCATTAAATAGAATAAAAGACAATAAACTAGAGATAAATTACTAAATTCAATACCAAGAGTGAGCCGAGAAAATAACACAATTTGTGATATAACACACATGCAAAATATCCTGAGCTTTTGGACAAAGAGTAAGACTGAAAGAGGAGGCAGAAAGTCAGGTTAAGTTAAAAGCCTTCCTGAACAGATGTGTTTTAAGTTGCTTTTTAAAAGAATGAATAGAGTCAGCTGATCTAATTAATTTAGGGAGGTCTTTCCAAAGTCTGGGTGCTATAAAGCTAAAGGGACTGCCACCCATAGAGTGCAGGTTATTATGGGGCACAACAAAATTGCCAGAATCAGAGGACCTTAGTGGGTGAACAGGGGCACAGTGATGGAGAAGATAACTGATAGTCCGGTGTAAGGCCATTTAAAGATTTGTAGGTTAATAATAGAATTTTATATTCAATTCTGTTAAACACAGGGAGCCAGTGGAGGCAAAGCAGGATGGGTGTTATGTGCTTGCTGTTGTTGGTCCATGTAAGGACTTTTACAGCAGAGGTTTGAATCAACTGGAGCTGTGATACAAGATTAGAAGCGGCACCTGATGGTAGAGAGTTACAATAATCGATGCAGGATGTGATAAAAGCATGGACAAGTTTCTCAGCATTAGAAAAGGAGAGCAATGGGAGAACATTGGATATGTTACGGAGGTGAAAGTAGGAAAGTTTCTTAATGTGGTTTGTGGGGGCAGAATAGGAAAGGGAGGAATCAAAAATGACACCAAGATTCCATGCATTAGAAGAAGGTCTAATGACATCACTGTCAAGAGTGACTGAGAAGGAGCTCATTTTCTTAAGTTGCGCTTTAGTGCCAGTTTTCAGTTTTGTTGCAATTTAATTTTACAGAGTTCTGCTCCATTCAGGTTTTAATTTCCCTGAGGCAAGATGTGAGGCGAGAAAGCCCTGATGAAGTTCACTTTTAATACTGAAGTAGAGTTGAGTATCATCTGCATAAAAATGATAACCCAGGCCATATCTACAAATGATATGGCCAAGGGGAAGCATATAGATACAGAAGAGCAGAGGGCTGATGACAGAGCCCTAAGGAACCCCTTGTGTGACTGGCGCTGAGCTGGATCTGCTGTTGCCAAGACTAACAAACTCTTGCCTGTCAGTCAGAAAGGACTTAAACCACTGGAGGGCAGTGCCAGAGATACCCAGCATGTTCTCCATTTTGGACAGTAGAATGACATGTCTTACAGTGTCAAATGCTGCACTAAGATCTAACAAATTGAATATGCTGGTTTGACCAGAGTCTGCTGCCATAAGCAAATCACTAGTTATCTGAAGCAGAGCAGTTTTACAGCTGTGCTGTTCCCTGAAACCAGACTGAAAGAGTTCCATCATATTATTAGAAGTTAAGTAATTGCTAAGTTAGCAGGCTACAACACACTCAATAACCTTTGACAAAAAAGGTAAGTGAGAAATAGGCCAAAAACTGTTAAGATTGTCAGCATCAAGACCAGACTTTTTTAACATTGGAACAGAAGCAATTTTAAAAGTGGCTGGCATATATTCTGAATGAAAAATTAAAGAGGGCAAATAAAAGATATTTTTCTCATAGCCCATTTTGATTTTATTTACTGAGGACCCTAATGTTAGCAGTGATTACTAATATTTTTATTCATGCACTTATAGATGTTTTTAAAAAGAATAACTGTTACTTATTGAGACTTGGCATTAAACATGGTGAGCTATAGCAATTCTGACATCTGTGACAAAGCTGTTTTATGCTGTTAGACATTGGTACTTACTGCAGGTGAGCATTGGACCACTCTAATGATCAAATTTGACGAAGCTAATTTAAACAGTTTTATCTGAAATCCAAATTATATGTTTTGTGTTGGTACAGCAACACAGTGTGTATTGTAATTAAGGGAAATGCACTGAAATCACATCTTGCAGAAAATGAACAGTAAAAATTTGGCTCATAACTGTGTAAAAACTTGTTTTAAAAATATTTTTACCAAAACCAGCAATTAAAATGAAACATAAATCCTATGGAAAGAATTATGATAGTTAAGACAGGCTTTAAGAAAGGAATGTCTGAAGTAAAATGTATTCCCAAGCTTCAGTGGAAATCATAAGTACCTAGACAAAACATTTATGAAGATGCCAAAGGATCATAAAAACTGTATTTAAAAAATAAAACTGACTTTGAATCTGTGTGACACTAGAAATGACAACAAAATGAAAATCAACATTATAACATTATACTGAATCTCTATAAAAATCCATCCATTTTCCAACCTGCTGAATCCAAAGACAGGGTCACGGGGATCTGCTGGAGCCAATCCCAGCCAACACAGGG
>JANRMT010062856.1:85111575-85135622 GCA_026402145.1 Polypterus bichir lapradei
CAAACACAGGGTCACGGGGATCTGCTGGAGCCAATCCCAGCCAACACAGGGCACAAGGCAGGAACCAATCCCGGGCAGGGTGCCAACCCACCGCAGCTCTATAAAAATGAATCATGTATTCAAATTCAAGCAGCATAGTGTTAAACTGTGCCCATTTACCGGTGAAGAATCCTGATTTTAAATCTTAGCTCAGACACTCATTGTGTGGTGATTGTTGGGTATATTTACATTGGAACCATATGGGTAGGATTGTGTTTATGATGAAGAGACAAAAATGATCACAAAAATAAGCAGACATATTTGTAAGTGGACTCAATGATGGACAGATAATTTATCAAGTGTTAGTTTTGATGAAGAGCTTTAAGAAATGTATAGTATACTGTATATTATAAGGGGTGCCTGACTGGCAAGCTGCTTCCAAGATAGCTCATGTCAGTGTTAAGTCCCATACAAAACCTTTATTCAGTGCCACTTTGGAAGCTAAGGGATCTAAACCTTCTTCTTGAAAAGTGCAAGAGGTTAGGTGAGGGGAAACACAGATGGGAACACCTCCAGGCTGCTACAGGGTACTCAGCTGGGAAGGGTGTTTTGAGAACTATGCAGTCCATTGAAGAGAGAAGGCAGTCAGAGACCTGCCTTGAAGATCCATCCCTAAAATAAAAAACAGCAGAGATTGATAGGGAAAGTCCTAGCCTGGTGTCTGTTGAGTAACTGAAAAATCAGACAACCACCCACCCTGGAAATGACTCCTTGGGTTTGACCAGAAGCCATCTTGGGATTGAATTTAAATCTGCCTCAGCACTGGAAACCATCTGAGTCAGGAAGAAAGTGGTCACTGAGACAGGACACTGAGATCAGTAATGGAGGGCCAAGATGTATTGTAGTGGGTAAGTGCATAAACCACCCCACGAGATCCAGTGTTGCATGGTTTGGACAATCAATTGAAATGTTTCTCCTAATTATTTTATTAAATTAATACACACCACGAAACCAGTCCTTTATTATGTGTTACTGAAATGCTCTCTGACATGGGGTAGCTTTCTACACAGGAAAGAGTGACTCTGGAGCATCCTGATGAGCAGCTGGCACACTTCAAAGGCATGTCTACCAAGCAATGCAGGAAACCAAAAAAAACTTAATATTTTTGGTTGAACTGGAAACACTGTAATTATATTAGGTTTCCCAAAAAACTCTTAAAATGGTTGTTTTCAAGTAATTCACTAAGTGGATTACCCATAGCCTGTCACTTTAAAAACACCATTTCAAAAATATTTTAAAAAGTAAGTTAGAACAGTAAGGATTATGAAAATGTAATAATGTTGCTGTAAATGGAGTATATGAAATATTTTTAGAATCATTAAAAGCATTAGAAAGATGTGTAATCATATTTGATTAACTTTCCTTACTTATATTCCAATGAAATAGTTATAGTGGCTGTGATTTGGTAGACTGTGCAGACAACAACTGTTGCCTGGGTGCTACACCAGCTGCAGCTTTATTTGAATGTGGCAAAGAAAAACTCTTAAAAAATGGGCACAGTATCCTAGCGAGAGTTTGTCGGAGGCACTTTGGCTTTGTGCTCATCAAATTAAGTTTGTAGAACTCAATCTGAATTTTTTTCTCAAATGTTGACTTACTTAAAACTCCCCCTTACGTTATCTACAAAAATAGGGAATCATGAATGATGCAATGCTAAAAGAAGCAATATGAAAGATGGTTTGTTCTTGCAATCAAAGCAAGTATAGAAATTGTTAACCTCACCAGGGAATGAAAATGTGAAATGTGTTTGGAGAAGGTTTTAGTTGGCAACAAAGGCTTCTGTACTCAGTCTCCAGCCTATCCTTGTACTGGCATTTCACAATTTTAATTGCTTTCCTGAGTTTTTACCTACATACCGTATCTTATGTTTCCACGCAGCCTACCTGAAATGCATTTCTGAGAACCTTCAGTAAATTATAGAAGATACATTTTTTAAGAAAGGAAATTATGACAGTTGCATAGTCATCCAGATCTCATAAGCAATCTCAATCTCTAAACATGTCCCAATTTAGTGAATCAACAACCTAGATAGACACATACAATGGACAGATCTTCATTTATCCCCTGGGGGAAATTTGGCATTTTACAGAAGCTCTTTAAATAAATAAATGCATAAAGAGTTAGATAAGCAAGTAAATAAATAAACAAATAAATATACACACACATGTTGGTCTGAACACACCAGAATGACTATAAAGCAAGGAAAGAGCGCCTAGCCTGCTCTGCCCTTTCTTATATAGTTCCTCTGTGTTCAACCTATCATTAATGTGGACCCCAAAGTACTTGTAGTGGTGGACCACCTCTATATCTCCTCCTTGAATAGTGACTGGACATGGAGGCTATTTGGTGTGGCGAAAGTCAATAACAAGTTTCATGGTTTTGCTGATGTTAAGGTGCAGACAATTCTCTTTACATCAAGAAACAAACTTCTCCGCCTGACTCCTATACTCTGTCTAATCCTTCTTATCAATACACCCCATAAATGAAGAATCATCTAAGAATTTCTACAAGTGACATAACCTGGTGTTATAGTCTGAGGTGTACAGAGTGAAGATGAAAGGAGACAGGAGTGTTTCTTGAGGCGCTCCAATGTTGTTCACATCCGTATCAGAAACACAGTCTTGGAGTCTTAAAAATTAGTAAAATTAGCAAAAACTTTGCAGATTTTTCCATTTCTTTAGTCTAGTACCAATCTACTTTCCTCATTTTCTTTCAGATGGAAACAGGAGTGCTGACTGCACAAGTGTCTGCTTTTTACTGTAAGTCCTAAACAGAAGGCAAGTATTAGCCATTAATATTCTTACCAATTTCACCAACCTCTGCAGTGGTACACCAGTAATGCAGAGTACCAAGTGACAAGGTCATTTAAATGTGGAATGTGAATATGTTCTATGATGTTAGTGGAGCATACAACAAGCTCATGATATTTAGTACAAGTATTCCTTAATTTTTTTTTTTGCTGAAGTTCCCCAGCAACAATAAACAATCCTTCATCTTGTACTGTACATACTTTTATTCTGTAATGGTGTTATATACTGTAGATCATTTAGTGCAGTGTTATTGCTAGCTTCTGCATGGATATAGGCACAATTCAGAAAAACACCAGCTGATTCTCTCAGAAGAAAAGTTGGTTGGCACTTGATGATTAAATACTCCAGAGAAACAAAAAAGCACAGCAGATTCTGACATCTCTTTTGGAACCCAGTTTTGCTGTAATCTAATATAATTTGTTATGAACAGACTGAACATTGGCCAAAAAAATGACTGAAGAAGGAGGTTGACTGCCATTGTGTTTTATTCTCATCTGGATGCTGCCCCCTTTATCCCCATTTTCTGCCTTGTTATATCAGTTGCGTTCGGAGTTTGATAAAAATGAATCCTGAATACATGTTTCAAGATTTATAAGGGTTTGGCAATCAACAGTAATAACCTTGGAAGCAGATTGTGCAAATAACAAAAACAGCAAGAGTTTTATACAAAAATAAAGCACACACATCTGCAAGGAGCACCACACAACATATCACCACTGTCTGCACTATGATGTTTACATTATTATCTGTACTTATACGATTTGTCTGACAATTGCTTTAATGCGATGATCAGCCCTGAGCATGTATTGAAAGGATTTCTGTAATTTTTGAAGAACAAAAATGAACAAATGACGGGCACTCTGAAGTGCTTAACACTGCCAAAGTCTACCATTACAGAACTGGTTTTTCATCTTAATCATTTGCATTTTACACATCAGTCAGGTGCAGTTAACATTATCCAGTCTTTAGTACAGTGTAATTATAGTTCTAAATGGTTGCACAGATATAAAAGTATGCAAATGAATGACAGTCTGAGTGTCATAATCTAGTCAAGCAGAAATAAAAATAATTTTTTCTTATGGCTCCTAGAGTGCTTATTTAAATTTGAGCATCAAAGTTTATGTAGCCTAAACACTAGTCAAATACTTTATCAATGTCATGTTCATAATCAGTAATGCAGAAAACACCAGATAATCATTTATTAATAGACGAATCAGAACACCTCATCAAGTGAGCAATAAGGCCAGAAAAAAAATCATTCAGAGCTCTTTTTTAACAGGTGACTCAAAACCCACAGGCCAGAGACAACATTAACATCACTGAAAGCCAGAGAATCTGTCTAAAATCCCTGTGCTTGTGGGAGGAAAACTCCAATTCTTACAGGGAATGAGTTAAGAATGAAAATAGAGAGATGAGAAGAAACTCAAAGCCCCTCATGTTGAATTTCTTTGTTGATCAAGTCATCTAAGGTAATCTTGTGTAGCACCTATTGTGACACTATTGTATCTCACACAAGCAAGGCTACATGTGCTTCACCCCCTAGACTTGCACTATGTTGGACATACTTGCATTGCATTTTTAATGAATGACACATCTGTTCTTACTGTTTTTTTTCCCAAATACCAAATATACTTTTGCTCTTTTCCATAAACGCTGAAGCCTTCTTTATGTATTCTTACCTCTTGAAAACAAATAAAGATCCTTTCCTTACCGATCTATTTAATGCAAATGCCAACAGCAAAAAAAAAACAGTGCAAAAGTCACAAAAACATATTTGCATATCTTGTCATTCGAAATTTTAACTAGTACATGTGGTGGTGTGCCTGTTTAAATCGTTAAAGTGCAGGGTGCGCTTCCCGAACATTCTGTCTCTGGCTTTGGCAGGTGCACACAATGGGACACCGGCGATGGGTCGCGCGCGCCTTCAGGTCAGGCCTGCTGGAGGACGCGCGCGCGTACCCCGTCATCAAGCCGAGCGTTATTTTTTTTTTAGCCACCTGCTGTTATCAAAGGAAAAGGTGCGAAGCATTTAGTTAAGTTTGTGCATGCCTTAGTGTGAGAAGGGGATCCCCAAGAAAAGTAACTTACTTTAATAGAAGGTCACTGGCTCCTCCGATGGGAGTGTGTTAGGCTGCGCTTGAGTTCGCGCTTGTATTTGCTCACGCGCAGGCAACGCTGCTAGCCTATTTAAAACATGCCTTGCCAGGGTTGAGGGTAGCACCTGTGCAGAATGCACCTGCGTCAGTCGCTATATGTGGCATAGAGCAGTGTGTTACAGAATGGGATGAAGAGTTGTTCCCAAAGTATAAGAGGTACTTCCTGCATCTTGAGGTTTGTCATTTGAATTTGCAGTTTAGTGATATAACTCATTCCATTGTATACCAAACAGCGGCTTGTGCCTTATTTTGTAAATATTTTCTTGTATATAAATAGATATCTCCTAGTTGTAGTATAATTTTGGTGGAGGTATTTATGTAAATTTTGACCGCCAGAGGAAAAAGGGAGGCGGTTTGGTAAACATTTACTCGAGCCGGTTAAAATGTTAAGATGTTAGTTTTGGTAAATTTAAGTCCTTTGAGTATCTCGCCGTTGTTATTCATGGAGATTCTCACATTCTAGTATTATCCGTGTATAGACCTCTTAAATACAACGCGTCTTTCTTTGATGAATTCCCTGACTTAATGTCAATTTTAATTACAAACTATGACACACTCTTAATAGTCGGCGACTTTAACTTTCATATCGACAATCAGTGTGACCAAAAAGTAAAAGAATTCATGAACCTTCTGGACTCTTTTGATTTGAGACAGCTCGTTAATCAACCTACGCATAAAGCAGGTCATACGTTAGACTTAGTGATTGCTAAAGGACTTAAAGTTGATATAAAGCAGGTCATTGATATTGGTCTATCAGACCATTTCCTTCTACTATTTAATATAGAAATAAAGATAGAAAACACTCATGAGAAGCATTTTGTTAAAAAACGCTTCTTTGACTCATCAGCAGCTTTAAAACTTACAAACATTCGAAGCAATCAGTCCGTTTGTAGTGCCAACTATAATAGCGAGGATAATGTAAATAGTAAAGTGGAAAACTTTAATTCTAAAGTAAGAGCTGCTGTTGACATAGTTGCACCTGAAAAGACATTTCTAGTACTGTTATTCCATGGAAGACCCAAAAAGTGTCTGATTTAAAAAGAACATGCCGTAGAGCTGAGCGTAAATGGAGGAAAACTAAACTAACTATCCATTATGAGATATTGAAGGTTAAAATAACAGAATACAATAACACAGTCCGTCTTGAGAGGCGCTGCTATTTCTCTAATATTATAAATAAAAATGCTAGTAATCCCAGAGTCTTATTTTCTACAATTGATCGTCTGTTAAACCCAGGTAACACAAAGGAATGCCCCCAGAATACTTCCAGTGAAACCTGTGAGAACATTGCTGTATTCTTCAATCAAAAAATTAATGATATTAGAGATAACATAGTATATCTCCCCAACACTGCAGAACCTCCAAAGCCCCGGTACTCCATTATAAACAAATTAAATGCTTTCACCAGGATAGATTTACCTGAATTACATAGTATAATCTCTCAACTGAAACCCTCCACCTGCATCCTTGACCCAATACCAACAAGGTTTTTCAAAGAAGTATCAGGCGTGCTAATTGACAATATTCTTGACATAGTTAATTCGTCATTAGATACGGGGGTCTTCCCAGACTGTCTTAAGACTGCTGTAGTTAAACCCCTGCTCAAGAAAAATAATCTTGACCCCTCTGCCTTTTTTTAGACCCATCTCTAACCTGCTCTTCTTAAGTAAAATTCTAGAGAAGGCAGTCATTATGTAGTTAAATGACCACCTCAATAAACATGCTATTCTTGATAAATTTCAGTCAAGTTTCAGAACAAATCACAGCACAGAAACTGCACTCGTTAAAGTAGTAAATGACTTGCGGGTAAATACAGACAGAGGCCATTTATCTGTTCTCATCCTCTTAGATCTGAGTGCCGCATTTGACACCATTGATCACAATATTCTTAGAAATCGCATTAGTCAATGGGTGGGCCTCTCTGGCAGTGTCTTAAATTGGTTTGAATCCTACCTGGCAGGTAGAAAATTCCTTGTGAGTTGTGGTAATCACATCTCAAAGACACATGATATCTGATATGGTGTTCCACAAGGCTCTATCCTGGGTCCGCTGCTGTTCAATCTATCTGCTTCCGTTAGGTCAGATTATCTCAGCGCACAACGTGTGCTACCACAGCTATGCTGATGACACACAGCTGTACTTATCAATAGCACCTGATGACTCCGACTCTCTCGATTCACTAACACAATGTCTTACTGGTATTTCTGAATGGATGAATAGTAATTTTCTCAAACTAAATAAAGAGAAAACTGAAATTTTAGTAATTGGCAAAAATGGATTCAATGAGGTTATCAGAAATAAACTTGATGCATTAGGATTAAAAGTTAAGACGGAAGTAAAAAACTTAGGGGTATCTGTTGACTGTAATCTGAATTTTAAATCGCATATTCATCAGACCACTAGGACAGCATTTTTTCACTTAAGAAACACAGCAAAAGTTAGACCTCTTATATCATTGAAAGATGCTGAGAAATTAATTCACGCTTTTGTTTTCAGTAGACTAGATTACTGTAACGCACTCCTCTCAGGACTACCCAAAAAAGACATAAATCACTTGCAACGAATGCAGAATGCAGCTGCTAGAATCCTAACTAGGAAAAGAAAATCCGAACACATTTCTCCAGTTTTGATGTCACTACACTGGTTGCCTGTGTCATTCAGGATTGACTTTAAAATATTGCTTATGGTTTATAAAGCCTTAAATAATCTCGCTCCATCTTATATATCGGAATGTCTGACACGTTATATTTCAAATCGTAACCTTAGATCCTCAAATGAGAGTCTCCTTATAATTCCAAAAGCTAAACTTAAAAGAAGTGGTGAGACGGCCTTCTGCTGTTATGCACCTAAAATCTGGAATAGCCTGCCAATAGGAATTCGCCAGGCAAATATAGTGGAGCACTTCAAAACACTGCTGAAAACACATTACTTTAACATGGCCTTTTTATAACTTCACTTTAACTTAATCCTGATACTCTGTATGTTCAATTCTTCATAATAACTATTCATAGTGGCTCCAAAATCCGTACTGATTGACTACTGCAATGCGGTGTTCACTGGCTGTTCAAACTGTTCTTTATACAGCCTCCAGTTAATCCAAAATGCGGCTGTAAGAATTATTACAAGAACAAGAAAATATGAACACATAACTCCAGTTCTTAAATCCTTACACTGGCTCCCGGTTAAGTTTAGGGCAGATTTCAAAATCCTCCTTTTAACATATAAAGCATTAAATGGCCAAGGTCCGGCTTACTTGTCTGAACTTATCATGACTTACAAACCTGAGCGCACATTAAGATCTCAAGATGCCGGTCTGCTTATGATTCCAAGGATTAATAAAATAACAGTGGGAGGTCGAGCTTTTAGTTACAGGGCCCCTAAACTGTGGAATGGTCTTCCTGCTTCTATAAGAGATGCCCCTTCGGTCCCAGCCTTTAAATCCCGGCTGAAGACTTACTACTTCAGTTTAGCATATTCTGACTAGAGCTGCTGATTAACTGTACATACTGCATCTCTGTTGTTAGTCATTAGCACTAAAACATAAGTAACATGATAAGTATAATTGAATACTAACCCTCACCTATTCTGTTTCTGTTCTCGGTACTCAAATGTGGCAATTGGTGCCACGGCCCACCTGCCAAGTTGTTTGCCTGCCTATGGTAAAGTCATCCCTGGTGGAGGATCACAGGAATCATGGGAAAGAGGGCCCCTTTCATCGGATTGGCTGGCCGAGCAACGTTTCAGCCGTGGAATGGCCAAATGGGGAGGCAGCTTGACGGATGAGGTCTCCAGCACTCTAAAAATATCAAAATCTTATTATGTGATATCATCTACTGTTAAATTCTGCTCTGTATTTCTAAAATTTTTATTATTATGCTGTATTAAGGATTTGTTCTGTTCTGTGTATTGTATTGTATTGAACCCCTTCTTTTGACACCCACTGCACGCCCAACCTACCTGGAAAGGGGTCTCTCTTTGAACTGCCTTTCCCGAGGTTTCTTCCATTTTTCCCTACAAGGTTTTTTTGGGAGTTTTTCCTTGTCTTCTTAGAGAGTCAAGGCTGGGGGACTGTCAAGAGGCAGGGCCTGTTAAAGCCCATTGTGGCACTTCCTGTGTGATTTTGGGCTATACAAAAATAAACTGTATTGTATTGTATTGTATTGTACTGACCCTTACTCTCTGTTCTGTTTCTTTTTCCGGTTTCTTTGTGGTGGCAGCCTGCGCCACCACCACCTACTCAAAGCTTCATGAAGTTCCAACATTGATGGACTGAAAGCCAGAAGTCTACGTGACCATCATCATCAAGTCCTTCCATGAAAACCCTAAATACAAAGAGGACTTTTTGATTTATGTTAGGTAGATTGCCCAGAGGGGACTGGGCGGTCTCTTGGTCTGGAATCCCTACAGATTTTATTTTTTTTTTCTCCAGCCTCTGGAGTTTTTTTTGTTTTTTCTGTCCACCCTGGCCATCGGACATTACTTATTCTATGTTAATTAATGTTAACTTATGTTTATTTTTTATTGTGTCTTCTATTTTTCTGTTCTACATTTTGTAAAGCACTTTGAGCTACATTCTTTTGTATGAAAATGTGCTATATAAATAAATGTTGTTGTTGAGTTTGTGGTGCACTTTATTTTTCCTGTATTTCTTGTATTTTTATGGATTCAGTGGACTGTATTTTGTGTAGGTTCTTCCTGAGTACAGTTTTCCTTAGGAAGACTACACTTTTGTGTATATAAATTATCTTTATTTTTCATTTTGGGACTGGAAAATTCACTGTATATATTGCTCACTATTTTTGATTGGGACATGTTTTGTGTGAGTGTGTTTACACCTTGTGACAGTAGATGGCACTATACTAGCGCTTAGCCCGTTTCCCACAGGCACAACACAGTCCTAATAAGCACTAGCACTACCACTTTCACAACACACAATACTCTTCTTCTCTTTTGTCTCCTCCACTCCTCCTGGCAAGCTTTGTCTCCATCCTTCCGAATCTGGCACCCAGCAGTAGTGGGTGCTGGCTCCTTTTATAAGGCACCCAGAAGTGCTTCAGGTGCTCATTGACCTAATTCTGGCAGCACTTCCGGGTGTGGCAGAAGAGCTGCTCTCCAAGTCTCAGCAGCAGCTGCAGCACCCCCTGGCGGTGCCCCAAGATCCCAACAGGACTATATCCAACTTCATCTCCCATGAAGCCCTGCGGGAGTCTGAGGCACTGCTGCAACGCTGGGGGGCTGCCATTTAGCATTCCGGGGGTGGTATTGTTCTGCCCACATTTGCTCTCCTGGGTCTCTCAGTGAAAAGGCCAGACAAAGACCCTGGCTGTCTGTGACAACCTGTAAATAACACCCAGTTTTGTTTTCGAAAAATACCACCTTTTTTTGACTGTGTCTCCATGTCTGATTTCTCTCAAGTTTGATCCCGGTCGGTCCCAAACTACAAGACAGCCACTGTGTAGTCTGGTGCCAACCAAGCCACTACATGGGGTGTCATAGTATAATGTGTATGTTTATGTTTCCTAGGGGGCTTAGCCCCCTAATCGCTTCGCTCGCCCCCACCCCCGGGATGCGCCATCCACTGTGTCTCTGCCGTTCACGTTGTGGGGGGGGGTCTGAACGCACGCTAAGGAGATGCGGTCGCATCAGCTGCTTGCTTGCTGCTGCTACTGCCGAGCTGTTTGTTCTGCTTGTCGCTCTGCACGTCGTTCATTTAAAAGCCTTTACAGCAGCTGTTCTTTTGTCTCGCAGGACGTTGAAAGTGTCTCCAAGAAAATCACATATCGTCTCCTTCCAAGCCTTCCAAGATTATTTTTTATAATGGAGAGACATGTGTTGGTATTACAGGTGAACTAAAAAAAAAGTTAAAAGTCCATTGTTAAACTGTTAGATTGTAATGTGAAAGAATTTTGAATACAGTAAAATAAGGTATCAATGATAGGTTACAAGCCCAAATATTCAACTGTATTCAACAGTATGTACTGACTGAAAGAACTGAAGTGTACAAATAAGTCTTTTTAAACTGCTCAATATGCCTGTTTCAAGGGTGGTCATCAAGAAAACAAGATTAACCAACTAGATTTCTTTTAGAAGAGTAATTAATCAGAGATCAAATCATCAAGTTCAGTATCCATTAAAGTTTTTAAAGCTAAGACTGAAGGGACATCTCTTATGTAAGCAAGAAGATCATTTCAAAGGTTTGGGGCCCTGTAACTCAAGACTTGATCTCCCACTGTTATTTTATTAATTCTTGGAATCATAAGATCTTAATGTGCGCTGTGGATTGTAAGTAATAGTAAGTTTAGCTAGGTAAACAGGGCCTTGGCAATTATGGCTTTACATGTTAAAAGGAGGATTTTGAAATCAGCCCTACAGTTAACTGGAAACCAGTGCATGGACCTCAGAACTTAAGTTATATGTTAGTACTTTCTAGATGTTGTATTGATTTTTGCAGTAGTATCTTGAATTAACTGAAAGCTGCATACAGAACAATTTGAACAGCCAGTGAACACTGCAATGCAAGAGTCAACCTTATTGGAAATAAATGGATGAATTAATTTTTCAGTCTCTTGTATATTTAGAAAGTGTTCTAAATTTCCATCATTCATAAGATGGAAAAAATATATTTAGAACTGTTTTGTAATGTGGATTTTTCAAAGACATGCTAGTGTCAAAGATACTGATTCTGTAAAACTAATGGTAGTTCCAACTGAGTTAAAAGTGACAGAATATTGTTGTAGTCTCCATCACACACCCACCTCCAATAAATAAGCTTTCTCGTTTTTAATGCATTCAGAGACAATGATTTTTTATCCATCCAATTCTTTAACTCACTGACACAATTAATTAAGGACACCACTGGATAACTTCCATTTGGTCTAAAAGAAAGGTACAGTTGAATGTCATCTGCATATAGTGAAAATTAATGTTATGCTTTCCAGTGATATAGTTGTTCCCAACGGAACCATGTAAAGTGAAAACAGTGTAGGTTCAAGTAGTAAAACCCTGTTGAAGAAATGTAAAATGAAACCCAAAGCCTCCTGTACCTGTTGCAGTTCTATTCAAACCCACCTGAAATTCTCTGAAGTCTGCATCCAAACCCAATCATTATCCACAGCTGTGTGTAGTTATACTTAATTTGCCTTGCATTATACAAAAGACCTCTAGTCATTGACACTGTATAACCGTTTCTGTTACTTAATAATAAGTAAAACAACATTTATCACTATAGTATGGATGGTTGTATCCAAATGTATTTTATATGCATCAGCTCCATCTGTTCAAATCCTAGCTCAGACAATATTCTGCAAGGAGTTAGAAATGGAAGTTATTGTGGGTGAACATGGATTTCTACCCACAATGTAAAGACATTATCAGTAGAAGTGATGAGTACCCTAAACTGTCCTGTGCTGAGTTAGTTTGAATGCCCTGTAGTACCTCATCCAAAGTTTCTTCATGTGTTTTGCCTGTTGCTATAGTACCTGCTTCCTGTATACCGGCACGGGATGAAATGGGGGGATACGTGCTAAGCCAACTTTTTTTTATACAAGTGTCTATGGTGCTTGCTGTTTGTGCTGATCGACACATTTGCGAAACAAAAGATGCTGATGGAGAGTTGGGAAGGAGTTTAAAGTGGACTGGGATTATGAGTTTTTTTTGTAGGTTTCAGGGATTCTAGTGTTAATTTACCAAAATTTAGTCTTGGATGTGGTGAAGTATGTGGTGTAGACTATTTAAAGAATCGTGCCAACAATGTCACCCTGCACAATTCTCAGCAATGCCCCAACTATACCATAACAGCCCAGTACATTATTAAACAAAGAACAAACAGGTGCTAATGATCAGTGACATAATTAAATGAAATCGATTAACTAAAACAGAAATACAGTGGCATGGAAAAGTCTGAGTCAGAGAATTTATAAAGCTTTGCAATTTGCATCACCTGGGGTTTCTTAATGATGACTGTGAACAAGCCATAGCCCTAATGAGCTGTATAAAATTAAGGTCTGAGACCTTGTAAATGTTATCTGAGAGCTCACATATCTTGGGGTGTCCAAACTTTTATATGGTGCTCTTTTCCCTTTTTTACTGTACAAAAAAAATACACTAATCTTGCATAAAATACTGAAAAGAAATGTGTCATCTTTAATTTAATGTCTTTTGGTGATCAGTCCAACTTCTGCTCACTTAACTTTTCACAGTAACAAACATTTTAAGCAAGCCCAAACCTTGTCATGCCACCATAGGTATAGAAGGAATCAAACTAGGCAAAAGATGACCAAACTAAAAGAAAACGGTGTGGCATGTGTGACAATTTATCTTTCAAATTATCAATTCCTGCACCATCAATCATAGTAATAACATAACAATAAGACACACGGTGGCCATCCTAGATCAGCAAGGTCTCTACCAAGCAAACATTTTGTGGCAAACAGGTGTTTCAAGTGCTCTCCAAGCTCTTCAAAAGTAGCAAAAGGCAACAGATAAAGGTTGAGAACTAGACATAGAGTGGTGGGCCACAGAAAATAAAGTGAAGAAGAAATACATCAAACTGACATCCCTTCTGTTCTGTCAGAATAGAAGTAAGTCAGCAAGATCACAATGATAAGCAGCAGGACCAGTATATGAAGACAAGGTGAGCAAGCTAGTGGAGTTCAGAACTCAGCAAGTGTAACAATACAATGACACAGCTCAATATAATAAATGAAGAATGAGTGAAAATAACATAGAAAGAAAAAACTATTCTTTTTATACAAACTTAAAGATCTCCATGCAGTGCTAGCTTAAGTAGAGCCAAGTGGATGGCATCAATTGCCCCGACTTTCAACAAGTGCACTCTGTGACAGATAGGGGGCGCTATCACTCCCTTGAACCCTTGTCCAATACACCAGAGACCAGATAAAAGTCCAAATGTTGACTTTATTCATAAGCCACAGTGCACAAAGCACCCTCTCCTCCACTATACTTATAAATACAATAACAATAATCACAATAAACAATTCCTCCACTCCCAGACGCGTTGCCCTCCTACCACCCAGCTCAGCTCGCCGTCTGGGAGCTCCCACAATCCTTTTATAGTCCCTGACCCAGAAGTGTTCCAATCCCCAGTCCATGTGATCTTCTATCACTTCCGGGTCAGATCAAAAGTCCTTTTCTTCACCCCAGAAGCACATCATTCCCTTTGTCCATGTGACTCGGACGTACTTCCGGGGCGTAGGGTAAATAAGCACCGTTCCTCCCTGCAGCGTCTCCTAGAGGCCCCCATGGTATCCAGCAGAGCAGTGTATAAAAACTCCAATGTCCATGATTCCCTGCTGGTCTTCGGGGAAACTCCATACTGCAGGGAGGGCTCCACCTGGCGGCTTCGTGGTATTGGCCGGGGTGAATGGCTGGTCATACACCACAGTACTCCTCTCCCAGTGACAAATTATGATTCAAAGCGGCCTGCCCTGAGAGGGAAGTCTTTCTCCAAGAGGACATTCCGGTTGAGCTTTGACTGATCCTTGTAGCTTGTTCCCTGGAGAAACTAGGGGGAATATTAGTCCACTTTGACAGCTTGTCCCCCTCTCTCCAAGAACAGTTTCGCCAAATGTGGCCCAACCTTTGGCATCCGTAGCACTGCCTCCAAAACAATTGGGAAACGTTAAGGCCGCCCCTTCTCTTGCTGGGAAAGAAACCCCCGCCGCCTCTAACGGTTCTCTCTCTCTTTTTTCTTTCTTGTCAGGAGACCCCCATTTTATTTTCAGGATCTCCTGTTTGCTTTGGGGGTTTTCCACAATCTGAGCCTCTTTATTTAATAAAAAAGAGACCCTTTCCTGTCTGCACCCCTCTAGACTTAATTTTTAACTGGTTCGGGTCTTTAGGACCAAATCACACCGAAAGCCAGCACCATTCAGCTGCTCCGGATTGATCGGCCCCTCCCCCGACCACTCTGTTACCGTTTCGGCCTCTCTTGTAGGGCACGCTGTGTATTGGCACCCGCTATTCATTAAAAGCGGGCCCGGATCACACTGCGTCCCTATTTCATTATTTATGGTACCGGCTTGACTCACCTGTACCGCTACATCATGTATTACGGGAGGCTCCTGTCCGATTCTCTGTAAATACGTTGTTACCTTTCTGATGGGCGTCTCAGCCTTTTCTCCCAGATCCTCAACGATCTTTTTAATGGCCTCCAGCATGTGAAAAATACCTTGTACGGGCTCGATTAGTTCTTTGAGTTCCTGCACGTCGACAGATTTAATTAATTCAGCTGGAGGTACACTTACTTCCTCATTCGTCATACCTACTGGCTGGGAGCCAATGAGCACGTCCGCTGTCGGCACGTGCTCTGACGGGTCTCGTGGAGGCGTCTGGGAAATGTAGTTCTCTTTGGCCAAGGACCGGGTTGCCTTCTCCGGCGAACTGCGGTCTGTCTTTATTACTTTTCCGACAGCCCGATCAGCTATTTCCCGGCCCTCCTTACCATCTCGCGGGGTGAGCGGTGCTTCGCTCGCCTCCCCCTTCCCCTTCGGAAGGTCCAGGACCGTCTTTTCGATGGTAACGTCGCAAGCAGCGGGACGTGGACCTTCTCCTTCCCAAAATGCACTTGGTGCAGTCACGTGTCCCTCGCTGGCCGCCGACATGCGGAAGTCCTTCTGGCTCGTCAGCTGGACGGAGAACGGAGCCTCTTCGTCGGGTTTTTCTTTCGCATCCCGCAGGACCTCCGGAGGATCTTCCTTGAGGTATATGCACGGAACAAAGTGTGTTATTTTAAAGATGTTATTCATGGAATCCCCGGCACATACCTCTTGGTAGTCGTTCTTCTCTGAAGGCCATTCCCGACTTGTGCAGCCGCTCTTCAGCTCATCGCGAGCGTCCTCTATGACAAGCCTGGTACCTCTGCAGGCGCTCTGCTTACCCTTTTTCTTCCCCATTACGGACCTGGAAAACGGGTTTTCTGGTGATGATGCTGTGTGTCTAGACGTCGTCTTCTCGGGGTTCTCTGCCCACAGAAATTTTGGATACAGGTCCTCTGCTATAGATGCTAGAGTATCCTGCCGACTACGCCACTGTGACAGATAGGGTGCGCTATCGCTCCCTCGAACCCTTGTCCAATACGCCAGACACCAGATAAAAGTCCAAATGTTAACTTTATTCATAAGCCACAGTGCACAAAGCACCCTCTCCTCCACTATACTCATAAATACAATAACAATAATCACAATAAACAATTCCTCCACTCCCAGACGCGTTGCCCTCCTACCACCCAGCTCAGCTCGCCGTCTGGGAGCTCCCACAATCCTTTTATAGTCCCTGACCTGGAAGTGTTCCAATCCCCAGTCCATGTGATCTTCAATCACTTCCGGGTGAGATCAAAAGTCCTTTTCTTCACCCCGGAAGCACGTCATTCCCCTTGTCCATGTGACTCGGACGTACTTCCGGGGCGTAGGGTAAATAAACACCGTTCCTCCCTGCAGCGTCTCCTAGAGGCCCCCATAGTATCCAGCAGGGCTGTGTATAAAAATTCCAATGTCCATGATGCCCTGCTGGTCTTCGGGGAACCTCCATACTGCAGGAAGGGCTCCACCTGGAGGCTTGGGGGTATTGGTTGGGATGAACGGCCGGCCATACACCACAACTGTTAGCAACAGACTCAAGTTTCTTAGTAACCGATGATCAAAATGGCAGTGCACAGGGAGATGCAACATAGTGATGCGATAGAAACAAAATAAGTCCTGAAATAAAACAGAACTACTGGAAAAAATGATCAAAGTTCTGAGTAAAATGTGTTCTTCTCAGTAAAAATCATCAAAACAAAAACAGAATCATTACACATGTCATAGGAGACAAGGTCAATCAGGCATCCTGACTGAAATGGATGGTGGTTCCTTACCTGGCCAGGGGGGCATCATAATAGATAGACATTGGGAGAAGGCTTCCTGGACGTGTGCATTTTGAGACTATGCTGGTTGGCAGCATCCCTCTGGTGGATCTCTCATTTCTGAATCTGACGAGTGGGCTGATTGGGTGCTGTATTTCCAATTGGTGGTGCAATCAGGGGTAGTTGCTAGGAGGATGCTCCATTGTCTTAGGGAAGTTCTGCTTGACCTGGAAGTGCTTCTTTTTGGCAATGTTGCTACACTTGTAGTACTCCCAGGTCCTGGTTGAAAAGAACCCATTCCGCCTCCCCTAGCACAGTAGGGTGATACTTGTCTTTGGAGGTTTGGAGGAAGCAAGAAAAGATAGGAAAAGAAAAAGAACTGTTTTGTGGTATAAGAAGCCTGTCTAAGGTATTTTGTGAAATAAAAAATATTTATTTGAACTCCGGACTTGCCATAGTGAAGTTTTGTCTGGGGTTTGGGGCTCTGTTGTTCCCCTTACAGACCACACACCTATAAAATTAAAGTCCAGCACTACTATCAGCTTTGAATTCAAAGAAACTACTGGAACCCAAGTACACTTGTCTATAGTCAGAGAAGTCTTGTCAGAAGTGGTCTTTATGGAACAGTTGCCGCCAAAAAGCCTTTTCATTAAAGTGGGCATAAAACCAAAAGACGCACTCACTCACCATATCACAAGGACAAGGGCAGTGAACAATGATGGCAAGTTCTCTGAACTGATGGGACAAAACCTCAAAATCTTGGCTCAGAAAGAGGCAGTTTGAAAAATGTGAACCCCATGTTAAATAAGTTATCCATGTAAAAATGATAACATCTGCCATTGAAGGGAATAAATATGTAGTGTAAAGGGTGGCTAGAATAAAGACTTGAATGAGGTACGTGAGCACAGGGCTCATTCACATCTGCAATGGGGAGATTTTGTGTCTGGCATATCTAACTTTTGAGATATCACATCAATAAAATATATTTTTTTAATTATGATTCATCTTAGCAGGGAACAAATGACCTATATTCAATGTAAATGGTGCTGTATAAAATAAAATTGTTTTGCAATACCTTTATGGGTCATAAAGTGTTGTTTAATAGTTCCCTTCTGAACAAATATCACCACAGAAAACTGAAAGACTCATTTATTTCATCTTCCTAAGTCATATTTACTGGTGAATAATTAAATCACAGTTCAAGTGCTGGGCATACTCACACACATTCACTAAAGCACACACAGAGACACATGCACACTGCTCTAGTTTTGTGTCATCAAGCAACCAAAACTGACAGTATTTTTTTGGGCAGGGGGAACAAACCTATGTGAACATGGGAAGAATGAAAGCCCGCCCTGTTTTTCAAGAGATCTTAATGGTGTTGCCAGGGTCACCTTACTAAACAGGCTTAGCTTTCTTTAAATATATGAATATTGGGACATTGTCAAAAACTGGCAAGCTGGAAGACCCTCGCCATTTTGAATGTGACTCCATGGATATTATACGGAATTGCGAATAGGCTAGGGAAGATGTCAAGATATTTGCTTAGTGATTTGCCAGATATTATACACAAAGAGAATTGAATGTCACCCAGGAATCAAATGGGGGTTCAAAAATTATGAGGCATGAACACTAACTGATGTTTTTGCTTTATTTACTAATGTTTAATATGACAAGGTGGTGGAGTATGCCTTTATTAAATGTCATATTCATAATAACTCCTGGATATGCCCATTATAACCACCCGAGCCCCAAACCACAAACAAATCTGGATTTAAATTAAAGATATTTATTCATCCACCACACCTTATCAACAACCAACAATCTAAAGATCAGTAATCAAATACAAAATTCTACTCTTTCTTCATCTTTCCTCCCTCTTAGAGTGTCGCCCACTGCCTCTCGACTCTGACTCCTCGATATGAGGTGGCAGGCTTCTTTTCAAGCAGAACCCGGGAATGCTTCCACTGTCACTGTATTGCATGTTGGGAGTATGTCTGGGTCATATGGAAACCAGTATTGTCCTCCCCCCGACAGCACCCTCAGATGGCACCTAAGGATTTTGATAAGGCTGCACTTCCACACTCTGATTCCCATACAACCCTGCAGGTGTCCTAATTAGGAACAGCCTTGAGGAACACTTCCACCTTCTGAGTGGGTGTATGAACTGTTTTCAGAATCCACATTCATCTATTCCATTCCCAGCCGGGACAAGGATTATAGGGTGTTCCAGCCAGGTTGAGTACCCAGTCCCGTGGTCCTTCCACTATGGCATTCAGTTCAGGTAAGAATTCCATCCTCATCCTCGTCAGGATGCCTTCCTGTCCTACATGGCATTTACACCATATACTTATTCATTCATTTATTTTTTAAACACTTATGTTGGTTGTGTGTCTGCTTCCCAGCAGTGTGGCTGCAAACAAAAGTTTTTATTTCTGTAAGTTTCAAGCATGCTAAGATCTTATTACCCTATCAGTAAAGAAAGCCATTTGTGATTTAACTTTTAAATGTCTGCTGCAATGCCTCTAGTGCAATAAAGATTTCTGGTTTGTGCCATGTATACACAATCTGCTCTGTGAAACATGTACATGAGTGCCAGGGACCACCGAGTGTGGTCTTAATCCCAAGCAGATACTAGCTGAAACAGGAATTACAGCTTTGTAGCAGTTTTGTGTGATAATTACAGTATATAGTAATGACTTTGTCTATATAACCTATATGTGTCAGACATATATTTACACAAAACAAGTGAAACATATATTAGTATATTAAACTTTGTTTATGGTTATTGAAGAATGCATGTAAACATGTATAAATACATTACAGTATATATATATTAATCCATATCTTGCTGAAAAGTAAGGAATGCTACATTTTCTATTGACCTTGAACCTATCTTGTTCCAGAACAAATTCAGCCCTAATGGTTAATCACACACACACATAGAAACCTTTATGTAAGAATCATTAAACTGAAAATCATTATAATTAAATGTGCTTGCTTCACTGCTGCTTTACAATTAGTGAGGCTGTCCTATGCTTGGCTGGCCCTGGACTTGCCTGCCAGCTTGTTTCTTCATTGCAGGAGGCCATTTTGCACTGCAAAGCTGTTATTGCCAAAAGCATGGGAAGAAATACAAACAGGATACTCAATTACCTGGAGGCCCAGTGTCAAACAATTGTCAACCTGTACATCAAATTATGACCAAAATGGTTTTACTATTTCAAGGCTGTTTTCTTCATTTTATTGCATTTTCATTGTTACAAAAGTCAGATAAAACTGCTTAGGGATTATTTTAAAAATGAATCAACTTATTATGTCAAAAACTAATAATCTGAGCTAGGTGATTTTTGAATGTTATTTTTACATATTTCAGATGAAACGGAAAAGAGTTAAACTGTAATATCAAATTGCTTCGGGATACACACAGGTTCATCATGGTGCAGGATTGTTAAGCAGACTCCTTGACACACACTCAAGGTCCGGTTTTAGACAAGTAATGGAAAGAAAACAGTAAATGACCTATTTTAGGGGAAAGCTATGACACAGTTGACTTCAGTATTTCAAAATTGAAGGCTAGACTTTTCTCATTTATGGTGTTAAATGCAATCCAGAGGTTTGAGTGCTTCAGCTCAGCTCTGATATTTAAATTGAAAGGAAAAGGTGAATATCAAAACTATAATAACTTACCCTTTCAACCATGGTGAAGTCTCTTATTTTGCATACAGAGTATTCAAAATCATTTGTGTACTGCATATATTGTATGCACAATATTTTTTGCATTTCCAAAATATACTGTTTTATTATTGACTATAGGATAATTTCATGCTACATATTTTATTATTTTAAATAATAAATGTATCAGTAAAAAAATGTCAGAGTGCAAAAATGCTATTTTAAAATTATAGAGCTGTGGATCAATAAAAAAGTCCATCATTCTATCATATCTTATACATAAGATTGAAAATATAATTTTTATAAAGGCATTTTTAAGGAAAATATCAGATCACACACCATTCACTGAGCTGTTCGATGTGAATTACTATCACCAATACCAACACACAAATCAATAAAGTGTCCATTCAAAATAAATGAATAATAAACTCAAAAGAACTCAAGTTCTTTGCTCGATGCAGATCTAATCCTGAAACAAGAATGATGTGTTAATTTAGAATAATCTCTTAGTCAACGGTCCGGGGTGTAAATCACAGTCCAGTCACCGTGTGAGTAAAGTTTGTAATTTTTTTGTCTATTTCTGCATTTGTTTTTCATTTTTCTGGTTTCTTTTTCTATTTATTGCACCACATCGAAAAAGATATGTAAGTTAATTTAGCCAGAGACTCTAAACTCGCTATATTTGACAGAGTGTGAGTGTGCCCATGAGTGAGCCTTTCAAAGGTCTTTCAGACTGGGTTAATGTCCTACACTGCATATTACCAGGAAATACTTTGACACCACACAACAATGCAGTGAGTAAAATAGGTATGTAAAATAAACAGGGAATGGAAAATAAATCAAATTACACACAGGCTGGGAATGGCAAACTAGTTAGGCTTGGTAAACTTGGTAAAACAATCAGTCATTGTAGAACTATAATTAAGACACATCATCTAAGCAGTGCCTCATAACCTATTTGTAATGGCGCTGGTCCATCTCCTTGCTCCCTCTTCACATTTGAGAGCCTCTTGAACCCAACACCGTCGATAGTCATGACCAGGATGAGCTGTACATATGAGGGCACCAAATGAAGCAAGGGGAAGGTGCAAAAGTGTTCAGTGCTTTTATTAAAAACAATCCAAAACAAGTGTTTAAAAGTGCAGCGCATAAAAATATTCAATAAATCAATAATCCAATAAAAACAAGTGCAAAATGTGGAGGTTAAAATCAAACAAATCTTCTTTAAAATGAGGTTAAAATCCACTGACAGGACAGTCCTTTCTAAAAGCCCGGTGCCTTCTTCTTTTAACACACTACCATGCTATCTTTTGGCTTTGTTTTTCTGACCAATAAGTCTAGTTTAACATTTTGTTTTGTTGAAAGAGAACTTTGATGTTCTGGTTAGGAACTTATCCTACTTTACCAATTAGTCTCTATCTTGTCCCTCTTCATGCCTTCCTTTTCCAGTCTATATTACAAATATTAGTCCTTCAGATCTAAGCTTTTACATCACCTCCCAAGATAAACTTGAACTATGCCACACTGAAGTATCCTAAAACAAATGTCTTTATTGGAATAAAACAGCTTAAATAAAACTACAAATCCTTGTAAAAAGAAGAAAATTATCAACTAAACTTATCTTTTCTTCCATCTTTGCAACAACTATTTTCAGAAATAAACAATGCACACATAATACTGTATAAGAACAGTGCTTGAGAGGGGATGGCAGAAAACAATAAAACCAGCTGGGCACTTCTATGGCAATTCTAACATTTTTTCACCTTTGGACTTTCAAGGTTCCTTTAAGAGCAATAACTACAGGAAAGCGTGAAATATTCTTTCATGATTGATCCCACTTGTTCCTTAGCTCCTGGCACGCATCCCTCACATTTAAAGTTAAGTTTTCACATAAATAGAAACATACATAGTATGATGAAATTACACTGGTTTTCAATAAGTGGTTACCTTTCTGGTAACTTTAGATATTCAGTTGTGTTTTGATTAGGCCATTGAGTATCTAGTAAGCATGCTGCTCAAGCAAAATTCATACATTGACAAATGTAATTAATTTTCAATTGACATGAAGGAAATGTCATTATGACAATATAACATGATTAATTTGTTTATAGGTAAACCCTTATTACTGTCTCTATCTAGTGGCAATCAACTTTAAATCTATCATGTCAATCAAAAAGGTTTCCTTAAGGATGTGGTATACTTTCACATTTATTTTAAAGTGACAAAAATAACTCTGTATGCTACAATGTAACCAAAGCAGTGCTGCAATCTTGTTAATGACAGGTCTTGTATGAAAACAGGCTGCCTAAGTGGCACAGATTCAGTCCTGTTTCTAACTGTCAAAATGTCTTCCTATAACAGACAATTTAAGAACACTTTGTCATAAGAACTGTTACAAAATCCCACCTCCTTTTTGTAGTGTGCCATTCTTACTGCATTTTTTTCTAGCCCATTTCCTTGTTTATCTGAATTCAATTAGTAGTACATTTCTTTACTGCTTATCCTTCTTCAGTTTTTTTTATTAGCCACAAAATCTATAATTGCAAAGAAATCATCCAGTTCCTTTTTGACACTTCTTCCATATTTCTATTGTTTTATTTCTGACATAATAAAGCAATTATTTTAATATTAAGCCTGGCATATTTAACTATACTGTTCATGAAATAAAAAAGTACTTTATAGTACTTTCAATAATAATCGTATTTTCTCAATTTACATTACATATTTCATTCTTAATGTGCATTACTGCCGTAACAATTCAAATGATGACAAAATATTAATACTTTATTAAATATTTTTAAGCACACATGGTACAACAGTTTACCTAATATTATCTTGGTAAATTTAGGAAGAACATGTTATGAAAAAAAAACCTTCAAAAATAAGATAATGGTTTGGAGTACCTCCTCAGTATGCCATGTTTGTTAGACAAGCCTATTAAATAAATTAATAATGCTGCCACAGAGCCTTGATTATATGCTGAAGGCACAGATTATTTTAATAAAAGTACTGATGTCTTTAATATCCCTTTTGGTATCTGCTTAGGTTAGGCATGGGTTTCTCTGCTTGTTGGCAGAGTTGGTGCCAGGCCAGTGGCCAATTATAATGTTCCCTGCATTACCCATTGGGCGGCCGGTGCTTTGTGCATTGCAGCGGTCAGCTTGTACTTGTTTCTGTAGCACTGCGAATCTGTGGTTGCCTCAGTGACAGACAAGTAACCTTCAACAGATGCCACAATCACACTTCTGCATGTCGCCTTGTTGGGGAGAGTCTCAAAAGAGGCAATTGTACTTCTGTGTGCTGACCAATTGTTGACAGTCTCAAAAGAGTTCAGAAGTCTGTTTCCTGAAGAGGCATTAGCTCTCTTGGAAATGTGTTCTTTTAAAATTGTGGCATATTAAATAATTAAACAATATCATAATATACCAGAAAAGGCGATATCCCTCCCATCGTGATTACGGCGGTACAAGAATCACATGAGAAAAAATATCTTTTAGCTTACATTTA
>JANRMT010062856.1:85150622-85174152 GCA_026402145.1 Polypterus bichir lapradei
TTATGAAAAAAAAGGTAACATTTTAAAAATAACGTAACATGATTGTCAATGTAATTGTCGTAGGCTTATTTTAGTATTGAGAATAAATCTGATGATTGTAAAGTGTTTAATTTATGATTGTAAATGTTGTGTATGAGAAATGCACATTTTTAGGATGTAAGGATCTCTTTGTAAACAACGCTTGCAGTTCTGCCCTCAGGCTGTAAAATGTCTGCTGAGCTTACTCTTGACCATGCAACGTACAGTTGGCCATGTGAGAAGCAATCTTGTGTCAAGTCAATGCCGACTTTTTTTAGAGTCTGGCCTTGTGACTCATTTATTGTCATAGTGAAGCAGACCCGTACTGGAAATTGGAGGCATTTGAATTGGAATGGGAGGTCAGAGGGTATGAGAGGGATGCGAGGAATAAATACAGTCTTCTCTGAGCCTGTTTCAGTAAAGACAGTTGCCTCAATAAGGTTCTTGTGCAGAGATTTGATCTAAAGCCTGGTGTCATTACAAAGTTTTGGTGGTTGTAAGTTTCGTAGTAAAGCGATGGAGTAAATGAAAAGGCAGGAGTCACCAGCAGGCAGACGTGAAGCAAGGCGAACAATAACAGGCTTGAAGTGGTGGAGTAAAGAAGAAGGGAGCAGTGAGCACGAACAGCTGAGGACAGTAAGGAAGCGAGTGAGGAGGCACATGAGCACGGGATGTTGTTAATGTATATAGGCAGGGAGCCAACTATGTGGTAGGTGTGTGGACAGCGGCCGTGTGGAAAAAGGAAGGGGGACCGGGGGTGGCTCTTGTGTGTGAAATAAATCCTCTTTTAATGCAAATAAGGAATGAAACCGGCAAAAGGAGAGGTCAGTTCCTAAACTTCCTTATGGCTTAATCGTAAGAACCGCCAAAAAAAAGACGTTATTTTCAAAAGTTCATTACGGGGCACAACACAAAATGAAACATACTTAACGTTTGTAAGTACAGTGTAAAGGGTGACAATGGGAAAATTGGAAGTAGCAGAAATAGTAAGGAGGGGTTTCCCCTATCTATATATACAGTTTAGGGGGTACACTCATTTCCCCCCCTTGGGTGATGTAATAGGACATGAAACATACCTAACTTTTATAAGTACACTGCAAGGAATGAGCACGCAAAATTTCAGCTTCCCACATATATGGAAAGTGAGAGAATTAGTGATGTGTCAATGAGGGCTTTGCCTTTTATATGTGTAGATAGCAAAATACCCACGCTTCGCAGCGGAGAAGTAGTGTGTTAAAGAAGTTATGAAAAAGAAAAGGAAACATTTTAAAAATAACATAACCAGCGGTAAAGATGGGTGAGACGGATTTCATTCTTCAATAAAGGTACTGTCGCCGAGCCGGTGAGACCGCTTCTTTACATGTAAATTAAGTAAACGTGTCCGCAGCTCACATCAGGATTGGTCGCTGGATTCACTGCAGACTTCCCAGGCCGTGTGATTATAAACTTTTAAAAGAAAGTTCAGATAAAGGACTGGGGAACTTGTGGGTATTGTGTGTGTCTGGGTGTCTAATTTATATGTGTATATAGTTGTAATATAGGTTAAGTACATGTGAATATATTTGCGCCGTTTATAAATAAGATATACTTTCCATTTCTTTACCTTGCTTTCTTTCTTTCCTGCTTTCTTGCATTCTTTCGTTTTCGGCAGCGTCTCTATTAAGTTGTGGATTTGCCTGCGAGTATAATAAAGGAACTGTCGCCAAGCAGTGAGATCGCTTCTTTACATGTAAATTAAGTAAACGTGTCCGAGGTGCACATCAGGATTGGTCGCCTTATATGGGCAGGCAGTCAATTACGTGGGAGGCGTGGGGATGGAGGACGCAATATAGGCAGGCAACCAACTACATGGGGGACGCAACTCCGCCTCACACGGCGACCGAGCTGTAGGCTATGGCCGTATATATGTACGTAAGTAGGATTCAGTTATGACCGTTACGCGTAGAATTTCGAAATGAAACCTGCTTAACTTTTGTAAGTAACCTGTAAGGAATGAGCCTGCCAAATTTCAGCCTTCTACCTACACGGGAAGTTGGAGAATTAGTGATGATTGAGTAAGTGAGTGAGTCAGTCAGTCAGTCAGTCAGTAAGGGCTTTTCTTTTTATTAGTATAGATTATGATGTGCATTCTATGGTGTAATTAACTATATTTTTGCTTAAAAATCTTTAAAAAAATATATTTACATACAGTATGTATAGTCTGGAATGGATTAATTGTATTTACATACAATCCTATGGGGGAAATTACTTCGGGTCACAACCAAAAGCAAATGTATGATATGTAATTAATTTTATTTTAAGTGGTTGTTTAAAAGCTAACTAGCTGGAGTGAAATTGTAGTGCAACAGTTAACAGTTAATGTTTGAATTCATGGAAATGATTGGGTACAAATGTAGAGATGTTTGAAGGACATTATGGTGTAATTAAACTGTATTTTAGTAAGAATAGTTTGCATAATGTTTGTCTTAGTTTGTTCCATTGTAAATTAGACTAAAATGATCTCTCTTTGATGACAGGTTCACTACACAGATCAAAAACCTTACAATGCAGTGGACCTGTAAGTATTGCATATTCAGTGTTGAAAGAAGAGGCTACTTATTAAAGCATTACCACTTAAAACATTTGTGCTACATTCGATTATCTCCACTTCCATGTCTTTATAAGGAATGCCTTTGCACATTTAAATCTTTAAATGCCCTTAAGGTACACCTATCAACTTGGCATACACAAAACAAAATTAGGAAAGTTTGTGAAACAGTATTTCATTGCCAGATGTGTGACTTGGATAATCAGTTGGAACATAATGTGGCTGCTCTTTTTCTTAAAATGACATCTATTCTCAACATTTCTGAAACTGCGCTCCAAGAGGTCATAGAGCCGATCAAACAAATTAATATTCTGTCACAACCATTGATGCATTCCTCAATACAAGGAATACTAAATCTGCATGATGATGCCCTAGTGAATGAGATACTTAGGGTTGTGAGTGAAAAGAATGCATTCCTGAAATTCACCTCCACAGGAGGATCACTGTCCACTGCAAGAAAGTGAACATCATACATTTTAAAAGAATTTTCTGTTGTAATGCCCACTGAGTTTGTACTAAAAAAGGAAAAGCAGACAGTTGTGTATGTTCTTATTCTCAAAATGTTGCAGGCATTATTGAGTAATGGAGACATTTTGGATAAGGCTATGTCAGTTGAACCAAATGCATCACAAGTATTTACATCTCACAGAGATGGTATCCACTTTAAAGACAATTCCTTCTTTGCTGCAGAAGAGTTTAGGATTGCCCTTTTCTTATACATAGATGATTTTGAGGTGGCTAATCCTTTGGGAACCTCCAAGAACAAACACAAGCTATGTGCTGTGTACTGGGTCCTTGGTAACCTGCACACCAAGTTCCGCTCCTCCCTTCACTCCATTCAGCTTGCTTTACTCTGCAAGGCCAGCAACGTTAAACTGCATGGTTATAGAGAAATTCTTTGCCCTCTCATACAGGACCTTGTTTTTCTTGAGCAGCATGGTGTTTATGTGGAAACATTAGGAGCCATTGTAAAAGGCACAGTGTTGTTTGTTGCTGCAGACAATTTAGCAGCGCATTCTTTAGAAGGGTTCTTTGAAAGCTTCATAGTGAGTCAAATGTGCCGGTTCTGCATGGCCAAGCGTGAAATACAGTGCAAGGAGGTGCGCACAGGTTCATTCCAACCACAAACAAAAGAAGACCATGACAGACATGTGCAAGAGGTATTAGAGGATTGTACTGCAGCCCAGCGCTATGGTGTGAAAGGAAGATGCCCACTTACTGAGAGCTTGGAACATTTTCATGTAGCAGATAGCTATTTTCATGGCTGTAGATATACTGTATTGCATGATCTTCTGGAGGGAGTGGTTCCAATTGAATTGGCTATGTGCTTGAATGCACTAATGTTAAAGGGATACGTTTCTTTTGAGACTCTAAATGAGGCCATTAAACAGTTTCCCTATACATTTTCAGACAGAGCAAACCAGCCTCAATTAATCCCTAAGAGTTTCTCCACCAAGGGAACAATAGGAGGAAATGGTCATGAGAACTGGACACTTCTCAGACTCTTGCCATTACTGATAGGTCAACACATTCCTGAAGGGGATGAAACATGGGAGGTTTTAATACTTTTAAAAGATGCAGTGGAGCTGTCAGTGTCTGCAAGCTTTACAGAGGAGTCTATCTTCTTTCTTGACAATGAGATCTCTGAACATAAAGATTTACTTCTAAAAGTGTTCCCTGGTGAAAAGCTATGGCCAAAGCCACTACCCACAACTGATTAAAACATATGGTCCACTAAGTGATGTGTGTCATGCTCACAATTTCAAAAAATAGCCCACAGTTTAGCTGTCAGATGACAGAAAATGATAGCGTTCCACTTAGCTTCCACCTCCTTCTTCAAACCTGCTATTGAAATTAACAAAGTCAAATCTGTGCTGGCGAGTTCCTTTCCTGAAAATGTGTAAAGTTCTCTCTATCACAGGAGTGCCCAGCAGAGCACAGTCCTTACAGCATCTTCTCTGTGTGTAAATGGCATCAAATACAGTGCTGATATGGTTGTGTCAGTGGGATCTTGCTCAGGTTTCCCAGATTTCAGACAAATAGCGAACATTTTGGTCATCAACACCGACGTACTGTTTGTCTGCAGAGTCATGACCTCATGGTATAACGAGCATTTGAGATCATACGAGCTTTGTAGCGGCCACCTGTCCACTTTTGCTGTCACCCAGATGTCTGCACTGAATGATGTTATTCCCCTGTCATTGTACAGAATTAGAGGAAAACACTTATATGCACATATTATGCTGAGTGATGTAAACATTATTGCAAACTCACTCATATGTCTCCTTTTTCTCAGGAGGAAAAATGGACCAACGGTTATTGCTCAGAGTTATTGCTGAAGAAGATGACATACGGAAGGTTACCTTAGATGAAAGACCTGATTCTATTGAGGCTTTACAAGTGATACTGAGAGAGAACCTTTTTCTTCCCTATGATTTCAAACTACAATATGAAGATCAAGACTTTAATAATGCCCTCTGCAATCTGACTGACATAACAGATTTGCCTGGAAAGGCTACCCTGAAAATCATCCCTCTGGTGACACTCAATTTAACAACTTTGTCATATACTACAACATCAGATACCGAGGGAAGCTCAGCCGATACAGAGATCATGGCAAGGTCCCCACTGCCAAGCCGACGTTAATGGCCGGAGCTCTTTGATATACCAAATTTCTCAGTGGATGTCGAGTACAGACTTAGACAGGGAGATCTTTCCCTTATGAAGGATGGGACTCGTATGACCATATCGCGAGATATGAAACATGACATGTTGGAAAAACTTGCTGAAACAATGTACAGTTTTAAGGCCTATCCTGACGATAATGACTTCAGCAGTGTTGCAAAAGCACTAATCAGCAAGCACCCATGCCTCACTGAGCCTGGTCCTCAGCCTGGATGGTACGGGTGGAAGAACAGCCTTAAGTTTAAGATGGTAAACTATCGTTCCAAGCTTCGAAAAGCTGGATGTGAGGATATTGCAGTCAATGGTGGTAAAAGAAGCAGAGCCAATCCAGAGGGAGATGCATCTAGTGAGAATATCAAACGGCCAAGAAGAGGTGAAGCTAATTATCTGCCTAATTTGCCTGAAGGCCATGAAAAAAGCCTTGAAGATGACAGAAATATGCTCGTAGAGGAGATGAAGAAAAAACAACCAAATGGGTCTCTCATCTCAAAATTAATGGATCTAACATTCCCATTGCGGCAACAAGAGATAGTGAGAAACAAGGCTGCTGTCCAGGACATGGCTGAATGTTGGCCAGCACTTTTCATAGAGAGACAGGTAAGCTACTATTAAACTGAAAAGATCCTGAAAAGTTAAACTTTAAGCATAGATTTTACAGCTCTTTGAAGCAAAAAAATTATCTCAGAAGTTTATCAAATTGTTAATATTTTATTGCCCTGAATACGTTTTAAATCAGTGTTTAATTCCAGTTTATATGAAGTCAATGCATCAGCCTTTTTTAAGTAATATTTGACTATGAACGAAATGTATCTTTTTTTGTCTTGTAAGCTTTTAATGTATTATGAGTACAATTGTTATGAATGTAATTGTTTACTTAAGGTTGTCTTCTTCTCCTTCTTCCCCTTCCTCTTTTTCAGGTATTTGCTGAGTTTAACAGAATTGCCAGGAAGAATCTTGAAGGAGATTTCTTTGAGGCTCTGGACCAATATACACCAAGCTTCATCCAGCTGTTCAGTTGCAAAAAAGGAACTGTTGGAAAGAAACTGACAGAACTGAAGCAGCAAATTGACTTGATGGTGAGTGACTTATAACTCTTTTTCATCATTGTTGTTCCTATGTTGTTACTTCTAAGGTGTACCATGAAAAGTTACCCCCCTGCCTGATTAAGATCATGTCATCAATCTCTTTTAAACCATATTGTGAGGCAGTGCATCAGACAAGGATGGAAAAAAAATGACCAGATTCTCAAAAAACTCCCTTAATTCTCAAAAATGTTTATACACTAGCATGGGCTGACAAGTGTATAAAAACTCTGTTAACCTCCTAGGACCTGGTGTCCACATATGCGGACATCACATTTTGAGTATTCTAGACCACAATACTAAATTTTGCTCTACAAGGACCTGATATCCACTTACGAGGACATTATACTGCCACTTGGTGGTGGCAGAAAAGTATTTCTCATTACACATTAGATTCAAGATGGCTGACAACACACCCAGAATTTCAGATGGCAACTTCTGAGCCAAACTTCGACCAGGTAAAAAAATTCAATTACATTTCATGGCTGATTCTTATTCAGATATGTATAAAAGTGTTCAATGTTTGTTATGGAAGTCAAATTTTACAAAAGTTAGTAACTGTAACGATTTACCATGCCTCTAAACATGTGGTACACGTATGTGGACAGAGGGACTTAGTTTTGTTATCTTTGTTGACAATGTCCACAAATGTGGACAAAGGGAGTTATATGTTATCATAAATGCTAGCCACATTTGCTAGTAAAAAGTGATAATGAAATTGTATTTTTGGATGATTTAGGTAGAAAACAATAGTTTTCTACAGTACAAGCAGATATAGCATGTTTTATAAATAAATCTCCATAGTTTTTTATTTGATTTTTCTCATGATGTTGTTTCCAGAGTGTTATTCTCTCACAAGAGCAATGGAGTTACTGGGGTTAATTGGTGGTGACAACTCAGAGGTGGAAGATTTGTCAGACATTGACGATCCCATGGGGGATGTTGAATATCAACCCCCGCGACAGGAGCTAAGTGAGGAGGACAGTAGTGGGTATTAGAACCCCATTCCATAGCCCTCTCAGCTTATCAGGGGACGTAAACGTCTCCGTGATGAATATGAAGGATATCGTACAGATTGTGACATTGCCAGATCACACACTCCCAGATGTCACTCTCGGACACAGCAAGATGAGGCTGATGTCTCAGACAATGTCCCTGAAGAGACAAAACCAGGACCAAACCATCAAGAACAGTCCAAGAAAGTGCGTGGGATGCGATGGAAGGCTTCTCCGCTAACACCAAATTAAGCCCAGTTTGAGCATGAGGAAGAAACTGTGCAGGACAGAGATGGCTGGACCCCACTGGACTACATAGAGCAGTATATTGAGAAAGATGTGATGAAAATGATTGCAGATTGCTCTAATGCTACGTCACTGGCTAGAAGTGGAAACCCACTCAACACATCAACTAATGAAATTTATCATTCTTTTGCTGCCTGTATTTTTGATGTCTTGCGTACCGTATCCTGCAATCAGGATTTACTGGTCCAAAACCTTGAGATTCCATGCCATCACTGAAACATTCACACGTGATAGATTCTTCAGACTGAGGAAATCACTCAAAGAGCTCATTGATGATGATGTTCCAGAGGATCTGAGAGAGTGTGATAAATTCTGGAAGGTGAGGCCTTTCCTGAACCGCATTCTAAAAGGCTGCAAATCTCAGGCTCGCCCAGATTGCGTTTCCATTGATGAGCAGATGATTCCATTCACAGGAGCTTGTCCGTGTCGACAATATCTCCCAATGAAGCCAAACCCAGTTGGCATAAAAAACTTTGTTTGCGCAACAGCAGATGGTATTGTGCTGGACTTTGACATTTATCAAGGGGCACCTGCACTCCTTGAGCAGATTGAAGAATCAGAGGATCTGGGTTTGGGAGGCTTGGTCATAAATCGTCTGTCTCAAACGCTGCATCCTAATACAAAGGTTTACTGTGATCGGTTCTTCATGTCCATCCAAGGTGTGGAACGCATGATGAAGAAGCAGATGTATGGAACTGGTACAGTTATGAAGAATCGGGTCGCTGCAGCAGTAGAGAAGCTACCAACTGACAAAACAATGAAAAAGAACGGAAGAGGGACCTCAGCACAAGTTACCACTGAGGATGGAAAGATTTGCGTGGTGAAGTGGTATGACAACAAACCCGTATTGATGATGTCTGCTGTTCATGCTAGAGAGCCAGAAGACACCTGCCAGAGATGGGACAAAAAAATAAAACAATATGTGACCATCTCGTGACCAAGTATTATCCGTGAATACAACTCCAAGATGGGTGGAGTTGACCTTGTCGATAGAATGATGAGTTACTATCGCATGAGTGGCCGTACAAAGAAATGGACACTGCGGATGCTAATGCACTTTACGGATCTGGCTTTAGCCAACAGCTGGCTACTGTACCGCAAAGACCTTACTGTATGTGGCACACCAAAGAAGAACATCATGCAGTTTCTTGAATTTCGCATGGAAGTGGCCATGACCTTCTTGGCTCAGCATGCCAATGACAGCTCTGATCTTTCAGCGCAGGAAGATGACCCAGAGGTGTTAATCCAAGGGAAAAGCATCCAGTGAAGGCAGTGCCCCATGTCTCATTCCGCAGGAAGGCTAATGCACATCTGCCAGAGGTGGCAAAAGTGAAGAATGCAGCACGCTGCAGAGCAAAAGGCTGCTCAGGGAAAACTCGAGTGAAGTGTGTTACATGCAAGGTGTTCCTCTGCTTACAGGCAGATTGCAACTGTTACACAGCCTTTCACACATAAGTGTAAACATATTCCCACAGGGGAAAAAAGTTTGAAATAGCAGTTTTGGACTGAAATGTTTCGTGTTTCATGCGATGTTCAGAAATCTTTTACTTTTTTTTACTTTGTTACAGACAAACATCTTCCTGCAACTGTTAGCAGCACTTCAAATGAGACATATTGCTCAAAGGGGCACAATTGTTGTTTCTCATTTTGTTTTTGTACTCAGGAAAAATGCTGCTGTGTTCAGACACCAAAAAAAGTGTTTTGCACATCATTAGTCAATTGTGGCTTTATAGTGTTCTATCGAAATTTAAAATGAATGTCCTCATATGCGGACATCATTTTACTCAGAAACTACATCAGGTAAAAAGATAATTCTTTGTTTTTATATTTATCAGATTCCAATCATCCCAAATAACAAAGACAAATTAAAAATGCATGCCATGAAAGAGTTCGGGTCTTAGGAGGTTAAAGGTTTTTAGATCAAACAATATAGTCAAAAATATAGTCATTGTGTGCTGCAAACAACAATTTTTGTTTTTTTGGAAGAATTAGGTGTCAAGTAGGCTACAACACCACCTGCTTAGTACACTACATGTCTTCTCTTTATTTGCATCAATATAATCAGTCCTGATTCACATTTTCTTGGTTTTACATTTCAAATTTGCCTCACTTTTAGTTGAAACACAGATAATATAATTTTCTATCTCAGTCTGTGCTTATTTCTCAGAAATTGTTTCTTAGAGGAGTTTTTCTGTATCAACAGACACCAGATGTGACCGCACGGCATACATTTGTCCTCAAAGGCCTTCCCATTGTACTAGGTGATGACTCCAGTGACTTCTACATGTCATGCTTCGTAAGTTCTGGAATACAAAAGTTGTTTGTCTACTAAACTTTGCATTTGTCCAAAATAAACAGTAGTGAAATATTAATTTTCCTAAATACATTAAATGCATTACTTTTGACTTGCAACAATTACTATACATATGCCCTGTATGATGTACAACTACCAACATTATGCCTGGACAAAGAGGGTAAAATAAATAATTAAGATACTTGGCATGCAACTAAAACAACTTAAACTTTTATTAAACCGGTATTATACTGTGTCAGCCCAGCTTTCATTGTTAAAGCATTGAGCTAACTACTTGTGTTGTACCAGAGGTTCAGTAGTCACTTCTACTGTGAGCAGAAATGGTAAAACAACAGTCTGGTTGAAACTGGTGTCTTTAGTTCTGGGTGTCCAAGTGTATACTAGATGGTTCTGGAGTAAATTTCCTCAGATTACACACTCAGAAAGCAATATCTGAGACCACTATGAGGGGTCAGTATTGCCTCCATACAATTATTTAATGTTAGTTAATCAAAGACTTTGTTAAATGGTGTGACTCAAACCACTTACACCTGAACACCAGCAAGACCAAGGAACTGGTAGTGGATTTTAGGAGGCCCAGGCCACTCATGGACCCCGTGCTCATCAGAGGAGACTGTGTGCAGAGGATGCAGACCTATAAATACTTGGGAGTGCAGCTGGATGATAAATTGGACTGGACTGCCAATACTGATGCTCTGTGTAAGAAAGGTCATAGCCGACTATACTTCCTTAGACGGTTGGCGTCCTTCAACATCTGCAATAAGATGCTGCAGATGTTCTATCAGACGGTTGTGGCGAGTGCCCTCTTCTACACGGTGGTGTGCTGGGGAGGCAGCATAAAGATGAAGGACGCCTCACACCTGGACAAACTTGTTAGGAAGTCAGGCTCTATTGCAGGAATGAAGCTGGACAGTTTAACATCTGTGGCAGAGCGACTGGCGCTAAGCAAGCTCCTGTCAATCATGGAGAATCCACTGCATCCACTGAATAGTGTCATCTCTAGGCAGAGGATTAGCTTCAGTGACTGACTGCTGTCACTGTCCTGCTCCACTGATAGACTGAGGAGATAGTTCCTCCCCCACACTATGTGACTCTTCAATTCCACCCGGAGGGGTAAACGCTAACATTATTCAAAGTTATTGTCTGTTTTTACATGCATTTTTATTACTCTTTAATATTGTTTTTTGTATCAGTATACTGCTGCTGGATTATGTGAATTTCCCCTTGGGATTAATAAAGTATCTATCAATCTATCCATTTTGAGATGGCTGATCACAAGAGTATCTTGGAACTAACAGAATTATTTTGTTTCTGTTGCTTCTCCATGGGAAACCACAAAAGAAGCAGCCTTGGCCTCTCTGACAGTTGGTGTCTTGACTGTTCTGAGTGAAGATGGCCCAAGTTCTCTGCCCATATCCATAGCCATTGTTATTGAGGGAAGTATTGCCATGGATAATATCAAGAACTTTCCTCAGGCAGTTTGCCTGTTGTTTGGGCTGACGTATGCGTTACACTTGGACTATCCAAAATGCATGGCAAACACTCTGAAATTCATCCAAATGGTCATGCTGGGTCTGCAAGGCACAAGCCTCCCACCAAAACTGTTAACACTTAAGAACAGTCTGTTGGTAAACTAGACGTAGACTCCTTTGTTCTGCAAGTTGCACTTTTCTCTAATTGTTCTGTGAGAAAACAGAAGAGGCTGAGAGCCTGTTTCTATATAACATTTGAAAGTTTTATTTTTGTGAAAAAATGTACTTGCATTTTATAAGTAAATAGTTTATTTTTTTCTGAAATGTTGACTGTTTTGAGAAGATGGCATGAAACTTAACCATAATAAGGATACATCTTGTTAAAGCATTTGAGGTCCACATTGTGGTATTATGATTTCCTTAGAATTTTGTTTATTTTACTTGCAGTACTTGCAGTTACTTGCAGTATACCTGATTATTTTAAGTCACTCATACCTTAAGCCTGGAATACATGTTTTAAGCACTTCAGCACTGGTTTTAAATAAATGTCTTGAGGTGCCTCATGTTCATATTTGATGTCAGAATGGGAAAACCTGTGCAACTAGATATTTAAACGTTTTTGAACTAGATTTTGCATTTCTAAAATAAATGTCAGCTGAAATACCTCAATGTGTGTTGTTAAGACATTGTTTTAAATGGTCATTTAGTGTGAATATTGGTAAATGAAGTAGTAATATTGCTGGTACAGTAGAATTGTGACAAAATTAATGACTAGGGCTATGAACAATTTGAATTAAATTATTTGCTTACGTTAGGGCAACTGAGTTTTATCCTGTACATCCATCCATTATCCAACCCACTATATCCTAACTACAGGGTCACGGGGGTCTGCTGGAGCCAATCCCAGCTAACACAGGGCGCAAGGCAGGAAACAAACCCTGGGCAGGGCGTTTACACAAAGCATTTCTTTAATTTAAATATACTGGATAGCTTTAAGTTCTTTTAATTACATTATGTAATTACAGCATACTTAGATTTATTAAGTTATTTTAAGTTCTGCTAACTTAAAAATTACAAGTTAATTGTACTTATTTTCTCAAGTTTTAAAAACTTAATTTTTTTGAGGCAACAAGTTTGCATATTTTTTTTAAGTAAAGCCAACTTATTAGGTTTTACAGTGTATAAGCATCTGAAATCTAAAGTTTCGTACAGCAGCCTTTAAAACCCCTTGCAGTATTAGCAAATCAATCAGTCTAAGCAGCAATAGAGTTTGGCATTTCAAACTGAATAATAATAATAATAATAATAATAATAATAATAATAATAATAATAATAAAAAACAAATGTGGGGGAAGGATCTGTTCTCAGAATAGTATTTGGAAGGGCAAAGGAAACATGGCTCTAAAAAATAAAAAGTACTAATTTTAATAATGGTCAAACAAAAATGGAATGAAATAAGAAGAGATGGCCAAAAGGACAGAGAATCCTTTGCATTTCTTAGAATGCAGAGGTATTTGGTGATAACAATGTATTATATTAGTGTCTAACCATCAATGCCTAAATACCTAGTGGGAGTTTTGTCAGTGTAAGGAAAAAAAAACCCTAATCCAGCACTACTTCAGCACTCATCCATAAACAGGTTCTTCAGACTCTAGCAATATAAAAAAGTAAAAGAATTTATTTAACAAAAGATGCCTACGGAGCTCCCCATGCACCCAGCATTATAATCATGGGTGTGCTAATAATTATTTGTTAGATAAAGCTTCTATAGTATATTGATATACAAAGGTATATTTAGCTAATAACATGTTAATCTCTGCGGTGGTTTGGCACCCTGCCTGGGATTGGTTCCTGCTTTGTGCCCTGTGTTGCCTGGGATTGGCTCCAGCAGACCCCCGTGACCCTATGTTCGGATTCAGCGGGTTGGAAAATGGATGGATGGATGGATGGACATGTTAATCTAAAATAAATAGGTCCATATATGAGAAATTATATCATCCTGTATTAGAATACATAGAGAGATACCTGATGCCTCCTTCTGAAGGTCTAGGTCTAGTTTAGGGGCTGCATATTAGAATGAACTCATCCTATTTAGAGCAGTTACACAAAATCACTGAAAAGCTTAATGGACTGGAAAGGTTACATAGAAGATTTTCCACTGCACCAGCAGGACAGAAGGATACGAAGGGCACTATTGACATAGGTGGTTTCATGGCAGAAGAGTGGATTTGGTCTTATTAATTTCATGCCAAGAGACAGCCTCTTAAAAGCAAAACAATGTCAAGATAGGGGAGGGGTGTCTGAGTGAGGCATTACTAATAACAACAAAGATATTATCCACATATAATGAAATTTAGGGTGAATGTCATATATAGTGATAGTAATGATCAGATTCAATTTGCGAAGAGCAATGTCAGGAAGTTAAAGAGAAAAAAATAATTGATGCTTATCTTATATTTTAATAAAAGATATGTGCAAAAACCATCCTTATTCAATATCATGTTCAAGTTTATATAAAACTCAGTTTGCTTAATCTATTAGCTCCTCAGTTTTGAGCTCCACTATCAAACAAATGTCTTGTAAACTTTGTATTGTTTATGTTTATATTTAGGCATTCCTCTAAAGTCCAAGACTTTGTTCACTATAGTTTTAGCCATTTTTGTGAAGCCTACACTTAATCTGCCCAAATAAACAGAAATGCCTGCTGTCATATTAATCTGACAAGATAGTCTATGTCATCATCTTAATGCATAAAACATAAAAAGGACCAATGAATGTTACATATCAGACTCTAAACATTGTGCACTGTTAGATAAGATACAAAATGTTTATCTAAAATGTTGTTTGTATTGATAATGGCAACTGAATGTATGCTACTAATAAATAATCATTGTAAGCAATATAATAAACAAGGATAATGTTGAACTGAAAAATGCTGAGAGCTTTTGTATTTCTCTACACTAATCACAGTTATTCTGGTTTTTGTGCAGCTCTGGATAATATCTGTGAATCATGTTTAGCTATGGGGGAAAAAAAACAATGCAGAAGCAGCATGCAGCACAGTCATACTGTCTATATTATTGTGAATATATTACTTCAATATAAAGACTGCCAAGAATCTTTTTTATCACTATTCGTATAATTTTTATTTTAAGGAAATTGAAGAATGAGGTGTATTTTTGTTGATAGGTTTTAAATCTTATGAATTCAATACTTTTATTCAACATAAGAGGATGTTGGGTACCCACAGCAATAAAGACTCTGAAGCACCATTCGCTTTCATTTTCAAAAGAAACAACCCATTGGTTTTTGGGCAGTGTAATCAACAGCTTTGATACATGAGATTTCCAGACATATTCCATTACAAGCTTGATTACTATACTAATATCGCTAGACTTGGTTGACCAATATATTCTGTCAAATATTTATGTGTTGCATTTAAAAAGTACCTTTTCGGAGAACAATGTTAAATCACATGTGACACAATGCAAGATCAAAAAAAAGTAGTTAAGCCTTCAAAACATTGCTAGAAAACATTTAACTTTTTCCTGTCTTTTATTTGGTAAACTAATAATTTAATTCTCTTTCAGCTTCATATGAATTTAATAAGTTTAAAATATAATTAACCTACCATACAAATAAATATCAAGCTGTGTTATCATGCTATTACCCTCGAATTACCCTTACTCGCTTTCTTGTAGGACCTAGATGCGTTTTCCAGGGATAAGTAAACTCACCAGATTGTTCTGCTCTCGCACCTTAAGATTAACACGTAAACACATAAATATAAACAGACGCTAACCACACAAGTGCCGTGTAAATGATCCATGCTCAGCCCATCATTCCCTAGCACCTTAAGAGACTTATCTTTGGCACAAACAACGTATGATGTCTTAGATACATCTCAGAACGAAATATTACCTTGGTCTCCAATAATAAACTTAAACATACAAAGGCTCAACATCCTTGTCTATAGGCCATTTAACAACCAATGATGTGTTACTTTTAACCTACTGTTCCTTCTATTGAATGGAGCTTGCCTCCTCAGTCTGATAAATCCGCAGATAGGAGCGTATGGCAACCTCTTTACTTTATTACTTCAATTACTCTAGATCAGGGGTGTCCAACACCAATCCTGGAGGGCCATAGTGGCTGCAGGTTTTCATTCTAAATCTTTTCCCACTCAGTGGCCAGTTTTCACTGCTAATTAATTTGTCTTCCCTTCACTTTAATAGCTATGTTTTTAAGAATTCAGTCTTCTGAATTGATTCTTTTTGAAATTAAATGGTAGCCAAACAGAAATATGATGTGAAGTGAGCCAACAGATGACCTTCTAAATCGGTGCTTCAGACTCCAAACAATTTCACTCCAACCAGTTTGTTAATGAGAAGCTGATTTTTGCTGTTAATTAAACGCATTATTTAATTCCATGGCTTGCTAGGTCTCACTCTGTCACAGCGGACACTTAAATGGTTGATTTTCTGTTTTTTCTAAGAATACTATCAAAATGTTTTGGTGACCTAAGCATATCAGCCTTACCTTCACCTTTCTTTACTGTATTTTCAGATACTCTGTGATGAGTACAGGTTAGCTGGTGATGTGGCAGCTCATTTTGTGTCTCATTATTGTTTACCTGCTAATTAGGGAAAAACAAACAACTAAGGGTTCTGAGTCAAGTTAATTAAAACTAAGGCAAAATAATTTAATTAGTAGCAAAAACTGGTCACTAAAAAGAAGATGGTTAGAATGAAAACCTGCAGTTACTGTGGCCATCCAGGACCAGAGTTTGACACCCCTGCTCTAGATGTAAACACAAAGTATAAAAGTTTAAAAGCAGTGTGGTATTTGCTAAAGAATAATATTACCAATAGGAAAGGGAAAAAAAAACATAAAAGAAAATCTAGATAGCAAAGTTTGGATATATATTGTCTTAAAAGCTTACTTAAAATTAGTGATGTCAAAGATGAATGTTGTCCTGGGGTGGCTTTTTTTTAATTCAGCAATTGGAGAAATACATGAGCTACATCCTTCGATGATTAGATGAAACGGTCACAGGTGTCTTGGTCTTTTTTTCTGACATTGCCTTCTCGTTGTCCTTTTTGTCATCACCTTTTTTGGTCCATTGGACAAGCTATATGTATTTAAAAATTGCATTTGGGGCTTCTATACATGTGATATTACACACATTTGATTGGCTGCCTGTCAATATGATGGATGACTTCGCTCACAATTTTTGATCTGTTAAGTACCTCCAAATTCTTTCCGTTCCCAAGCTGTAAATTAATTTGTTAATTCCTAAGTCCTACGGCGTCCATCTGTTTGCAGGTTATAAAGAAATCAATACAGCTGAGGCATCATAGCCATTTCCTGGGCTTCTGCTTCGTTTACATAGATGTTTTTCACGGTGATTGATTACTGGTACAATTCAGAAAAAGAAAGATGCTTTGATGTTAATTGCCCCTGCAAGTTTCCGGTATTTCAGTTCATATTATTTGTTTGAGAAAAAAGTAAAATATACGCAACTACAATTTAAAATTGAAGATATGCCACTCCAGGACACTACACAAGCTCGTCTTTACATTTATAACACAATCTCTTAGAAGTTGCATCATTTCACTTTAAGAGTGCAAGCATACTTCTTCCAGCAGTCTGTGTGTCAATATCACACTATAAAGTGAAGTCTACAGACAAACATGTTTTTTGGCAGGTTAGTTAAATTACCACAGCTGTCTGGCCTGAAGGGGCCTGGTTGATAAAGATTACAGCTGTGCAAGTTTAAAAACATTTTTTTAAAGATATGCCCTCAAAGAACTCACACATAGCACAAAATCTTGAGTAGGAAGGTATGAGAGTCACACTTCCCTCCTATCAGGAAGACTAAGCCTGGAAAGAAAGACAGCCTGCTGGAAAATGGAAAATTGTGAAATGATAATGGTAGTGAGATATATTTTTGTGGTGCTTGAGTACTTATTTAAGTGCACTCATACTGATGTGGAAACCCTGTTTATTCAGGATGGGCATATGGCAGCTTTATAAGTTTTAATGACTTAGCTAGCACCACATTTTCCCTCTGACTTCAATGTGTCATGGACTTTATAAGGTGCAGACGAGCATATGAAATTATACCAAATTAACTATATGACAGCTTCCATTTCTAACCGTTCACTCCATGCGATCCCAAAAAGGACAAATTTACATACAAAAATAAACATGTTAATTTGAATATAAATTAATATATATACAATGTATCTGTATATTTTCCAATAAAGTATAAAGTAATCAGAGCATGAAATTTAAGACTGAGAACAAGAAACTTACTACTGCACTTGCACTAATAAACCGGAAATATAACAAAGCCTCTATCAATAATGCATATTTAATTTAAATCACTACACCTTAAACTTTTTTTTACAAAATTACAATTTAAACATGGTAGAAAAATAAAAACATTACCAAAGCAGTAGGATTGCTTGGTTACCTAATTACTGTGTACTGTATATCATTATTTGCAAGGAATAAATTCCACAAACCTTTATAATTCTCACTTGTTACATGTATCAAGTGAGAGGGCAGTCTTATATGAAAGGCTATCTGTGTTACCTGTCTTTACCTGGGAAATTATCTAAGTCAGTGGGCCTCAGTTATACGTAGTGCCGTTGGTTGTTTGGATGTATCAGAAGTACAGTACAATGTAACTAAATACTTTTCTGTGTACAATATTTGTATTTTTTTAACCAGAGGCTAAAAGTATTAGCTCACTTGAACTGCTTACTGTTGAACATGCTACATACAGTTCTTGGTGGTGGTGGTGTGAAAAGATTGCAGCATAACTTCGTACTAAAGGACATCACCAATAGCATTCAGTAATGTTACAAAGGTGATTTAAATTGGATTCATTCAAAGGTAAAAAAAGCGCTAAAAATCTTAAGTATCCGTTAGCATCAAAGCCTGAAATTAGTACTGCCTTAAAGTTGAATATATTTCTATCAACAACAAACATTAAAAGTTATTAATTATGTTTTCCCACTCAAAAGCACTATCGCATTCTGAAAAACAGCATCTCCTTCAGTGACAGAAAAAACAGGCTTCATTCTGTTCATCTATTGCTTGGGTCCCTCAGTTAATTTGCAGTGTTTTTTCCACTTTTAGTTTTCCATCCATCCATCCATTTTCCAACCCGCTGAATCCGAACACAGGGTCACGGGAGTCTGCTGGAGCCAATCCCAGCCAACACAGGGCACAAGGCAGGAACCAATCCCAGGCAGGGTGCCAACCCACCGCAGGACACACACAAACACACTAGGGCCAATTTAGAATCGCCAATCCACCTAACCTGCATGTCTTTGGGAGGAAACCGGAGCACCTGGAGTAAACCGACGCAGACACGGGGAGAACATGCAAAATCCATGCAGGGAGGACCCGGGAAGCGAACCAGGGTCTCCTAACTGCGAGGCAGTAGCGCTACCACTGCGCCACCGTGCCGCCACTTTTAGTTTTTTCTTCGATTTTTTTTTTTTACTTCAAAAAACATGCTAACTGTTGATTGGTATTGCGAATTTAATGACAATATGCAGATGAAAAACAGTGTTGGCCTTTTCAAACACTCAAAGCTATGCACTGATAAAAAAAATGTAATTTAATCATTCTCAGATTTATTGTCACATTTCAAATACAACTGGTTCAACGAATTGACAGTGCTGCACAATATTTTTCCTTATTTCTACCTGTGCTTGTTTCACCAAGGGGACAACCCCTTCTAATCGACCCCCCCGCCACTCTTCAAATGCTGTCTGTGGGTTGTCAAGGAACTTAAGAAGCTAAAACTAGGCCTCAAGTCCGTAAAAATTGAGAGACACTGTAAAGCATGGAGACAATGAAATTGTTATCTCAACATGGTGGAGGGAAAAAAAAGAGAAAACACAAAAAACAGGAGTTGTTACCTCTGATGACATGCCACTTTTATTGATGCTTTTATCTAAACATTATCAGTGCTGATGACGTTTAGCAGTACACTGGCTGATGAGAATTGTAGTCCCCACTTCTAGATTTGCACAAGGTTGCAGATAAGATTATGGGGTGGGGGGTTAATATATATTAAGTACCTTTCTTTCTGTTTCACTTAAGTGAAATTGACTGCTCTCACAATCACAACTTCTGGGAAGCACTTGCTAAATGTATAATTTTTTGAGCTTCAACAAACTTTCCTTCTTTCACTTTGCTTCTGCAGAAGGCCTTAATTTGCATAAACTGGCAAACCCCATTTCTGTCGCTTTCAGTGTTGTGGCAAAAAGGGGATGTGGTGCATTAGAACATCTCACTTGCTACAGCATTAGTAACAACAACAACAAAGTGTTGGCTAATTTTCCTTTTTTTACAGTATCATCAAATTAGGCAAAACTATTTTGAGATTTTGAGGTATTTAGTTTTTCTATTGTGAGGATTTTTTTTATCCCTAAATAAATATATATATAAAATGTCCTTTTTTTGTATATACCTAAGGCTGACCCTATATGTACCATCCTGCCAAATTTCAGCTTTTTAGCTAAGAAGGAAATAGGGCTTCTGTTGATGAATGAGTGAATCAGTAAGTCAACTTAAATTATACACAAGAGTACACATAACTGGTGTGCTGGGGTGATTGCGTGAAGAGAAATAGGAAATGTGCACGTTGTTTTCCTCCCAACTCAGAAAAGTACACCACACATGCAATTAATTGCTAGACAGCAAAACGGTTTATCTTAACTTTAACTCCTGACCAAAATTAATTGGATAAAATGTCAAAAAAGCAACAGACTTTAAGTAATTACTTTGGCATTCCATCACCTGCAAAGAAACGCCAGACCAAGACAGAGGCTGAGCGTAAGAAACAGGTTTTCTCTGAAAAATGGCTCTAGGATATACCGTGGCTTGAAACTAATGATGAGCACTCTAAGCTGTGGTGTAAGATTTGCCATGAACACTCAAATTTAGCAGATAAAACCAATGCTTTTTATACGGGGACAAAGAATTTCAGTCGAATGGTGTTTGATAAGCACAAAAAAAAGAGTACAAACATTGTTCATGCTATAACTAAAAAACATGCTAGCCAAGAAGAAAAATCAAGTCACTCACTTGCAAAGTGGCAAAGCAAAATAAATGAAGAACAACACCAAGAGCTCTGTAACATCTTCCTTTTAGCTTTTCAGAAATTGAAACACGCATGCCCCATGTGTTCCTTCACAGAGAATATTGCTCTCTTTAAGAGGCTCGGAGTGAATGTCTGAAATGCATATCATTCACAAGATCCTGGAACACAAATAATGCAAAGCATCGCAAAGATAGTTAGGAACTGAAGAAAAAATTAAAGTCAGCTAAATTTTGTGGTGTGCTTTAAAAATTAGGTTAAAATCTATGAGACAGTTCTTTAAAATATTCATGAGCCCCAATGCTTCCATCTAAAATCAGGTAATGGAGACCGATGCTTGGATAGAATGGTTGACTTCACCTGTTGGCAGATGTCTCCACTTACTGCAAGGTCCAGACAGTATAAGCAGAGCACCACATTCGTATTTTCTCTGATTTCTTACCCTCAACAGCTTCTAAACGTGCAGCTTTTTACAACATTAAACAGTGGTTATAGAAAGCCGATATCAGATACAGCCTCTTGTTTCCTGCCAAACTGAAAGTGGAAATTCAAGACAAATATCACATCTTCTATTCCACGGATGAAGCAGAAAAGCAATTAAGAAAGCTGATCCTGATGCTTTTTTGAAATAAGAAAGTGAGTTGCATCCTGTCATGGTATGGCAAGAAGATATTACCTACTGTCTGATCTGCTTGCAATGATACGGGTACCATAATTATGTCAATGTCAATTTATTTATATAGTACATTTAAAACAACATAGGAATGCTGTGAACAAAGTGCTTTACAATAATAGAATAAAAGAAAACAAACAAATAACATAAATAGAAATAAAATATAAGAACATAAATAAAATACATCATAAATAGAAGTAATGTTGTATAATCACAATGAGGAAACCATCAGTATTACTGAAGGTCACGGAATGCAAGTGAATAGAAATGAGTCTTTAATCTTGTTTTAAACAGTTCAATTGTCGACAACTCCTTTATGTAACGAGGTAAAGAGTTACACAGGAGAGGAGCATCAGCTGTAAAACCCCTATCCCCCTTGGTTTTACACTTGGTACATGGGACAACAAGAGACAACTGACCAGAAGATCTAAGCACTCTAGATGGCTGGTATAAAGCACACAATTCAGATAAATAGGCAGGAGCAAGCCCATGTAAAGATTTAAAAACAAGCTTTAGCTGATGGACCCACTATAAGCACCTGCTTTATTTTGATTCAGCTCAAGAAAATTGTTAGCCATCCAGGATCTTAGTTCAGAAAGACAGTTGTGGAGTTGATTTATTGCAGAGTTGCAGACAGGAATATAAACCTGTTTATCATCAGCATAGCAGTGAAAAGAAATGTTAAATTTCCTAAAAATAGCTCCAATAGGATGAAGGTATACAGAGAATAAAATAGGACCAAAAATGGATCCCTGAGGAACACCATATTTAAGAGGAGCAGTAGACGGAAAAAAAGGAATTTAAAGTAACTGAAAAGTGTCTACCAGTTAAATATGACCTGAACCAATTAAGAGCAGCCCCTTTAAGCCCAACAAGATGTTCAAGCCGCATCAGCAATCTCTCATGGTTAATAGTGTCAAAGGCAGCAGACAGGTCAAGGAGGAGAAGGACTGCCGCATCACCTGAGTCAGTAATAATAGAGATGTCGTTGAAAACTTTCAAGAGGGCCATTTCAACACTATGATAACGCCTAAAGCCAGATTGGTAGATCTCAAATTATTGGCTTTAAGGTGATCGACCACTTGATTATAAATAATTCTTTCTAGAATTTTAGCCAGAAATGGCAGTTGGGAAACTGGGCGAAAACTGGCTAAAACTCCAGGATCTAATTCTGCCTTTTTTAGACGGGGGCTGACTGCAGTATGTTTAAAAAATTATGGCACAACTCATCCCAATAATAAGGATGTGCCCAAAACATCATAGGCTTCCACTAAGAGGCGTGGTGGTACTATGTCAAGGGGGCTGGGAGCTGGTTTAAGGGTGTCAATAGTTCTTTTTAATTGTGAAAGTGAGACTATATCAAAGGATTCTAAGACAATGTCATGATAACAGTACAAAGTTCATAGCCAGTTGGAATAATACCACAGCGGATAGTATCAATTTTGTTGACAAAGGATGATGGAAACTGCTCACATGAATGAACAGTGCTGTTTAATCCCATCACAGATTGAGGGTGAATGGCCGCATTAATTGAATTAAGTAAGACCCTAGGATTCTTAGAATGACGGGCTATTAAATCGGCAAAGAATTTTTTTTTAGTTTTCTTAACTGCAGCCTGAAAATTGAAAAGAGAAGTCCTAAAAATGTGCTTAGAGACAATCAGTCTATCTTTTTTCCAAAGCCGTTCAGTAGTTCGACAGGTGCAGCGCAGCCATCGCATAGTTTAATTTAGCCAAGGAGCAGATCTTACCTTATTACTGCATATCTTGGGCGGAGCAATTGAGTCTAAAACTGTTTTACAGGAAGAATTAAATTTTAAGACAAAATCATCGATACCACTATTTTGGACGTGCACATCAAGACTAGAGAAAATGGCTTTAAAATCGGATATAATGGAAGAATTTAAAAAGTGCAAGCAGCGTGGGGGACAGCTATTAGTCAGGACATCAATAGTAATATTCATATCCATCATTATCCTTTTCTCTTCTCGAACACTTTTTGTTTATGTTTATGATGTACAGTGGAACCTCGGTTCATGACCATAATTGGTTCCAAAACTCTGGTCGTAAACCGAGTTGGTCGTGAACTGAAGCAATTTCCCCCATAGGACTGTATGTAAATACAATTAATCCATTCCAGACCGTACGAACTGTATGTAAATATATATTTTTTAAAGATTAAGCACAAATATAGTTAATTACACCATAGAATGCACAGTGTAATAGTAAACTAATGTAAAAACATTGAATAACACTGACACAAAACACCCAGGCT
>JANRMT010062856.1:85179152-85193289 GCA_026402145.1 Polypterus bichir lapradei
AATAAATCATTTTTTAAGCGATTAGATTCAACAATAACCTCATTTATTTGGAACTCAAAACATCCATGTATCCAAAGAGCGACTCTAAAAAGACCTAAGGCAGAAGGTGGCATGGCTCTACCCAACTTTCAGTTTTATTACTGGGCAGCAAACATACAACCTATAAAAACCTGGACACAAACAGATGAACATACTGTACACAGGCTTGGTCCGCAATAGAAGTAAAATCCTGCAGTACTTCTTTATATTCCCTGCTTTGTGCCCCAATAAATGCAAGTTATCGCTAATATACTAATAACCCAATTGTGCTTCACTCACTCAGAATATGGAACAAATGTAGAAAGAATTCTTTTATCTGTGGCACCTCTGCATGAGAACCAGCCTTTTTCAACCCTCGCAAACATATGCAGTTTTTAATATCTGGAAAACATTTGGGATTAAATTGCTTAGAGATCTTTATATAGACAACATCTTTGCATCCTATGAACAATTACATTCCAAATTTAACTTTCCAGCAGCATATTTCTTTCACTATCTTCAAATTAGAAACTTTGTCAAACAGAACCTGCCCGATTTCCCTCATCTTGCACCTTCCTCCATGCTAGAAAAAATATTGCTGTTTGGAGGACTCAGACAGCATTTCTGCAATATATAAAATTATTTTATAATCCTTACCTTTCAAAGATCCAAGAGGACAATGGGAAAAAGATCTATCACTCAACATATAAGAAAAGATGTGGAAAGCAGCAATGCAGAGAATTCACTCAAGCTCTATATGCGCAGAGCCATACAACTATTAAACTAAAAATTATATATCGAGCACATAGGGCAAGAACCACCCTGCGAACGCTGCAATCAAGTCCCAGTCTCACTGGGTCACATGTTTTGGGCCTGCACCAAATTAACACCATTCTGGACAAAAATGTTTAAGTGCCTTTCAGACAGCCTTGGTGTCACAATCCCTCCTAACCCATTAACAGCTGTGTTTGGTGTTCTTCCAGATGGGTTTAAAGCGGAGAAGGACAAACAAACTGTGATTGCCTTTACTACATTATTGCCACACAGACTTATTTTGCTAAACTGGAAGAATCCTAACTCTCCTCTTTTAAGTCAGTGGGTAACTGATGTTTTATACTATTTGAAATTGGAAAAAATTAAATTCTCAGTTAGAGGATCTGTGCAGAACGTTTTCAAAATCTGGCAGGATCTAATCAATAATGTTTTAGAATAAGCTCTTAAATAAACTCACTGAGAAAATAATTCTCTCCGCATTACTTTTTTTTTTATCCGCCTATTAAAACTCATCAATTTATGTATTTTGACCAGCTTTAAGTTTTACTCCATTGGCCATGCTCTCTTTCTCAGGGGTGGGGGTTGGGTTGTTTTGTTTTCAATCCTATTTTTTTTTTAAATTGATCTATCTGTATGGAATGATTATAATAAAATCAATAAAAAAAAATAGGAACAAAAAAATACAGTATAAATAAAAAATGAAATAGAAAAATATTCTGAAGAAGTATAAATGACCAAATAATAATAATGGATTGAAAAGGTATACACAGCAAATAAATATCCAGAGAAATCTAATGGACAAATAACAAAAAAGACATACATATCCACATAGGGATAGATAACGGATGAATATTCATTGACTGAAGTTTCACTTATTGATACTATGGCTATGTTGACCCACTGGACACTGTTACATCATGAAATTAAGCACTATTTGCCTGACTTGCCTATATTTTGGAAAAATGTTTAGTACATTGGAAGCCTTTCTGCTCAAGTAATAATGTTAGATATAGTTCTGTTCAAGTTATATAATGTTGAAAGTCTTTATGCTTAAGTAAAATAATTTTTTAAGTTGGATGTTGGGTATTTATGAACTACATAGTACTTAATGTGAGCATAAAAAATGATAAATGAGCTGGCTGTTTAATTAGTGTTAATTTGTATTTAATTGCAACTGTTTTGGTATAATTTGATGTTGTTTTGATTAATTGATTATTCAGTCTCTGATTATCTCCATCATTTTTGAAGGTAGAATATAGAGGAGTTACAGGTATATGTATAAGCGTTTAGTATATGTTTATATGCTGTATTGGGATTTTTGGGTGTTTAATTATTTAATATTATTGTACAACACTCCTTAAACTAGGAGGTCTTAAGTAGTTCCTAATTTATGTGATACATTGGGGTTATTGGAACACCAGAACTTTGTATCAGTTTAGTTCCCTTTAACACTAGAATTATCAAAGTTTACGAGAAAACACATAAATCCAGCCCACATTAAATCCACTCGCACGTCTCCATTCAGCGTCTTTTGTCTTGTAAATGTGTTGATAATCCCAAGCAGCCTGCTATAACATCCCCCCACCGCCGGAGAAACTGCAAAAACCTCTCCCAAATGAAGCCTTGTTAATCAGTGAGTCAGGTACCTAGGCTAAAAAAAATATTGTTATTTGGAACACATGCATTTCACGTGTGTTCTGTGTCCACAAAGATCTGTGTAAGTGTAGGATGACAGAAATGTTGAAAACATACCTAAAAGACAAACTTTTTTCATGTTTTAGTACTAACAACAAAATATAGACATGAAGTGTATAATGTGTGAAGACTGAAGTCCAAATATCAAGTAAGCACTTTCACAAAAGATATGTTTAACAGAACAAATGCACTTTTTTTTCCCAAGACTATAACCGAAGAAAAAGAAATCAGGTTAGTGTAGCTTGTTGTCCTGACTTCTCGGGTAGTATACTGGTTAGAGCTGCTGACTCCAATTCAGAAGGTTCTGGGTTTGAGGCTTAGCGTCTCCCAAAATGAACGTTTTGGGTAGTGAGCTGTTCTTATTGTTACTATTATACAATAAAAGCATACATTTGATTTGAGTTTGTAACAGACAGTGTAAATGTATGGTACTTGTAAAGTTTAGCATTTTTTTTAATTCAGTTTTATTCTCTCAGTCGCTTTCACGCTTGCCCTGATCTGATACAGCTGTTTTTAAATAAAGACGCGCTATAACAGAGGTGAACTCAGATCGGAGAAAGAGAACTGAAGCCCTCCCTGGAAGAAACATCCACTCACAAATAAGAACAACGCAGCTGCATCAGACGTAAAGGTGAAAGATGGCACCATTTGAAAACAGGACGAAGTCCGGCGTCATCCTGCTAATCACCTGTTCCTTCAAAGAAACAGCACGGCTTACAGAGCTCACCAACGTATCGTGCAAACTCATGTTTGTGATTATGTTTTGTGATGGTCTTTACATAAGAAGCATTTATATGTTACTTATATAAAAGCCAGATCGAATGTTACTTATCTTGATTTATTTACTTATCTTCCTACAGCGTAAAGTCACAAATATACTGCAGAGCTTCCTCTGTTTGATCGACAAGGGCATGCTCACAAATTACATGTGTAATGCCATGAAAAATACCTGCTGACACTTTAGTACGCAAGCAATTGTACGAGAATGCAGTTAGACTTTTTTTTTGGCATATACACCACGCTAGTATTTAGATCTGGATGGTGTAGCATTGGTAAGCTCTTGAAAAGCTGCCAGCATCGAACCCAGAACCTCTTGATTGGGAGTCAGCAGTTCTTAGCATTGCAATACGGAAGCTGTTGCATCAACCGCCTCCCGTAACCTGCTTTCTTTTTTCTTTCGTTATATTCTTGAATAAAAGCACACTTGTTTTGTTATACTTGTACTTTTTGTGAAAGTGTTTATTTGGTATTTGGACTTCAGGCTTCACACCTTATACACATGTCGTAAAGATGGTCCTTGGGTGTGTGTAGGAACTGTTAACATTTGAATCTGATGATTGTATATAGTGCAGAACTGACCTCTCTGTACTATGCTGTCCTCTGCATCTCCTAGAGTTCAAAAGAAATACCAATATGCAGCAACAAGATCAGAACAAAAAAAACAAAGGCGATCACTAACTGCAACCGCATGAAGGTATGCAAATGAATATAATGTTGCATTAGTGCAACAACGTTTTCCGAAATGTACAATACAGATCATAAAATTAATTACTCAAAAGGTCATACCTAAGTCTCTCTTTTTTGTCAGTGCTTCTTTGACATTGTGGATCAGAAGGTGCATACTAATTCAGAGTGAGCAGGAGCAATCAAGAATAAAACTGAATAAAAAAAATTCACATCCACAGTTATTCACAGTCACGCGCACCACTCACATCCACGTCCACAGTTTTCCCAGTCTCGTTTGCGCACAAGATCTGACACGGTTTGTCAAATAAAGAGGGTGTGTAACAAAACAAGTTTGTTTGTTATACCACGTCTTTATCTGAAAACTGCGTCAGATCCAGGGGGTGTGTGGGAGCTTGAATGTGAGTGAGAAAATAAAACTGGGAAAAAAAACGCTAACTTTAACTATAAATTTACAGATGCAAATCAAATGTATACTTTTATTGTATGATATTAACAATAAGAGCAGCTCACTACTGAAAAAGGTAAATTTGGGAAGCAGCTGATATTGAAACCGCGGAAGGCAGCAGTTTTTATTGCACCACGCAAGCTGTTATATCAACCGCCTACCGCAATCTGCTTTCTTTTTTCTTTGGTTAAATTCTTGAATAAAAGTGCACTTGTTTTGTTATACTTGTACCTTTTGTGAAAGTGTTTACTTCATATTTGTGTTTCAGGCTTCATACATTATACATTTCATGTCTGCATTTTTTCAATTACTACTAAAACATGAAAAACGTTTCTGTGTTAACTACGTTTTACATAGATTGTTGTTGACATGGAACACACACGAAATGTATGTATTCCAAATGACAATGTACTTTTTTACCCTATAAAGCTCCAGCACTTCACTTGAAGATAAACACTGAGCAATGAGAAACTTCTTTGAGAAATGAACTGCAGCGATGGGCCGGGGGAGGTTATACCAAGCTGCTTTCTGCTTATCGACACATTTACAGGACAAAAGACACTGTCAGAGAGGTGAGAATGGATTTAAGTTGGGCCGGATTTACGAGCTTTCTCGTAGGCTCTGGTAATTCTAGTGTTAAAATGGGTGAGGTCTGTTATAAGTAAAATTGCAGGCATTTTGCCTTAGGAGTGTTTCAGAATCCTTTACTACTGGTAAGATTCCATTGTGAATACCCCTTCTAAAATTTGTATTTATGTAGACTGTATAATGTGTAAATTAGATACAAACAATCTATTTAGATCTTTAGTTACAGTTTGTCTGTCCCTGATGATGTGGTTAGAGTTCAGAAATGTGTCAGCCTGAAAGACAACAGGTGAATTTTCATTGACAGAAATTTCATCTATGGGTAATACGGCTGTACTGACTCACTGTTATGTAACATCATTAAATTAAGGGGTATTTGCCTGACTTGCCTATATTTTGGAAAAAAAATGTTTAGTATGTTGGAAGCCTTTGTGCTCAAGTAAAACTTTTCAAAGTGGTATTTTGGTATTTGTAAACTTGCAGTACTTAATGTGAACATACAAAAAAATTATAAATAACTTGGCTGTTGTTTAGTATAAACGTTTTCATTATCTTATTTTGCATTCAGAAAAATAAAGTAGTGTGAGATTTTCATTCAGAAGAAATTAAAATACTTTTTTGCTTGACTGATTTTGTTTTCAGTTTGCTTTTTTGTGGTAAGTTTGCTTTGTTAATTGCATCTGATTACTAACGTTAGTGATGAGCAGTGCAGATACAGGGACAAGTGACACTGCATGTTACAGGGCAGCAGCTATTTCAACATTATCTACTTGTATACTAGTTAGCAAATAATAGCTTAAATAACCTAAATGTTACACAAAGAGTAAAATATTAACAAGATAAAAAGAATGAATTCACTCCAGTCTGACACACATAAATGCTTGCATCATCTAGTAATAGTTTAGTATAACCAGTACGTAACTTTTGGATTGACACCAGAGAACACAGAAGCTGGAAAACAACAGCTTGCTTAATTATTAGTGGAGTTCAATTAAAAGAAGAATTTAGTTTGGTTGAGTGAAAACCTGCAGCCACAGGGTGGACCTGGGCCGACCATGAAAACTCTTGGCATAGATTACTTTGTCCTAGAAGGTTTGTGAACCGTTTTGCTAACTGGAGAAAGGAAGGTAACTGGCAACAGTGACAACCCTGTCCTAACATGGTGTAATCTTGCAATAAGGTTAGATTATGTTTCCTCCAAAAGGATCTTCCTGAGTACCAAGAGAGTACTGAGAAAGTTTCACAAAATATTTTGAAAATCCTGCACCTTGCTATCACTTTGTTTTAAAAATGATCAAACTGGAGTAACAGCATTTGCCCCAGGGACTTCAGAGGACTCTGCCACACACAACCATGCTTAGCTATTTTCATCTTGTTGAAAATTCAGCCTTGAAAATTGGAACCTGAAAATGTTAAACTTGGTAGAGAGCTGATCAAAAGAGCAAAACTCTTGAGCTATCATATAATCCCTTGGGCTTTCAAGATGCATGTTATGCCAACTATGAAATACAAAGTCTTCTGAAGATGAATTAAAAGTACTTTTGTTATGTTAAGAAAAAGTCACTGCAGAATTCATTATTTGTTGCATTTGTGCATTCTTTCCTGAGATGATGTTTTGATTAAAATGAAATATGAATGTAAAAGTATTCCAGCTATATTAATTTAATTATAATTTTTGATTTTTTAACAATCACTGTATTTAAATAAAATGAAAAAGAGTTTTCATTAATAGGTGAAACTTGGAGTTTTTGAGCAATATGCTGCTGGCTTGAATTTTTTATTATTTGATCGCCCTACAATTAAAATTTAAGTTGTGCTTACCTACATACAGCATATCTTTATTTAACAATAAGTAAATGGAAACTATGCAGAATTCAACCTACCCTAATTGCAAATCGTTCCCATTACCATTTGTTTGTCGGAAATCATAACTTTTTAACAGTTTATTCCATTACATACTGTAGCAGTGACCTCCAGCTGGACAGTGTATTCAAACAGCTGCTGATATTTGATTTACTGCCTGGGCTTTAATGAGAAAACAGCAGACAGCTGCACTGCAAGGGAACAGATTTCAGCAGTGATTTGACATTAAAAAATAATTGGCACTCTGAAAGGAAAAAAAACATATATATATAAATATACTCAGCAAAAAAAGAAACGTCCCCTGACTTTCAACTGTTTTTACTTTCAGTAGACTTAATGTGTAAATATTTGTATGAACACTAAAAGAGTCAACACCATAAGACATAAACTAAAAATGTTTCACAATGTGTCCCTGAATGAAGGGAGGGTCAAAATCAAAAGTACCAGTCAGTATCTGGTGTGGCCACCAGCTGCTTGATGTACTGCAGTGCATCTCCTCCTCATGGACTGGACCAGATTTGTCAATTCTTGCTGTAAGATGTTACCCCACTCTTCCACCAAGGCACCTGCAAGTTCCTGGACATTTCTGAGGGGAATGGCCCTAGCCCTCACCCTGCGATCCAACAGGTCCCAGACGTGCTCAATGGGATTGAGATCTGGGCTCTTCGCTGGCCATGGCAGAACACTGACATTGCTGTCATGCAGAAACTCACGCACTTTTTGCCACTCCTGTCTGGTCCAGCGAAGGTGGGTTTGTGCCCATAGGCGGCGTTGTTGCTGGTGATGTCTGGTAAGGACCTGCCTTACAACAGGCCTGCAAGCCCTCAGTCCAGCCTCTCTCAGCCTATTGCGGACAGTCTGAGCACTGATGGAGGGATTGTGTGTTCCTGGTGTGACTCGGGCAGTTGTTGTGGCCATCCTGTACCTGTCACGCAGGTGCGATATTTGGATGTACTGATCCTGTGCAGGTGTTGTTACACGTGGTCTTCCACTGCGAGGATGGTCAGCTGTCCTTCCTGTCTCCCTGTAGCGCTGTCTTAGGCGTCTCACAGTGTGGACATGGCAATTTATTGCCCTAGCCACATCAGCAGTCCTCATGCCTCCCTGCAGCATGCCTAATGCACGTTCACGCAGATGAGCAGGGACCCTGGGCATCTTTCTTTGGGTGTTTTTCACAGTCGGTAGACAAGTCTCTTTAGTGTCCTGCGTTTTTAGAACTGTGACCTTAAATGCTTACTTTCTGTAAGCTGTTAAGGTCTTAACGACCATTCCACAGGTGCATGTTAATTAATTGATTATGGTTAATTAAACATGCATGGAAAACATTGTTTAAACAATTTACAATGAAGATCTGTAAAGTTATTTGGATTTTTAAAACATTATTGTTGAAATACACAGTCCTGAAAAAGGGACGTTTCTTTTTTTGCTGAGTTATATATATATTAGTTTGCGAAGATTAGGATTAGGCAAGGAATATTTGTTCCTAAAGCATGTTTTCATATTTACTATATGCATTTACTCATATATTTTGTGCAGCACACCAGTGAAATTAGATATATGGTTATTGTTACACAGAATTACAAAGAGTTTTTTTTAATGTGACATACTGCATATTTTCCACACAAAGACACGCTAAAAAGTATCATACTGCACATTTCTGCACTTCTCTGCCATAAAATGCATTACATTGGAACCCACTCCTTGCATTTTATAGAAGCAGCCCTTCCTATTTTTGATTCCTGCAAATGAGGCTGAGGATATTCATACCCTCCTCGTAGTGAGAGAATGTTTCAAGTATTATTTCTGAATAAATGTTTATGGTTTATCATAATTGGCAAAGCAAACATTGTACTACCAGAACAACTACATGTACAACACACTAAACAAAATGTCTACACAAAACAGCACATTAGTTTGGTAATTTTTTTTAATTGGAGAACTGTATTTAAACCCTATTTCACTGAAAATTCTATTTTGTGTGAACTGTTTTACTCATAACTTATAATTGGTAAATATATAACAGACTAGGAAGTTGAAATTTACAGCTTTGTAATTCAGGAGGAGAGTTCTGTAGATTGTTCAGTGCAATACAGAAGCCACTGTACTGGTGAATAGTGATGTGCTAATTGCATTTGGTAAGTTGCTTTCATCTGACCTTGTATTTTAATCTTGCTCTTTAACTTTGTGGTTTCAACACTTACTGATCTTGTGGTTTTGATCCTTTTCTGCTTCATGCATCTCTCCTGGTTTGCCCTTTAAAAATCTTTTTGGCTTCCGGGCACAACACTTTCTTTTCCTCTATCTTTTTTCTCTAGGTTTTTGCCTTCCTTTAGGTTGCCTTCAGTCTGCTCTTTGGATTCTCCCTACATGTCAGTTTAATTTGCCAGATCTTTTTTTTTTAATTTTTTTGCCTCTCATTAGGAATTTGATGGTAGATTTTTAAAGCTCCTTGTTTTTTACATTTTGCCTTTTTTAAAGACTGCTACATTCTGTGGTTTTCTCCACTTGTCAGTTTCTCTGTACCTTTTTTTCTTACAGTGTTTATACGTACTGTACATAGTCACGTGTGTGCATAAAAGACAGTTTAAAGGCTTTGGTGACGGTGATAGTCCACCGATCCAGTGGCTGGCGCAGTGTGATAACAGTCTCTTTTTTACTTCCTCTGCAGAAAGGAAGATTGATGGCTCTCAATCTCCAAAGTCACTTCCAGGGTAGGCCCACCTGGACTAGCCTCTTCCTGCCAGAACATATCATAACCAGAAGAGCCACCATCTCAGTCTGTTAACCCCAAGAGAACTCCAGTCTAAAGTAGGCCCAATTGCATTTTTTTGCATTTTCTTTATTACAATTATATGGGGTTTGCCATAAGGTGCCCCAGAACACTGATGTTATATACAGGGCTGGGCAAGTTAACGCGTTATTATCACATTAACGCATTAATTACTTATGCCGACAATTATTTTTTGTATGTTAACTCAGTTTTTGTTATTACTATTATTTTAAAAGCCTCAGTCTCGCTAGTGATTGATAGAGATCAGTGATCTTCTTGTTACAGCGCTTTTTGATACGCTTTTGCTAGAAGGAAAGTTAGCTTTGTTGATTTGACGTCAATTCCCTACGTGTGCATGAGTAGCGAAGAGCAAACAGCTTCTAAAATGGCATGTGAACAGATACCAAAAGTGAATGCTCAAAGCCAAATAATCCGTAGATGACTTTTTTTGTATTATCGCGGAATCGGACTCTGATTTGTCGGACTCCGATTTTGATGCAAGTGATCTGGAGATGTAGATCAAAAACAAAAGTGAGGTACCAGCATCAGCTGATCGGTCCCCAGCTGATCGTGGTGCTGAACACATTCGTGTAGCTGATGCACCAATGGCAGTGTTCGCCTGGGAGGACACTTACGATGACAGGAGGTACACACCATATTGGGTTTCACTGCAACTGCCACCCCTGCGCACCTGTCTCACAAAGACAGCCAACCCACCGTGCATTCCTGCTGGCCGTCGAGCCGCCCCATGCACAATCACTGCTGCCGCAAACTGCAAACAGGGACCAACAGCAGGCACAACAGGCAGCAACAGACTTTTTACGTTGATTTAGAAATGTTAACTTGCTGTTGCTCGGAAGGTGCCTGTTATGATGTTGCGATCATGGTTCTTGACTCTGAGGGTAACTTGTTTTTCTATAACAAACTAGATAAATGCCCTGGCAGTGACAAATAGCTTTGGTTTTATATTTGACTTTATTACATTAATGTTTAAGTTGAGATTTACAAGAAATATTTTAACTGCTACTATGTAAAGGGAATTATTTGTTTAAAGTGTTTGCAAACCAATTACATGCAATACGCTACTTTTGAGTGCATTATTACATTTTGTACATAATGTGATTGTTGTGATTGTTCTGCGATTAATTGTAATTAAAAATTTTAATTGCTGCCCAGCATTTGTTATATATAGTAGCCTGTAGGTTGTGTAACAAAGCCCCAGACTTCAGATATACCTACACAATAACAGCTCCATTTTTCAAGTGAACAATTTTATTTTACAGAAATATCTTCAACCATGTTTTTTTCTTCTAGAATTCACAAAACTTCACAAGTCTTTTTAATCTTGTCCTTGTTTTCCATTTCCACTCCTCCAATGTAGCTTTCATCATTCTTCATTCTTTGCATTTATATAGCGCTTTTCTCACTACTCAAAGCGCTCAGCGATTGCAGGTTAAGGGCCTTGCTCAAGGGCCCAACTCTCTGAGAAACGTGAGACAGCTCAATTTATTTTACACTCAGGAATACTTTGGTTTCAAAGCATTGAAAGGAGGAAACCCCCTAAAGTAGGGATACCTGTTATTGGCAGCTTTCTTCAGAGGTACCCACCACAACCTGCAGGGCTGTCCAAATGAACTACAATTTCCAGTTTACCCCATGGATATGTTCATGGGCATTCCAACACATGGAGACTGCCACCTAGCACAATGAGGGAATATACAGCTCTGATAGGCATTCTCCCCTGTCCTTCAAATATGGTGGCTCTGAGGCTAGGGATCTGCGCCAGCAATCGGAAGGCTGCCAGTTCAAATCCTATAAAACGCCAGAAATGACTCTACTCCAATGGGCCCCTGTGTAAGGCCCTTAACCTTCAATTGCTCCGTCCTGGGTATGATGTTAATCTGCATCCAGCCCTGCAAGCAGGTCCTTCAACTTGCAGGGAAAAAACTTGGGTGTTGGTGGCAGGATTGGCACTCCAGCCACTGTAAAAAACCTCACTGTTCAATGTGGTGCTAAAGTGTCATTTGCTGCATGAAGGCACTTGGATCTCAACCTGGATGGTTTGCCATGTGGTGGGTGCGGCAACGCATGTAAACAGCGCATGCTCCCAACTTTCAAATATATGGACCTTCCAGAGAGGAAGGGGTCCATCCATTCCATTTGGGAAGATAGTCTGTCCATGCCTTCTATTACTATACTAGACATTAAGCCCGTTACAATAAAGGGCGCTAGAACAGTAGTGCATAAACGTTAGTAGGAACAGTCTATATTAAATTGCAAGGGACCTTGTACGTGGCTGTAATATACGTCAATGTATTGTGTGCCTTTATTTTTCTCTCACAGTAATACTGGTTTGTATTTCTGTAAAATGCCTGTAATTTTCTCTGAGAGTAATACAGTGGAACCTCAGTTCACGACCATAATTCGTTCCAAAACTCTGGTCAAAACCCGATTTGGTTGTGAACCGAAGTAATTTCCCCCATAGGATTGTATGTAAATACAATTAATCCGTTCCAGACTATACAAACTGTATGTAAATATATTCTTTGTAAAGATTTTTAAGCACAAATATAGTTAATTATACCATAGAATGCACAGCGTAATAGTAAACTAGATGTAAAAACATTGAATAACACTGAGAAAACCTTGAACAACAGAGAAAACGAACACTGCAAGAGTTCACGCTATAGCACTAAGAACCGCTCGCAGCTAAAAACACTTTTTTTTAATGAGTTTTAAGCACAGGGAAAAAATTGAACATTTGAAAAATCCGTAATTTAATAAACAACCAAGAAAAGTAACATTGCAACAATGCACGCGCGTGCCTGTGTGTGTGTGTCTCTGTTGCGGGCCTGTGTGTGTATGTCTCTCTCTCTCTTGCGCGCGCCTGTGTGTGTGTGTGTCTCACACGCCTGTGTGTGTGTGTGTGTGTCTCTCTCTCGCACGCCTGCATGCGTCTCTCTCTCTCTCTCGCGCTCGCGCGCTTGTGTGTGTGTCTGTGTGTGTCTCGCGTGCCAGTGTGTGTGTCTCCCTCGTGCACCCGCCTGTGTCTCTCTCTCTCTCTCTCTCTCTCTCTCTCTGCACAGGGAATGCACAGGTAGAGACTGAACACGTGAGGCCCCGCGCATGCGCACTTCACCAGAAGACACACACACACGGACACCTGGACGCACACAGGGGTTTTATTAAAGAGGATATTTGTTATAATTATATTCTTTGCAGTATAATTATACTCAGTCATTAATGCAATTGCAATGCCTTTTGTTTTTACGTAAGATACATTTTGTAATTTAAGAGACTGCAACTCTACATGGACGTTTGTATAACCTTTATCAAAATGAAAATAACACTTCATATGAAATACACCTTACTGAGGAAACAGAATAGCTTGTGAATCATACACATGTATTTATTTGGCATAGTGTATTATTAAGCAGAGTAACTGGACTAATCTACTGTGTGATTTTAATGTAATGCTAAGCAATAATAATTTGCCAGCAGGATTTCTTTGGAAAAGCAAGTTGCTTTAATTCCAGAGAGATTTACCCTGATAACCATTCTTTTAAGTAAATAAACCTGGACATATTGAATGAGGCCTGGAGACTGAGAACTGCACATTCACAATATAAATCCCCTCAGGAGGCTGTATGTTTTTCAAAGCTGAAATCTGTAAAGTGAACAGACTGCAATGCAAATGTGACAGACTTAGTACATATATGCCTTTCACTTAAGAAGGAGAGAAAAATAAAGTTTCTGGTATTTTCAATACTTCTCATGTTGATGTTTATGGCTTGAAAAAAAATGATGTTAGCGGATGCAATAGGTAGTATCCCCAAGAACCTGCTGACTCCTCACTTTTTTTCCCCCAAGATTTACTGCCAAAGTGTGAACAAAATCTGTAGATTATTTTCAAGGTCACGTACTCCTACGTTTTTAAGAATAATGTTACACACTGAGTGCAAAAGTAGTATCTTGTTTTAAGTAAGTTTAATTTAGTGCCTATGAAATTAAAAAAATGGACAGAGCTGAATCCTCTGGTGCCATGTAGTTTGTGGGTTGGGTTATTGTAGTTATTTAGAACCAAAAGGAAACATGCTGATGTTTTAAAATGTTGTTTAATATACATTTACAAAAAGCATCCATATATACTGTAGTTGATTCAAGGATAGTGTTTATAATTCTTCTTTTTATATTTTGGTTGTTCTTTAGTGGTCATTCTGAGTTTTCTTTAATACTCATTCCTATAATATAAACTGTTTACTGAATCACTGTAATGTGTTGTAAGGTCCTACAGTCTTGCTATCAAATAAACTTGACACTAGAATCTTTCTTATATCTGCTTTACATAAGGCATATTTTCTCATATAAACTGTGTACTGGAAGTGCTGGATTTTTATTGGTATAACATTTGTTTCTCATTCTTAGATATTCATTACACTTTGGTTAAGCTATACCATTCAAACTTGTCATGGCAGATAGATAGATAGATAGATAGATAGATAGATAGATAGATAGATAGA
>JANRMT010062856.1:85200346-85227137 GCA_026402145.1 Polypterus bichir lapradei
TTCATGTCTACATTTTGTCGTTAGTACTAAAACATGGAAAAAGTTTGTGTTTTAGGTATGTGTTCAACATTTCTGTCATCCTACACTCACACAGATCTTTGTGGACACAGAACACACATGAAATGCATGTGTTCCGAATAACAATATATTTTTTAGCCTAGGTACCTGACTCACTGATAAACATGGCTTCATTTGGGAGAGGTTTTTGCAGTTTCTCCGGTGGTGGGGCGGATGGTATAGCAGGCTGCTTGCTGCTTTGGATTATCAACACATTTACAAGACAAAAGATGCTGAATGGAGACGTGCGAGTGGATTTAAGGTGGGCCGGATTAACGGGTTTTCTCGTAAGCTTTGGTAATTCTAGTGTTAAGGGTGAATCACCTACTCAAGGTTATCAGTTGTAATTAAGGGGAAGTGCATTTAAAACTGAAGACAGGAAGAACTTCTTTATGCAAAGAGTTATGGTCATCAGGAACAAACTAGAGAGACATGTAGTTGACATAGAAACCTTGACAACATTTAAAAAGAATCTGGATGAGATATTAGGAAAGCCTAGCTATTAGCTAAACAAACTAGCTTCATGGATTGAATGGTTTCCTGTCATATGTGAAATTCTTATGTTCTGGCAAGGAGCAAACTGGGCAGTGATGGCCAGTTAGACCTGTTCTTCAGCCTCTCTGGTAGCACCACTATAGAATTTGAATCAATATTTTTAATCAATACATATATATATTATGTAATAATTTTACAATTTAATACAAGTATATACTTATATGAATTATTAAACATAAGAAAAACAACTGAATATAACTAAAGCGTTAACTACATTTTGTTTTAAGCTTAGGCATGTGAAGCTTTTGCCTAATCTTAGAGGAGCCACCAAGATAGTTGGTAAGGGTAAAATGAAGTAGATGAGTAACAAACACCCCTCTAGAAAGCAGAAATAAACTAATGGAAAATCCCAACCCCCCTCCTATTAAGTGGTGATAAAATCAATAGAAGAGTCCACAGATCACCCCTATCCATAAGGCAATATTCAGATTAATGGAAGAGTGAAAAGGAGTCAGAAAATACTGGTGGAACTCATTGATTGGATGAAGCTCTGCATATTATGTACAGTATATTAAGAGTCAGATTGAGTGATGTTTTAGATGAGGTAATGTAACAGAAAAGCATAAAAGCAGATGAATTGTTTCATTGATCGCTCTCTCCACGGACTGTGACATTTGTGCATACCTGTGTACAAATAAAGAATTATTCTGCATTTTCATCTGGTTTCCATGACTGACTTCTTGGAAAACAGAGGAAAGTTTTTCTGTTTTTATTTGTGCTCACTCCTTTTCAAGCTGCCTGTTCTGCATTCATAGATCATCCATCAGTTTTGCAAATTTTAAATCTTAAGCGCTGAATGCAATTATACACTTTAAAGTTCAGACCAGGTAAGCTGAAGATTAAGTCTTTACAAACTGTAATCCTTTGGTGTTCAGTAGGGTATTCCAATGATGGGAAATGCATGTATAAGCATTTCAATTCAGCAAAGTAAGAATAACAGAAATAATAATTGCACTGCACTATTGAGCGTGTGCAGTCAAGAGGCTAGAACACCTCATCAGTTCCGCACTGATTTAGTAACACCAACAATCAAGTACACTCCCTTGAAGGTTGATGGTAGTTATTGTTTCTAGCTTTCCAACCTACTAGACGAATTTCTCTCTGTGATTAGCAACAAGTACTTTCCACTGATCCAATATTTTACCTCTCTGAAGCAATCAGAGGCACAAAAAAAAAAAGTACAATTAGGTTTGTTTGATAAATATCACTGAATGTCATCTGCATAGGACTGTAAAAATCAGGTTTTCAAATTATATTTCTTAAAGTTTGCTTGTAGAAAGAAAATCAGAGTAGTCCCAGGAATGTGCCTGTAGGGGCAACATATTGAACCTCAAGCAAAATGATTCAACTCTATCTTCATAATTATGTAGCTGTTAAAAAAATGATAAGGATTAAGTAAACCACACAAGAAAAGAGACTGTGATGGTGAATGGTATAGTCTACAGGGCAAAACCTTCAATTAATTTTAACAGCATGAAGCATTGGAATAAGTTTAATTGGAATATATCTTGACAAGAGTTAAAACTGCTTCTGTTCTGTGACCACTGGAAAAGCCAGACTGAACTTTTTCAAACAGGTCGAGTTTGAAGGTACTGGGCTTCAGACTTTAGGATAAAGGATATTTATGTTTGAAAATCGTTGATTTCTGTTTTGGGTGAATTAATTTTAGATTTAAAAAGCTTTTTACCCTACTATTACTGTAACACAATTGAGAATACTAGTCTAAAACACTATGCATTTAATACTTTTTTTTAAAAAAAGAAGCAAATAATCTAAATTCTAACTTATTCTACACTTCACTCTTCAAATGTTTAAAAATCACTAGCTTTTTAACACTTATCTTTGAAACACACAGTACCTTAGATAACAGAAGACTTTTGTCTTAAAGTACTCTCTTTTAAAATGCAATTCTTACATGTTATGTTTCAGGCCAGTATATAGCATAGGACCATTAAGTGTTGGTCCCTGCCTTGTGCCCACTTCTTCCTATGACCATAAACTGGATAGTGAGTTAAAATAATTGATGGAACATTACAAAGTGCTTTACACAAAAATAAAACAACAATACAAAGTCAGAATGAATTGTAATAAAAAGATTAAATTACCTTTTTTGATTTAACTTTCATATACTATTAATGAAACTGTTTTTTGGATGTTTAGTTTGCAATGCAGGAATAAAAACACAATTCACATTTTTCTCTTGAGATCTGACTGTCCATATTTATATTAAAATCCATCTATCCATTTATTATCCAACCTGCTATATCCTAAGTACAGGGTCATGGGGGTCTGCTGGAGCCAATCCCAGCCAACACAGGGCATAAGACAGGAAACAAACCCCTGGCAGGGCGCCAGCCCACTGCAGTATTTTTATTAGCATGCAACTTATTTCTAATTCTTCCATTTACCTAAAGAGTGCTCTGAAGTAACCGTCAACAGCAGGTTGGAATGACTGCACGTACAGAAACAGTCATAGATAGTTTTAAATTAAGGCCCAGGAGATGGAAGTCAGAAAAACAAGCTAAGGTCAATACCAGTAAGTCAAAAAGTTAATATTTTAAATACAGCCCAAAACATAAAGCAAAAACATGACTCAAAAAAGGACCTAAGAAGCACAATTAGTATTTATTAGCCAAAATAATAGACAAGAATCAAAGTCAGTCACCACATAGAGTCAAAACCAAGAAGTTAAACTAATATAATAAGCAACCTGCAAAGTTTTTAGAAGATATCTGCTGTGACTCACAAGTGGTTATGGGACATCATCCGGAGCTCTGATGAGATAAGTAATACCACTCCACACCATGAGGTTGTTAACACCTTCTTCCCTTTCCTCTACAGTTCTGAAGTTGACTGACATCACCTTTTCCACAGCTCCAGAAGACTCATCCTCTTCCAAAATTCTACCTACATAAATGGCCAGCCCCCGGAAATGGCCATTCATTCAAGAACCCACTGCTGAGGGAGCTGTAGCTCATATTCACATCAATTTCTTATAAGTGACAGACACTTGTTTATTTTTCATTTATTAAAAGATGTCTTCACTGAGGAGCTGATTCATTAATTTACATTGTCCTTGTTTTTTGATCATTGCGCTGTGTACTCATAAAATTTAGAAATGCATGATGCTGACCTTTATCTGGTCATGGTATGACATCATGCGACATGCACCACAGATCATTAAGCCTAGCAACAACTTAGCAACCTCATAACAAAAGTGGTGATGTTTACATGATGTTTACACAAAAACAATACAACATTATGGGAGAAGGAATTAAAATTGAAACATTAATAAAAATAAATTAAAACAAAACATGAATGAAGCAACTAAATTTCTTGACCTCAGAAACCCCCAAAATGGCAGTTTAACAATTTAAGGCCAAGAAACAATAAAAATTTCACATGTGAACAACAATTTAGTCAGATGACATCAAATGTACACCTAGGTTGATGGAAAGACCTATGTTATCAAAGCATTAAAAAAATAATGCATTTTATATCCTTAAAGTTTTTCATTTTTGCTTGGCAGATAATGTACTACACCTATCCAACAAAATTAAATTAAACATTCTTGCTACAGTGTCATAGTGACCTGATTCCTTAGTCACATTTTTACCATCATTATTCATAAAGCTAACTACTTTTGTTGCATACAGTAAAGATATTTTCAGTTGCAAAACTCCAATCTGAGTGTTTTTAGACAGATTACCTTCTAACAATTACAATCATAATGCAATCATATCTGACTTCCAGGTCAAAGACCAGAATCCATATTTAAGTTTCGTGTTTATGCAAGAAGAAAAAAATAGATATGTGTTGCAAATTAGATTAGATTAATTTATCAGTGTACTTTTTGTTAGGCCAATGAGATTATCATTTCAAAGCCTTTGCTTAAGGATGTGTAGTTCATGCTACAATTAAAAAAACAAAAACAAAAAAAAAAACAAAAACTGAAAAATCAGAATGCTAGTCTAAGATGCTGTGTTATGCTCTTAGGCCATTTAGTCTGTCTTCAAGTAAAATTAGTCATATCAATCTCTGCATCATGTTACATAATAGTTTTCAAAGAAAACTTAGTATCCAAAAATTATGTGTCATCTAGGGGCTTTAATTTTTTTTCAATTCTGGGATAAGGTTACGTAAAAGTAGATAAGATATTAGATAACATGAAATTTATTTTTATTAGAACTGTTCCAGATATGCCAGAATAATACATGTTGCAAGTAATACAGGTTGCAAGTCTTAACTTTCTCTGTGTCAGTCAGTCATTCAGTAATTTATTTAGTAACAACAGCATTAAGTGGTTAACAATACAGTAAACACAATAATATCTAACACTTGTTTGAAAAATTTATTATTTGCAAATTTCCTGTTATCCTACAATACTATTTTACAAAGAGTTGTCATGAAGGCTTTTTTACAGTTTGTCAAAGACCACTTATTTAAGAGTGACTGGGCAAGGCAGGTTGCCTAATACCTTTTAGCCATTTGTTTTTTTTTTTTGTCAATTTTCCTTAATCACACCAAGTGTTGTTATATTGTTTGTAATAATTTTGTTTTGATGGGATGGGAATACTAAATGAATCTAGTAGATTGTTGCCTAGTATGAACATAAACATCCCTTTTTAGTCACTGTAAAATACGGAGGGAAAGTAAAGATTATGTTGTGAAAGACGTGTCCTTCACAATTGTAGACAGTAGTCAGGAGAGGGAATAATTATATTTTCTTTGTTGAGGGATGTAAATATAAAGAAAGGAGACATAAAAAAAATAGTTGGGATCTAAGCTGGAAAATTTTTTTTTAATTTGCTAATGGTAAGATGAGAAGAGACATTATAGGTCAAACATGACAGATGGGATAGTAGCCCTTAAACTCATAGCATAGCAGCTGCTTGATTCTGTTTATTTGTCCACTCTTCCGCAAACAGTTCTAAACTCACTGCCTTCATTTTAGTGAAGGTCTGACTAGAAGAGGTAAGGGTTTGACAGTGGAATGGAAGTGATCCCAATGTTTTTCATTATTATAATCTGCTTCCATAGTAAGAACAGATTTGAAAGACAGTTTACAGACTGTGCGTTACCCTTAAATCTCCCCTGTGTTTCCATAACCGAAACATTGTAAGGCATTTATCATTTTTTACTTTACAGTAATATACTTCAAAAGTATAATATTTGAGCATTTTTATATATATATATATATATATATATATATTGGGGGTTCGCCCCCTTCTCACTTCACTCACCAACCCCCCTGGCCTGCGCTACTCGCCAGCCATTTCATGTCTCTGCGGCTTGCATTGTGAAGAGGGGGGCTGAACGCACCCCAAGGAAATGCGGTCGCACCTCCAAAACCCCCTTTTAAACAGTGACACAATGGGAAACAAATATATTTTTTTTTTTACGTCCTCTTTGCTCGATCAGCTGCTGGCTTGCTGCTGCTGCAATGCTGTGTGATCTGCATCTCCTGTGGTGCTTCAAACATTTAAAAGCATGTACAGCAGCTGTCCTATTCTTTGTCTAATATTTAGGCCACGGGTGTGGTTAAATCTCTTGGCACAAAGTCTCATCTTGCGGGAAGTGAGTTCTTGATATTTTTTAATTTATAATTTAAAAACAGTATAAAGAATGTGAAAATCTAACAACATTACATTAAAGTTCGATAAATTCTGAAAAGAATGATACCAAACTTATATATGTAGGTTTTAAAATAAGCCAAATTTAAAGCGTGAGAAAAAATGTGACATAAAAATGTGACATAAAATCGTTGCACAAAATTGTTACACTTTTAGGCTTAGTATTATATATATATATATATATATATATATATAGAGAGAGAGAGAGAGAGAGAGAGAGAGTAGATAAATTTTGCACTATGTAGCGTTATGAGATGAAATGTATTTATAATAAATTTAAGATTCCTCAAGCTATTATGAACATCCCCACTTTTTTAGAATTGGTTTGTATTGTGACTTGTTTTATTGCAAGTTTGAATAATTAACACAACTTATTTACAAATGGAAAGATTAGGTTCCCTTCTTACTAAATTTAAATTATAGTTATTTTGTAATTTTCAATTAATATATAATTTGGGATAAATTGTTGCTATGGAAGAAAATAACATATAAATATTTATGCTGTGTATACAGGACTTAAAGATTAATGTTAATCTATTACCATTCAGAGATGCTCCATAAATTGTAATTGACTATCACTGGAGGATAAACAAGGCAGCATACTTATTTGGCCTTTAAAACTACAGCCAGAATCTGAACAGACTACTGATATTTTTTTTTAAACAACTTAAGTAGAACTGTACTTTTTTGTTTTGTCCCTATAGGTCAGCAAGCAAATGTAAATAAAATTTCCACATTTGTACCCTAAATATTTTATATAAAAAGAAAATGCTGGAGACATCAAGACATTTTAATGTGAAATGCAAAGCTTGCTGCTGTCAACAGCAAAATGCAAAGCTCTTGTGCACTTTGCAAAAACATTAGCACTAAATGCAAAAAGGGTACAGTTGTGGACATTAGACATGAAATGTTCTTTATAAAGTCGACCTACTCCTCCTCTTTAGCTTCTCTTAGGGCGAACACCACTAATCTTAGTTCTTACTTAAACTGGCATAATATCAGATGCCATTAAGGTTTCCATATCATAAAATATTGCTCTATTGGTACCAACTCCAACTTGTACTTTCACTATTTATATTTATGTATTCTGCTTTAGTACATTAAGTCCTTTGGTATTCAAGTCTACCATGCTTAGAAAGGAAACATACTATAGCGGGAAACAGTGATATTAATATAAATATTTGATACAGTTGTTCTAATGAACTGCCTGTGTAGGAAAAACTTGCCAGAAACAAGTGCACCTCCAAGAGAGGACACTCACTTAATCATGTCACCATTGAGAAAACACCTCTTTTATTTAGGTAGTGAAATTTCCAGGAACACGAATGCAAAGGAAAGAAAGCTGTGTTGTGGTTCTAAATATGCATACATATAGGACACATGATCCAGAAAATGCCACAACCATATATTAAGTAAAAGAGAAAAGCCAAAGAGCGCTGACTGAAAGGAGGCAAGACATGATTCCTATGTACGGATGCCAGGACAATGTAACTCATTTAATAATAAGGCCAGGAAAGAGCTGTAGGAGGAAATAACTCTCCAGGCTGTGATGCAGGTCCCTAAGATGTAGGAGTGAGGACGTGGAAAACTGTCCCTCTTGGGAGATCTGCATTCCACGCTCTAGCAGGGACTTGGGGAATATGAAGAAATCTGTTCGATTGATGCTGAAAATCTACACAAATCAACTTTCATTTTCTTTGTTTTTTCACCAAATAACCTAAAATTGCTTGCTTTAAATAACAAAACAATACATTTTATTGATAACATAACAGTAAAAGGAGATGGAAATATGCAAGTATAGTATATACCGAAACACTGGGATTATTATGGAATTCAAATGCATGAGTGGCCTTATTGCTTTGCATAAAGCTACATTATCATGAATGCTGAGAATGCTAACACAGAAAGAGAAGATGACTTACTACAGTATATGACTTCAATGCTAAACTAAAAAACAGGGGCATGTACCAAAAAAGGGAATCAAAATTAAAACCAAGTTAACAACTACACTATGAACAGCTCTGACATGGCCATTACTGATAAGGAAGAATGGGAATCTAAAGGACATAAAATAGATTTTCTTAAACTGTTAGAAATTTGCATATTAACTAACCAATCATGACACGATTAAGATATTGATATACATTGTAATCAATTGAATTTCTTGAAAACAAGCAAATTTCGCATTAATTTGGTATATTTTAAGAGGTAAGAGTAGGCAAATGTTTTGCATAGACATTGCTACAGCTAGACAGAGAGAGAGAATAAGCTTTAACAAAAGAAGAGCCATCATCCACTCATCACAGCAAGCCGATATCCAAGCAGAAGTGAGAAAAAAAAGCCCCATAACAGCTTCTGCATTTGGATGTTTGCTTCAACCTTGGTTTATAATCCATCTACTTCGTAAGTATCATCAAAATTGTATGTACCCGCTCTTGCTGATTGAGGTAGAGCTTGTAAGAATTATAAAATTTTATCTATTTAGCAAAATTTAACAAGACCATAGTATGCCAAGAGGATATACCGTACATGCTGTGAGTCATTACTTCATCTTGTGTACTTATTACAAACATATAGTCATTCTTAGTTAAGGGGTACAGGTGGTCTGACTGTGCAGGTGCTCACATGGTAAAAGTGAAGTGTGTAGGAGAAGAACGGGCATCACAGCCAGGAGGAAGGTTGGTTTCTAACCCGGAAAGAAGGCCAGAGTTGAATGACAGATGGAGTGGCCAGTGGGACGGGAAAATAACTTTGTGTCCAGCTGGTATGATATAGTGGACGGACTAAGAAAATCTGTGGAATTGGAGAGGTTCCATTCCCCATATGTCAGGTGGCAGTGGTCCTCATATGGGAAGCCAGTTGGGACACTCTCAGGGGTGCTTGGGAGATGGTGTCCAGAAGTGCAGCCCTGAAAAGGGCTTAAAAAGGAGCCTGCTGCCTCCGACTCTGACTCTGACACTCTAAGGAAGACAGCAGAAGGAAGTATTGGTGATTTATTGTTCATGTATTGTATAATTGTTGGGAAGAGGTCTGTAAAAGGTCCTTGGTGTAAATAAATACCTGTTATATTATTCCTGTACCATCTGGTGTTATACTGTTTCATGGCTTTGGAACTCTCTGGTGGCCCCTTCTGGTGTCCAGAGGAGGGAAAGTCAGTTAAGTTGCTCTCCCCGGCAGACAGACAGAAAAACACTACTGTAACTCGTACTTAGCACAAAATAAAAAAGATAGATAGACAGATATTTTATTAATCCCAAGGGGAAATTCACACAAAAAAAAAAATTCACATTTCCCAGGATCACAGAAGGCACCGAAGATTTGTAGCGCCACTTTCTTGCTAGACGCATGGCTTTTATCTTAGCACTGGCTCTGCAGCCCTGATACCGACTTCTTACCTTGTCAGGTAAATAGAGAACAACACCGGCGTGCGCATTTGTTCTCAGCACTTGAAGTTGACTACTTGAATAGACGAGTCTCGGTGTGTAAAAATCCATTTCCAAGTAGTAAAAAGTGTCCATGGAATGAGTCCACATAAAAGAACGTGGTAGGAGTTAACAGTGAAATAAAGAAAAAAAATACAGAAAAAGGTATAAAGATAAAGACTTTAAAGATAAAGTCATACACAGAGCTGCTGGAAAGGCTGCCACTCGCGTTGGCACCTGAGTCAAACACATTTTGGACCATTATACATAAATCACAAAACATAAATCTAATTGATCTTTTTACCTCCAATAGAAAAAGACATCAAAATACTGAATTATATTTTACTTAATCCTTATCTAAAGAGTTATCCTCAGGGAACGTTATTTATTCAGAACCAGCTTTTAAATATGCTTTTCATAATTCTGCTCTTTCAGCCAGTCAGAAGGATACGTTTTTGTTGTTATACAGTATGTTTCTTAGCTAAAGCCAGTGTTGCATTATGCGACTTCTTCACTGGGGAGTCATTGGGGATATCAGACATCCCGACTGCACTCATTGATCTCGTTGCCAGACTATGTCAATTTACATGACTGAAAATTGCTGGGCATACTTGGCGACTAAATTATGACCTTCCAGCACAGTCACACTTGCCATTGATGTGCTGCTGCCTGACAGAATCAGTGCTGTATGAAGGGTTAACAGATTCAGTGAGTTCAGCCACAATCTTTGCACCCCAACCCCCTTGGTTTGTTAAGCATGAGCCATCAAACCATCATTGTGTCTTTTCTTTTTGTTGAGGTCCAAAACACTCACTTTCCTCATTCCTGGATGTTGGATTACATGCATTGAACTTTCCAATGAACATTCATTGGTTGTCATCTGTCAGAAACTCAGATTGCTCCATGGCTACAATCAATCTTGTTGAGTAGTGGACTGGTTGGACTGAGTCACTGGGTATGTCACACTATGGGACTGACCTTCACAAGATGATGCTGTTAAGATTATGTAATTGAAGGCTATGACTGTGAACCACTGTCTAATGTGACATAGCCTTTAGGTAACACCAGTGAGCCAAAATGTGTTTCTATATTCAATGGCTTCACCCTAACAACAAGGTTGGAAAAGAGTCTCAAAATCAAAGTCTAAGGTGTACTTGTCTGTTTGATTCCTGTTGTTTCCGGATGGAGGTGATGCTTTGTTACGATCCATGAAGTGTTTCTCTGGCACACATGGAAGAGCACTCAGCTTGCTTTCTTTGTCCAGATGTTTTTCTCTACCTCTCCTGGCTTCTCACAACTCGTGCCTGAGAGCTGAACTGAAATCTTTCAGGTTTCAAGTGCTGTGGTCCTCTTTTGTGTGTGAGCATCATTGGATTTCATTTGCTTGTGTCTTATCAGATAAGTCTTGTAAGGTGCATTTCAAAGAGAGGCCCTGTGAGGAGAACTAAACACTTTGCCTGAAGTTAAGTATCAGTGAAAAAGGGCATGGCCGCTTCAGTTGAAGTAGAAGACTTGTGTGGAAAGCAAAACAAACTGGGCAATTCCAGTCTACCTTAGATGCTTTTAGGGTAAATAGGGGCTTAGGGTCTAGAAATAAATGGCGTTTCTTAAGGAAGCTCCATCCTGATATACCTGTATCCAAATAAATACTATCCTAGAGCCTTGAAGAGATTAGTATTGGTATTTAGTGCCACCTCAGCACAAATGAGGTTAAAGTTTTTGATATGTATTAATACTGTAGTACATACTTTAACATTTTTAGAACATTTAATTCATCTAAGTAAGCACTGCCCCAATGTATTAAAATTGCAAGCTGAGGTCCCATCTACATCGTTGGAGAATTTGCATAGTTTTAGATTTTCCAAAGATGTTCTCAAAGCAATTGTGGTTTCATTTAATAGCTCAAAGAAATAATTTCTAGACTATTTCAGAGTTTACCACACTCTTTATGAGAGAGTTTTGCAATGGAATAGCATACTATCTAGGAAAACTCTGGTTTTTTTTTTCTTTTCATTGAAGAGACAGACTGCATAATGTTTAGAGAATAATGAATCTGGGAGATAGATAAAAAAAGTAAAATATTTTTTTATTTTCATTCGCTGCTAGTTAGGAAACATGCAGTGAGATTAAACTGTCAATGGTGTAGAAACTAAATGACTACTTGACCAAAATATTAATTCTGGTGGGAAAATTCCTTTACTGAAAAATTGCAAATTAAATTGGAGGCATGTTGACAACCTCTTTACAACAAACTGTAAATCCAGCTTGCACTGGGTATGATAATAATGTAATTTTTTCCCCATCCACTTAGGGAAATACTTTGATAGGTGATAAAACATCTTGTAACAGTTTAGAAAATTATAGAGTTTCCACAGAAAAAATATGAATAACAAATCAAAGAATTTTTCAGCTATATTTTCTTTGAATAAGTCTCATTTTTACAGAGCTTACTTCTCTTTTAACCATCACTAAGGACCTGGGGCCTCATGTATAAATGGTGCGTACGCACAGAAATGTTGCGTAAGAACGTTTCCACGTTCAAATCGCAATGTATAAAACCTAAACTTGGCGTAAAGCCACGCACATTTCCACGGTACCTTATACCCTGTCGTACGCAAGTTCTCCGCTCGGTTTTGCAGACTGGTGGCACCCAGCGTCAAAGCAGTGCTACTGTTCCTGTGTGGTTATCCTTTCTTTTCCTGACGCGGCTTTATAAATACACTGAAATTAACCGCATATTGTTTATTAGTGTAATGCATTTGATTGTAATTAACCTGTAACAATATAATGGTTCAGGGAATAGCCATAGTATTCCAAATACCATAACTGCTTTAGTGTTGTTACTCTCACTGCACCTTCTTCTTCTTCTTTCAGCTGCTCCTGTTAGGGGTTGCCACAGTGGATCATCTTTTTCCATATTACTCTCACTGCACCACTTGGAGTATTTATATCACTGTATCTGAGTGGGGAATCACAGCAGCAGCTGATCGGAAAGAGAATTATTGGTATACAGCATCAAGCACACGCTGCCTCAGCCACGGCAAAACATTTCAAAGCCTTTCCTGTACGGACCTCGCGGTTCAGAAACAGTTTCTTCCCAAGAACTATAAACGCACTCAATCAATTGCTCCTTGTAGAACTGTTTGTACTTATGAGTACAATTACCCGACTGTAATCTTGCACTACAGTTATAATATTGCACAACCTGCACCACTTTATAAAGCGCGTATTTACATATGATGACGATATCATTTTTAAGATGAAATGCAGCAAAATATGTTGATTATATTATACAGATAAAACTTTAACTTCATTTAAATAATCTGTATTGTTAATAATTAAACATGTGAGGACACGGTGCCGCAGCATAGAAAGTTCACGTATTGTTCCTGCCTCACACTGTATATTTACTGAGGCTGGCGCGACACTGGAAGGATAGCTTACAGATGGCTTAACGTCTATTACAGAGCTGATTGTGTGGCGATTGGGTATTTGGGGAAAGAAAAGTAAGGACAGGAATTGGAGGTTAGTACGTTTGAAAGAAACAGTACTGCTACAATAAATTATTTCATCGAAGGTCGCGCATGGCGCAGCAGCATCTTGTGTGAGATATGAACAATCACTGCGCCATCGTGTTTAATAACATGTTTTCATTCTAATCATCATGAAAATGATATCATGTATACATCTCAGTATTTTAATTATTCAGCGAGCTGTAATAGCACGAATGTAATGGATTCTGTGTCCTGTCAGAGAAAGAGAAAGAACGTAAGCACGTAGTGATTCACACACATGGAGCACATAGAAGATCAAATACAAAACAAAGCATTTAAATGCTACTTTAGTTATGATGGGATTTGAGAAACTAGTAAATTAAATGATTTTAAGATGAAGTTTATGATGTTCTACTTTAATCTATACTAATAAGAGGCAAAGCCCTCACTGACTGACTGACTCACTGACTCACTCATCACTAATTCTCCAACTTCCCGTGTAGGTAGAAGGCTGAAATTTGGCAGGCTCATTCCGTACAGCTTACTTACAAAAGTTAAGTAGGTTTCATTTCGAAATTCTACGCGTAACGGTCATAACTGAATCCTACTTACGTACATATATACATCCATAGCCTACAGCACGGTCGCCGTGTGAGGCGGAGTTGCGTCCTCCATCAGCACGCCTCCCACATAATTGACTGCCTGCCCATATAAGGCCGTCCGTCGCTCCGGTCTCTTGATTCCCTTCTTCGGCTGCCCGCCTGCCTGTATTGCATCCTCCAACCCCACGCCTCCCACGTAATTGACTGCCTGCCCATATAAGGCCGTCCTTCGCTGCGGTGTCTTCATTCCTTTCCCTGGTTCGCCACGGAAGCAGCCTTCGTATTTAATCCACGGCTTCTCCGCTGTTTCATTGTTCATTTATTACGATTATTATAGTTATTGTGTAGGTATTTTAGACTTAGTTTACTGCGCAGGTACCCATTTCCTTTATTTAATCCATGGCTTCTCCGCTGTTTTATTGTTCGTTTATTATGATTATAGTTATTTCTTGATTCCCTACTTTGGCTGCCTGCCTGCCTATATTGCATCCTCCATCCGCACGCCTCCCACGTAATTGACTGCCTTCCCATATAAGGCCGTCCTTCGCTGTGGTGTCTTCATTCCTCTCCTTGGTTCGTCACGGAAGCAGCCTTTTTAATTAATCCACGGCTTCTCCGCTGTTTTATTGTTCGGTTATTACGATTATTATAGTTATTGTGTAGGTATTTTAGACTTAGTTTACTGTTCAGGTACCCATTTCCTTTATTTAATCCGCGGCTTCTCCGCTGTTTTATTGCTCGTTTATTACGATTATAGTTATTTCTTGATTCCCTTCTTTGGCTGACTGCCTGCCCATATAAGGCCGTCCTTCGCTGCAGTGTCTTAATTCCTTTCCTTGGTTCGCCACGGAAGCAGCCTTTTTATTTAATCCACGGCTTCCCCTCTGTTTTATTGTTCGTTTATTACGATTATTATAGTTATTGTGTAGGTATTTTAGACTTAGTTTACTGTTCAGGTACCCATTTCCTTTATTGTTCCAACCGTACCCCCATTAACATGTCTATTGAGGTGATCACCATCAATCAAAGAACTATCACTTACCGAGTGGTTTCCATGCCCGGACATGGCGCCTGCCTTTTCCATTCTCTGTGTTACATATTGCACGGACATATCAGGCTCACTCTTGATATCCGGAGGGACATTGTGTCTTATGTATTGAATGACTGGGACAGGTTCAAGGTGTGGACTGATGACGGTACAGGAGATAATTATATTACACAGGAGCACTATAAGACTGAAATGCTTAAGCCCTTCACCTATGGTTCTGCATGTGAGTTGATGGCTGCCATTGAATTGTTCGGTTGTCGCTTTCAAGTGTACCGAAATGGCCAAATATTTTACACCTTTGGAGAACCGTCAATGCCTCTTAAACATCTTAAATTCACAGGTGACGATTTGAGTAGTGGACACTTTAATGTTTATTAATGTTTCAACTCTCAAAAGCTGGATGCGAAGTTATCGATGAAGCCGGTTGTATGCTTACATCGCTTGACACATGCCGAATGTCACTTCAACACAAGTCCAACTCAAACCGATTATGACAGCAGCAATCCAAGCTGTGAGAAAACAGCAAAAAGGACGCGTGTCAGACATCGTGGTACATTTTCTGATGCAGCTAGACGGAAACAACTTTGTGCAGCTGCCGCCAAATACTCGCAGAAAAATCCACAAGTTAATAGACACGCTGTTGCTAAATACTCGCAAGCAAATACACAAGTTCATAGAGACGCTGTCACTAAATACGCGCACGCAAATCCACAAGTTCATAGAGACGCTGTCGCTAAATACTCGCAGGCAAATCCACAAGTTCATACAGATGCTATCGCTAAATACTCGCAGGCAAATCCACAAGTTCAAAGAGACGCTGCCGCTAAATACTCACAGACAAATCCACAAGTTCATAGAGACGCTGTCGCTAAATACTCAGAGGCAAATCCACAAGTTCATAGAGGCGCTGCCGCTAAATACTCGCAGAGAAATCCACAAGTTCATAGAGACGCTGTTGCTAAATACTCAGAGGCAAATCCACAAGTTAATAGAGCTTCTGTTTCTAGGTACGATCCCAATAATCAAAAGTGGCTCATACGAAAACAACAGGTTTGGCTCAAAAAAGCGGATTGTGGATTTACGTACGACCTAAACATACATTATGAATCTGACAAAACAGTACACATTGGATCCATGGATGTTCACTGTGACTATTGTCAAGCTCAGAAGTGGAAATGCGAGTCTCCTGGTTTGTGCTGTGACGGTGGTAAAGTCTCTCTCAGTCCTTTACGTAAGCTTCCTGACCTTCTTGAAGGCCTGTTAAATGGCGAACATCCTCAAAGTGAGCATTTCTTGAACAACATTCAAAAGTACAACAGCGCATTTCAAATGACGTCATTTGGTGCTAACCAAATCGTTGAAGGAAATTTTATGCCTTCATTTAAAGTTCAGGGACATGTGTATCACTTGATTGGTAGTCTTTTACCTATGCCGACTGAGGAACACAAATTATTGCAAATTTATTTCATCTGGGATGATAAAAAGGAAACACAAATGCGCTGCGCTAATGTTTCTGGAGTTAACATACCCCTGGTAAAGCAATTACAAAAAATGCTGCATGATTGTAACACTTACATCCAGGACTTCCAATCTGCAATGGACAGTATTTCAGATGAAGACAAAGACTTCAAAGTTGTCATTCACGCCAACAAAAAACCATTACATGTACAAAAAGGCAGGTTTAATAAACCTACAGTTTGTCAAGTTGGTGTTGTCATCGTTGGGCAAACGTTCGATAAAAGGGATATTGTTTTGAAAACCATAAGACATATGTACGTCATTATGGCCACCCTGACTTATTCATCACATTTACTTGCTATCCTAAATGGACTGACATCACTAAAGTTCTCCTTCCACGTCAACAAACTTATGTGGGGCTTGACAGTGTTGCTGGCTGGAGACTTCCGCCAAACCCTACTAGTCGTGCCCAGAGGAACACGCGCTGACGAAGTTAAAGCATCTCTGAAGTCTTCATACCTATGGCCACAAATCAATGTTGTTACTTTAAGAATAAACATGAGAGTACATTTGAAAGGCGACAAAAAAGCTGGGGAGTTCTCTGCTCTTCTGATGAGTATAGGTGATGGCACCTTCATTCAAGAAAATCGTAAAATAAATATTCCTATAAATCTCTGTCTCTTCGTGAATACCTTTCAAAGCCTTCTTCAAAATGTTTACCCCAATCTACGAAATCTCCACCAAAACAACGTGTCATGGTTGAGAGAGAGAGCTATCCTGACACCAAAAAATGACATGACTATGACTATAAACCACATTTTACTTGAAGAACTACCTTCACAACCAAAAACATATCAGTCTGTTGATTCAGTTGTAGAAGTGGAAGACGCAGTACACTATCCGGTAGAGTTTCTCAACACTCTAAATCCTCCAGGCACTCTTGAGCATAATCTCATTTTGAAGGTTGGGGCACCAATAATGTTACTGAGAAACTTACAGCCACCGAAACTTTGTAATGCCACGAGACTTCAGGTCACGTGTCTGCAAAACAACTTAATTGAGGCAACTATTTTTACTGGTAGTGGCTCAGGTGAGAGAGTTTTTATTCCTCACATCCCCGTTATACCATCTAATCTCCCATTTCAATTCAAACGCCTTCAATTTCCAGTAAGGCTCTGCTTCGCAATGACAATTAATAAGTCTCAGGGACAAGCCCTACAAAAGGTTGGCATTAATTTGAGACAGGATTGCTTTTCACATGGCCAACTGTATGTTGCATGCTCAAGAGTAAGCTCAGCGCACAGCTTGGTCATATTACAACCGGAGGGCCGAACTGACAACGTGGTATACAAAGAGATCCTTAACAAATAATTATTTGTATATTTTCCCTCAGTTTAAAAATGTTTACTTTTTTTCTTAATAAAAATTTTAAGGCAGTACTTCGCCGCTGTGAAGCGCGGGTATTTTGCTAGTGACAAAATAAACTACGTGATTAAAGTGGAAATTTTGAGATTAAAGTTGACATTTCGTGCTTTTTTCCCACTGTATGCCTATTTTTTTTTTCTGTACCCTAATAAGCTTTCATATGACACTCAGACGGTGGGCTACAACTTGCCTTTTCACGGCGACTTTGATATGTGACTTCTTTTTTATTTTGGCAATGTGCAACTTTGTGAACTTGAGCTTTCGAGTTTCTCAGACACGCTATGTCACTCGATCAACTTCCTTTTGTTCATTTTACCACTGTTTAAATCAACAAATAGTATGTTTTTCCTTTGCCTCCACTTGGTATTCACTGAAATTCTTATATTTTCCCCCGTGCTTTTCCCATTGTCTTTTCACAGAACGCTGAGTTTAAGGACTATTTATATTGATTTGCATATTCAAAGAGGCGTAATTCTGGAAGGAGTTGTAGCGGGACAGCACGAGCGCTACTTTTCATGCTAACCGGGATTTATGTAGCTGAAGAACGCGGAAGTTGGCGAACGCACAGATTCCTGCATCTGGATTTGTCTGTGCGTAAGCACATTTCGGCTTTTGTGCTTATGTCATGTTATAGTGCGAATTCTACGCACGACGTTATGCAGGAGGCCCCTGGGCTTTAATCTGGCCCATCTTACAGCATGTTTGTGATGAAAATAAACCAAGGAAAATCATGTAGAAAAGATCACAGTAATATACAAAGATGCACCGTGACAATATATATATAAATAAATTTTGTTTACTGTGTATTGTATTACTTTGTATCTTGTGCTGCCAATAGCTGTTTGACTTACTGGAAACAATGATACACTGAAATGCACCAAAGAAAATCATTTCTTTTTAGAAAAGGTCTAATTGTCTAGAAAGCACACCATGAATACTTACTCAGTAACAATCTCTTAATACTCTAATGTTCAAATGTTCCAATTCCAGTTTACCCATCTTTTCATAAAGGTTGTAGCAGTCTCATGTGTCCAGCCTGCTAATCCACAAAATCCTATGGTGTGCCATGGAGGTGGCAGCTGTCTTCTCTGTCCAGCCAGCCAATTTGTGAAGTTAGATGCAGTTTACAAAGAAGAACCATTCAGGCCCAGTAACTGCTTCAGATTTTATTGTGCACAGAAGGACTAGGTTAAATTAATGGCACTAGCACTTCCCTGCTTAAGAGATTCAAGATTTTCCCCAATATTTAGATGTTTTTTCTATATCATGTACAGTCTACAGCCCCTGCTTTGGATATTTCCTATAACTAATGAGTATGTTATGCCTATTTCAATTAATCAAATGATCAAGTTATTCTTAATTTTAATTTTCCTGCTTATATAATAACAAAATAATTTTATATCACAATGCCATTTATGTAGCTTTTCATTGCCACATGAACATAGTTGTTGATTCAGTTTTTGTACCAGTGCACCAGGAAACTGGATTCAAATGCAGATCTTGTCTGAGTGGAGTTTGCATGCAGTCTTCATATTTTTATGATATTTTCCACCATTTGAAAAGATGCGAAGGTTAGGTTTGCAGGTTGTCTAATGTGGCCTGGTGTGAGATTGTGAGTGTGTAGGTGTGCCCTGCAAAGGGCTAGTATCCTGTTAATCGCTATTTTCTACTAGGTGACCGATGCTGTTAGCATAGGCTCAGGTTCCCTTTGACCCTAAAGTAGACAGATGCCTGGATAACCATTCTTGGCATATTTACTGAAGTAGAATTTCACAATGCTTCTTTATTTTGTAGAGATGATAGTTTTATGCATTATTTCTGTAAAAAAAAAAAAAAAAAAGGATGTGACCACCACAATATTTTCTTCATAACTATAGCATACAGTGTGAATTTTGCAAAGTATAAGATGAAATCAAAAAAGTCTCTTTTAATGTCTTAAATGTGTATGGCAAACTTTTCACTGTATGATCTTTGAAAACAATGAACATTAAAAGTTTGAAGCTGAATAGCTGGAATTCACCTAGTCATTTCTTGAGACTAACAAGTGCAAGTTGTCCACAAGACTGAATACGAACTGGTCCATATTTGAGTTACAGTGCCCACAACATTTTTTCCACAAACACACAAATACAGTTTCACATGAACATATGGTAAGTACATCTTTCTAAAAAAGGGATATTGATTTTGTGTGTGTGTGTACAGGAGGGTAACAGGTGTTTAGACCTGTAGAGAAACTAAAGCAATATATACTGTATCTACCGTAGATCCCGGAATACAAGCCGAGAATTTCGTCCTAGATTTTTGGCTTGGAGTTTGGGGTTCGGTTTATACAACGAGTATCATTTCAGATTCAAGATTTCCAGCGCAATGCCGGTTTTGCCGATGAATACGGAAGTAAATAATGACGAAACCACAGAGCCATCTTTCAGATGAAGAAGTAACTTTGCATGCCGGTACTTTAAATTAAATAAAGAATTTATTCAAAAAAGTGTTTTAGTTGTTGATTTTATTAATAAAATTTATAATAAATTATCGGGAAGTTTAAAATAAAATTTTTTATTTTGATTTACAATCCACATCTTGCGTTACGAAACGGATGCGGTCACGTGTATCCGCTTGCGCGATTGTAAACAAACAACCGAGAGCGTTAGTAAGTGTAAGTCGGAGCCCAGATACATGTGTTTGTGCATGTAATTTCGAAACGAAGATGGACATTGTGTGGAAATATCTCCTCCTCCTCCCTTCCTGCAGCCTAAAGATGTCAAATTAAATGGTGAGTACAGTATGAAATTGTTTCTAGAATAGAATGCCTTTTACTGTCACTATACGCATCTACAATGAGATTAAAAGCAGCTCCTTCAGTGCAGAAAAAAGTTCTGTATAGGGCTTGTATGGTTGTTTTTTAGCCTTAGCATAACGCCGTATCTGCGGCCCCGCTTCTGCTTTCTTTCCCTCCTCCGTCTGTGTCGTCTCCTAGACCCGACAACAAACCACGGAGAGCCCGCTGGTCTCGCTATGTTGTCTGGGATGTTGTGCGTGTGATGAAAAACACTCAAAACAGATGTCTGGCTCTGGACACCGATGTCTATAAGGTTCTGAATGGTGTAGCGGATGTTCGCCGAACCGATCGTGCACAAACAATGACAAAAAAAAAAGTACAAAAACAACAAAAAAGTGCACTGAAAAGGAGAGCCCTGAGCCGCTGCGCGCCACCATGCTCCTAGCCTAATCGAAGTAGGCTAGGCACTTTTTATAACTTTTTGGTTAGTACATTAGAAAAAATATTGGTGTTTTTTATTATGAAAAGGTTAAGTAAGTGCTGTAGTGGGAGGTTTGGAACGCATTATGGGTTAGCCTTTGTGAAGGAATTAAGTTCGTAAGTCAAGGGTCCACTGTATTGCGTATTTAAGTTAATCAAATTTATAACAAGTCTCCGGAAATCCACCCGCCAATGTACCGTATTTGCGTATATAGTTTCAACACAAAGGTTCCAATTTACCAAACTTCTCCACAATCACTTTCTAGTTTCCATCAAAAATGCCGGCAGTCTCAAATTCTCGCCGATAAACATTATAAATATACCCGAAGAGACACTTTCAAGGAAATTTAGAAAATTTTGCTTGGAGAAGGGGGTCGGCTTAAATACCGGTCATCGGCAAATACATGTAATTTAGTCGGTAGAGAAGGGGATCGGCTAATATACCGGGTCGGCTTGTATTCCGGGATCTACGGTATTTGTTTTTCAGATTGGTTGCTATCACATATCCGTAACATTTGTGCAACAGATACACTAATATGATTGAGGTCAAATATTCATCATCTTATGTTGTACAATTTTACTGGTTCAAAATGGCTTAATAGTATGTTTTCCCAAAAAGTTTTATGCCTATCATTATCTGAACATAACATATCATTTAATATATACATTATATTATTTAATTTATACACTATATAGATTTTTAATGAATAGGTTTACTTTAATACTGTATGTTATTACAAAATTACTAACAAATGAGTCTATGCTGTCTTGGATAATGGACTATCTGTTACACAGACTGCAGTTTCTGAGACTCGAGGACTGTGTCAATAAATACAAATGTGAGCAACATTGGAGCACCCCAAGGAACAGTCTTATCTCTTTCCTCTTCACTCGGTACACCTCACACTATAAATATAACACCAGGTCATCTCACGTGCAGAAATTTTCAAGGGATTCTGCACTCTTGGGATATATTGATAAGGTGGTTAAGACTGATTGTAGGAGTCAGTTGGAAAAGTTTGTTTCTTGGTTTAGAAAGAATTGTCTGCATCTTAACATCAGCAAAACTAACTTTTGCCACACCAAAGAGCCTTGATGTCTGGTCACTATTCAGGGAGTGGATGTAGAGATGGTGCACTTCTACAAGTACATGGGGGTCCACATTAATGACAGGTTGGACTGACCTCAGAACACAGAGGAACCATACAAGAAAGGGCAGAGCAGGCTATTCTTCCTTGGGAAACTGTGTTCCTTTAATGTACAAAGTGACATCCTTCATATTTTCTATAACTTGGTGATGGCCAGCGGAATTTTCTACACCGTGGTTTGCTGTGCTGGTAACATCACTTCAAGTGAGGTCCACCAAATCAACAAGCTAATTAAAAGGGCAAGCTCAATTAACAGGTCAAATTCTGGATGCCCTGGAGGTTGTAGCAATGGAGAGAATTCAAACAAAACCGAGTACGTTTTGAATAATGCTGCATATCCCCTCTTTGACCCAATAATACTGAGGACGTTCAGCCAAACAAATTATTCAGCAGAAGTGAGTCAAGAAATGCTACTGTGGGTCCTTTATACCAACAGCAATATGCCTGCATAATGCCTAACTCCTCTTTAGTCATTCTGGTGTGAGTTCAGACCATTGTGTATGTGTGTATATAAAAGAACCTGAGTAACAGTAATTTTACGCTAGACCAGGGGGCAGCAGGTTGCGCTGACTGTCTTTCTCAGTTCCTTGCAGACTGTTCTTGGGAAATCCCGCCCGGTTCCAGCGCTGCTGGTGACACGACTTCCGGCACTTCCGGTTCTGGCACCTCCGATGCCGTCATTTCCTATACTAGCTAATAAAGATGCCATCTTTGATATCATGCTTTCAGTTCTGTTTTGGACTCGGATCTGTGAACATCTCTGTTCAATTTTACCCAATTTTGCAACCTTGGAGCACTATACGGATGGCTGTCTCAAACCTTCATGATGTCTTTGACTCATTCTTGTGACACCAGATAAAGAGGACAAATAAAGGTCAGTCTACCTAAATGTAACATTTATCTTTAAAAATTTTTGGAATTTTTAGATTTGTATTTTTTAGTTTTTTTATTTCTTCACTCCTCAGGTGACTTATTTCATAACTATTAAATTACAAACATTTGCAAAAGTCGTCAGTGTTGTAAGTAATTTACTGATTGATTGAGTGATTAATTTAAAATATGTACTCAGGTTTGTATTTATGTACATTATTTAGATACATAAACATTACAAAGGGAATCTTAAAAAAAGAGTTATGATGAGTACAGAAAATCTCAAAGGATATTTTCTTATTTTATTACTTGTGGCTAGAAGGGCTTATATGATTTATTATACAGAAAAGGATTCCCCATATGCTGCATAAAAGAGAAAAACGGACTGCATTTCTTTAAATTTCTTTTGCATTTATCTTAAAGAAAAATGTTTGGACAATAGGCACCAGGACATATTCATAATTTAGAAGGTCATTATGCCCCAGAGATAACTTTCATTAGACTTTATGAAAGGTAACAGAATACATTGTTTTATGCTGGTGGCTTATTGTAAGTAGTACTCAATGTAACGCTTTTTGCATATTAATTGCACGCATTATTAAGCTGTTGACTGGAAGATAGATTTTTGTTATGCATTTGGTTGTATTAGCAATAACAGATATGCCACATTTCCATTTATTCTTGTTATTTCTGCTTCTGTTTATTATAGCAATGATACACTATTAGTTTTTTATAATCTATGAGAAAACGAAACTAGCATATTATTCTAAAAATGCATTTTTTTTCTTATTCACTAAAAATTTTTGGTTTTTTTAAAATATTAAATTAAAAATAAATGCAACTACAAGGGGATAGATTTTCTATTGACTTGTCTTGTTTGTGACTTGGTCCCTTGTTGTAACAGTTTACTGTTGCCTCAGTTTTTTGTCTAGCAGTTATTCTACTCCCATCTCAGACAATCACTCATTAACATTTTCAAACCCACTTAATTCAATTCATGATTGCAGAAAGGCCAGAGCCTATCCTGGAAGCACTGGGCTCTACAAGAAAAGAGAAGAGAAGAGAGTTTGCCAGTCCACCACAGAGTTCATGCAAGCCCTCACCCAAACTCAGAAGGTGTTGATTTTTTTTTAAAAGTGATTTTAAATTGTAGCTATTCTACTACTGTTACTGCATTGTAGTTACAGTTTAAACCCACATCGAATCAAATCAAATTTTATTCATACAGCACATTTTATAATGGTTATTATCGCAATGTAGCATTTCAGTGCAGGCAATAAAACCCCACAAGCGAGTCTAAGATGCCAGATGGCAAAGAACATTTCTTTACATTATAGCAAAACAAAAAAAAAAAAAAAACACTCTTTATTGTGGCATCAGATAATTCTAAAATAATTTTAACCTATATTTGAATGATGAAAATTGTTTGAATCTTATACACATGAAGGAAAGGTTATTCCATAAATAGGGTGACCTATAAAATATTGTTTCATTATCAGCATGTGATCTTTTTATTCTAAGAACTACAAGGTATTCTGATAGGCGAGTGAGAGGGATTTTAATGAATTAAATGTTTATTCAAAACTAAGCAAACCTTTATATGTGAGCAACATTATCTTATAATAAACATATAATTTAACAGAGATCTAATGTAGAGATGACCAGACAAAACAGCACATACTTTCCATTGCTTGTAAGCAATTTTGCTGCTGATGTCTAACTAATGTCTAATATTGAAGTGCAGCTTCAGAACAAAGCATTGCAATAATCTGATCTGGATGAAATAAAGGCCTGGACTAGTTTCTCATCTTCCTGGAAGCGCAGTATCCTCCTAAGCTTTGTAATTTTTTAAGTGAAAGAAGGAAGCTCTAGAAATATTTTAACATGGTTTCTGATTAGTGTTTTAGGAGTGATAGAGAGGTCATCATCAGTCAATATACATTTAGAAGGCTTTTTTAACAGACCTCAGCTTCAAACCGATGTTATTCTAACTTCACATGTTATATACACGTTACAACAGTCATATTGCAGCTAATTTGTTTTAATATGTCATGTTGCATTTATGATTCATCATAATTATCATTTATTTATATGGCGCATCCCACAGGAGGCTTTTAATACTGAGACTCTGGTGAAATCAATAATTTGCTGACATTATTACACTGAAACTTATGATTGTTAATGTGACTAACAATTACAATGAATTTCCCAAATTGCCTGATTTACTAGCTTCCTGATTAACACTACCTGATTTTAAAGAAGCCATAGGAAGTATAGATTCTGAAAAAATCACCATGTATGATGGTTTATTCTGGAATTGGCCCAATTTTACTACAAATGCTTCAGTCAGCTATCTCTAGATGCCAATTAAACCCAAATATATATATTTATTGTGAAAAGGTCCTATATAGGAACCCAATCTGACACAGAGGCATACGTAAAATAAATAAACTATTTATTTTTCTTCACCTGTGGGTCATCTCTTCCCCGTAATCCCCACAGGCACAACACAGTCCCGAGCACAAATATACCAAATAAACACACAACAAAACACTCTTTTCTTCCTCCACCACTCCTTCCAGGCAACTTCATCCTCCTCCTTCTGATTCTGGCTCCTCGAGTGGTGGCTGCTGGCCCCTTTTATAGTTCACCTGGAAGTGCTCCAGATGCTTGATTGCTGAGTTCCATCTGCACTGCCCACAATGGCTCAGGAGTTTCAGCTGCAGCCCCCCCTGGCGGCACCTGTGGGACCCAACAGGGCTGCCCCCAACTCCAATTCCCATGGAGGCACCGTTCCAACCCAGGGGGACAGCCATCTAGCAGTGGGAGGCATTGTACCGTCCATGGTTTCTCCCCCGAACATATAACGAAAGGGCGTCCCGGCCGTCTGCCACAATATATATATACATCCATCCATTACCCAACCCGCTATATCCTAACTACAGGGTCATGGGGGTCTGCTGGAGCCAATCCCAGCCAACACAGGGTGCAAGGCAGGAAACAAACCCCGGGCAGGACGGCAGCCCACTGCATATATATATATATATATATATATATACAGTAATCCCTCGCTATATCACGCTTCGACTTTCGCGGCTTCACTCTATCGCGGATTTTATATGAAAGCATAACTAAATATATAACGGGGATTTTTCGCTGCTTCGCGGGTTCTGCGGACAATGTGTCTTTTTACTTCCTGTATATGCTTCCTCAGTTGGTTTGCCCAGTTGATTTCATACAAGGGACGCTATTGGCGGATGGCTGAGAAGCTAACCAATCAGAGCACGCAGTTAAGTTCTCCTGACTGAGAAGAGAACCAATCAGAGCACGCAGGAGCTATGCAGTGTTAACCAGGAAGTCTCATCTCGCTCATTCAGCATTAACGTGCTTCGCTGTGTAAAGAGTTGTGCTCTTTAGTGTTTATCTTTGTGCATAGTCAAGCCCTTCATTATGGCTCCAAAACAATCTGCTACTGCTTCAGGTGCCGTGCCCAAGCGCAAGAAGAAGATGTTAACGATTGCCGAAAAGGTAAACGTTTTGGATTTGTTGAAGGCTACGATTCTTTTTATTTAAAAAGTAGGAAAGGAATATAAGATCTACGGCTGCAGCGTCCTTTTAACCAGGGTGCAAAACGAGTTGTAAGTGGATGTAATAAGGCAGTAGTCTGGATGGAATCTGCTTTAGGGATTTGGATTGAAGACTGCCAGAAGAAGAACAACGGCAGTGCTACACAATCGCCTGAAGTGGCTCCTTTACAAGGGCTGTAACGCTCTCCTTTGTTGTGCAGTAAAATTAAACTCATTGTTATCGGACAAGTCAT
>JANRMT010062856.1:85227537-85250604 GCA_026402145.1 Polypterus bichir lapradei
AAATCTTACTCTAAATGAACTATGTTACTGAGATGATTTAGATGCATTTTTACAAACCTTTTATTTTATCGTTATGATGGGGTGGCGACACTATTGTTTATAGTGCTGGCCATGTGATTTGTTGTTGTGGTATGTCATTGTACTACTCTAAATTGGTCATGTGCAGTGGGTGGTTTAAAAAGTAAATAAAAACCACTAACAAAAATCAAAGCAAAGAATCTTGGGTAGGTTAAGGACCATTTTCTTGTTTTTGCTTGACTTTGACTTCTGTTTTGCATATTGGGTGTGATGGTTGGTTAGCTTCTTACAGCTTTCCAACTCTAGCCTGATTTTCGACTTTGAGTACGTTATTGCTTTTTCCGCTTCCCTGATACTCATTGTTTGGTATTCACAACAGCACTTCTCACAGCTATGAGTACTTTTTGCCCATTATAATAAAAAATCTGACACTACAACTCATGATATGCAACTGACATTCTTCTCTTCCTAAGCAATGAATTAGTAGACATTCCACATATTTTGAATTCATATCTGGAACAAATGTGACATCATCCATTTAAATCATAAATGTCAATCAATGTGATTTCCTTCTACTATTTCTACCAGTTCCTTTGAAGATGAAATCTGGACTAATCACTAAATTTGACAGGCAAATGTCATGTATGTGCATATGAGGATCACCATCTAAGGTCTTCCCAGGTATGTGATATCATCCTGGGCTGAGAGAGGGCTCTGCCACTAATTGTCTTGTCATTTTCTTCCTCCCCAGTCCTGAGAGACCATCCAGTGAGAGCAATTGACTCCACCCCTTCTGGTCCCGGGGCTTCAAAAGAACAACCGCTCAGAAGGAGGTGTCACTTATCAGGGAGACAACTGAAGGAAGGAAAATCTGAAAACACAACAGCAGAGTCAATTTAATAAGCAACCACACCTTTACATGGCATTTACTTTTATTGATTTGTTTAAACCATCAAGCTTTGCTTTTTGGTTTAAGATTGCAAGTAAACATTGGCACCTCAGATTTCTCCAGTTGTCATGACCTTCTCTCAATAGGATGGCCACACAGGATAAATTACTGTTGTGTCTTTAATAAAGAAATTCCTCTCTTCATGGTCACATTTGGAACCAAGGTTCCAATTTCTTCCCTTCCTCTTACTTGTTGGATGTGAAATTTCTCATTTCTAAATTTGTTTGGTGTGTAAAGAGACCCAAGCTAAAACATGCTGCTATTTTTCAAGCACAAGACAATGTTGATGTTTCTGTTCTAGACCTAAAAGTGTATATCTGGACATTTGTAATGGACTAAAATTAGTGTTTAAAACAAGGAAGATTTCAGTATTTTGTTTTTAGTAAAAAATATAAATAAAAAATAAAAGCCAATAGGTGGAGGGGAAATGTTTGAGACTGGGATAATAAGAAAAGAAGCAAATTCTCCAAGTAGCCCTGTTACAGGTTATTGCTGATAGCTGAATACAGAACATAGATATTTACCTGTCTCACAAAAGAGTCACATGTTTTGAAGATCAAACTGCTTTAATCGGTATCTCATCAACAAACAGCACTGTCATAATAAAAATACTTGCTACCTTTAGAAATGTTTGCCTTTACTTGGCTGGAAAATTAATATGTTCTGGCGATATTGGTCTCTAAGCAACACATATATGTGCATCTTAACAGTCAGCAACAGTACCATTGCTAAATCATAGGAAATGTATATACACTATTGTTATGCAAAGGAAATTGGTACGTACCATTGTTTAACCTATCAACAGGTTGATCTACACTGATTGAAGCAGTTATATATAGTACCTCTTAGCGAATCACAATAAAATCAAGTAGGGTCAGAGATTTCTAACTGCTGCTTGCTTCCTGTATGTGTTCAGCACTTTACCATTTATCTACACATTGCAACAACAATGGCTTGTACCTGGCCCAGGCTCCCTCAGGCCTGAGGTCAGTAACACATTCATTATTAATCATAAAGGCAGGTTTTGCCTTTTAGTGTATTTTGTCTGGGTTTCTTTTAAAAAGTCATTTGCTGTTTCTTAATAATTTACAGAAATCCTCTTTTCTTACAACAATAGTAAGTCAGCAAAACACATCCTTTATGCTATGGTGTCATATGCATTGTATGTGCAGCAGTTAGTTGAGAAGCAGATGAGGTACAATTCCAAAACTGTAAAAGCAATTCACAACTTTTATGCATCACTTTTTGAATACAGGCAGACACCTGTGCTGAGTGAAAAGGCAGAAGAAAAAAAAATTGCCAGACTGAAAAGCAAGCGGTTTAGCTGTTGCAGCAAAGGCAAAGCCCATCTGGTTTTTTTTTAAAGCCTAAACTTCCAAGTTCTGAAAATTTGCTGCCAAAAATGCGTCAGGAGGTGGACTTGACCTTAAACGAAACAAAGTCAGAAGAAGAAGAATCAGAAGAATATTTGGGGCTAAAAACAAAATATGGCCTGTGACATCATCTCACTACCCCCTCTAAGAGTTAGGGGATAATACAAGCCTTGGATCCATGCAGAATAAATGTTACTATGTTTTAAATGTAGAGCTTAGTTAGAGAAAAGACAACAGATAAGTTGGGAACTTTGCTTGGATTTTAATTTTGTGTTTGACCATTGATTTTCTTTGAACTTGCTGCCTGTCAATCAATACAATTTTGGTTTTAAAAAAATGATAGCTCTCGTTGCCTTATTTATTTAACTAGCAAAACACCCGCGCTTCGCAGCGGCGAAATACTGCCTTAATATTTTTATTAAGAAAAAAGTAAACATTTTTAAACTGAGGGAAAATATACAAAAAATTATTTGTTAAGGATCTCTTTGTATACCACGTTGTCAGTTTGGCCGTTCGGTTGTAATATGACCAAGCTGTGCGCTGAGCTTACTCTTGAGCATGCAACATACAGTTGGCCATGTGAAAAGCAATCCTGTCTCAAATCAATGTCAACCTTTTGTAGTGTTTGTCCCTGAGACTTATTAATTGTCATTGCGAAGCAGAGCCTTACTGGAAATTGAAGACGTTTGAATTGAAATGGGAGATTAGATGGTATAACGGGGATGTGAGGAATAAAAACTGTCTCACCTGAGGCACTGCCAGTAAAAATAGTTGCCTCAATTAGGTTGTTTTGTAGAGACGTGACCTGAAGTCTCGTGGCGTTACAAAGTTTCGGTGGCTGTAAGTTTCTCAGTAACATTACTGGTGCCCCAACCTTCAAAATGAGATTATGCTCTGGAGTGCCTGGAGGATTTAGAGTTTTGAGAAACTCTACCGGATAATGTACCGCGTCTGTTGCTTCTACAACTGAATCAACAGACTGATATGTTTTTGGATGTGAAGGTAGTTCTTGAAGTAAAATGTGGTTTATAGTCGTAGTCATGTTATTTTTGGTGTCAGGATAGCTCTCTCTCTCAACCATGACACATCGTTTTGGTGGAGATTTCTTAGATTGGGGTAAACATTTTGAAGAAGGCTTTGTAAGGTATTCACGATGAGACAGAGATTTGTAGGAATATTTATTTTACGATTTTCTTGTATGAAGGTGCCATCACCTATACTCATCAGAAGAGCAGAGAACTCCCCGGCTTTTTTGTCGCCTTTCAAATGAACTCTCATGTTTATTTTTAAAGTAACAACATTGATTTGTGTCCATAGGTATGAAGATTTCAGAGATGCTTTAACTTCATCAGCGCGTGTTCCTCTGGGCACTACTGGTAGGGTTTGGCGGAAGTCTCCAGCCAGCAACACTGTCAAGTCCCCCATAAGTTTGTTGGTGTTTCGGATGTCTTGGAAGGTCCTGCCTAAAGCCTCAACACCTCCTCTGTGTGCCATAGTGCATTCATCCCAGACAATAAGCTGACAATGTCGCAGCACTTCAGCCATGTTGCTCTGCTTTGATATGTTACACATGGGGGATTCAGTATGGTTGAGGTCCAGAGGCAGCTTGAAGGCTAAATTGAGCAGTTCTGCCACCCTCAAGGAGAGTTGCAGCAATCCCAGAAGAAACCACAGCTATGGCAATGTTACGTTTTGCTTGGATTTTTGCAAGGAGAAGGTTTATTAGGAATGTCTTACCAGTTCCTCCTGGAGCATCAAGGAAAAACACCGGTGCCAGTGGCTGAGACAAAGCTGCTCATGACTTGCTCATAAACTGACTTTTGGTCACTATTTAGCAACAGCTCGTTATTTGTGACTATATTGGCCAATTGCGAGGTTTTGTAAGATGTCTCTTTCAAGTACTCGGGATTTGACACAAGTTGTGCCAGTTCTCTGAAAGGTGAAGGCAAACCGTAATGATGAAGAGATTGACCTCCAATAACAATTACATAGTTTTCAAGCAAGTGTAGACACTTGTTATAGATCAAATTTAACTGGTGGACTTCTGTTCGTATATAATCTGTTGCAATCTGTCTCCTAACATCTTCTGCAATGTTGTGTTTATGTTTTTCCCATAGGTTTAAGGGGTTTTCCATTTGGCAGAAGACCAGCATGACAGCAAAGATTTCACAGATCTTTTGAGGTGAGCGAGACAGAGCAGCTTCCTGTAGATCCTCGTCCCAGTTGATATCGTCATGTAAAAAACCGAGTGCCCTGCAGACTGACTTATAGGTCGGATGTAGGACACCATCAACTGTTCTGAGAGATTTGAAAGATGTGGGACCTGTGATTTTGTTGAGCAGCAGTCGAAGATGGTAGCATTCAGAGTTATTCGGGTGTACAGTGTAGACCCATCCCAGCATATTATCCTTTTTCACTCCCGAATGTCCTGGTGCAGGGTTGCCCTGTTTTCTCCGACGAAACATGTTGTTTGTCCACACATAATATGATGGAATTTCATTATAATGAGGTTGTTTTGCAAAATCATCGTGTTTGCAAAGTTCAAAGAACGCTAAAAGGGTCGTTTGTGGAGGATTGTGTACTTTATCGGCAACATTGCCTTCTGTGAAATAAATTCTCTGTCCGTTCTCAAGATGCACAGCAAGATAAACGACTGGAGGGAAATGTTCGTGAATGGGAAAACAGAAAATGCACCAGGCTGCTTCAGAGCTACTAATGTAACGACCAGTTTCATATCGAGATACTTCATCATTTTGAATTTGTATTGTAAATACTGCCTGGTCACTTCCTTTGTTAACATATTTGCAGATGTATTTGATTTATTTTACTGAATTACAAAATTCGACATTGATGTGAGCATTGAAGAAGCGGGACAGCACAGGACTATAAGGGACCACCCATCTGTTGTCGATATCTACTCCTTTGATGTTAATTGTATGACCTCCATCAGCAGGAGGCGCGCCGGCGGTATTGAAGGTAACCATCTTCTCCGGTCCGAGTTTCTGAGATAAACGGACACGGGTACTTCTTAGTGCATATTCTGTTGATCATGCAGGGTAAGTTGATATTATGAGGCCCACATGGGCCGTGAATCATGGTGGATTTTACTATTTTGTGTAGGGCAGGGTCAGTCTGTGGATCAGGAATTTCCGCATGGATGGCTTGATCGATGACAGCTGGTTTAATCCTATCCTTTAGCCACAATAGAATGTGTGCATGGGGAATACCTCGCTTTTGCCACTCTATGGTGTACATGTAGCAGTTTGTTCAGCCAAAAATGTTACTCTTCGTGAGCAAGTCTATCATTTTGCGAATCTTGAGATGAAATACACAACTGATAAGGTCGTGGCGATCGTGAGGTTTTTGACGTGGAAAGAGAACTTCGGTGATGTCAGTCCATTTAGGATAGCAAGTAAATGTGATGAATAAGTCAGGGCGGCCATAATGACGTACGTATGTCATTGCGTCTTGTGTACGTATGTCATTGCGTCTTGTGTACGCTCGTGCATATAGCGAGGTCCTCCAGTGAAGGAAGATGGTAATATCACAGCTTGACCAAGTTCTATTAAATCAGTGTTGTTTTTGTCAATAGCATCTTTTAAGTGAACGTAATTTTCAGCTCGTAGTTTTTTCTGATTTAGTCTGATATAATTTAGTTTTTCGGATTCAATTTTTGTGTACATATCAACTAAAAACTGATTTAATAAAGTTCGGAAGAAAAGGATAGTATTATCATGATGTTGTCTGATCATAAGCCGGTATGAATAGAAGTTTGCTGCAGAGACGGTTTTCTTCATAGGTAACTTACTGGCAGCATGAACTTGAGGTATAGACACAGAATAGCCGTCTTCACCATAGCAGAACATGAGGGGATATTGAAGTGCATCATAGGATCTGTGGGTTTCCTTAATGCGTTGCAGTCTATTGTCTCTGGTTTTCAAGACAATATCCCTATTGTTGAACGTTTGCCCAACGATGACAACAACAACTTGATGAAGTGTGGGTTTATTAAATCTGTCTTTGTGTGCATGTAATGGCTTTTTGTCGGCATGAATGACAACTTTGAAGTCTTTGTCTTCATCTGAAATACTGTGCATTGTGGAGTGTGTCCTGGATGTAAGTGTTACAATCATGCAGCATTTTTTGTAATTGTTTGACAAGGAGTATGTTAAGTCCAGAAAAATTAGCGCAGCGCATTTGTGCTTCCTTTTCATTGTCCCCGACGAAATAAATTTGCAAAAATTTGTGTTCCTCACTCTGTATAGGTAAAAGACTGCCAATCAAGTGATACACTTGTCCCTGAACTTTAAATGAAGGCATAAAATTTCCCTCAACGATTTGGTTAGCACCAAATGACGTCATTTGAAATGCGCAGTTGTACTTTCGAATGTTGTTCAAGAAATGCTCACTTTGAGGATGTTCACCATTTAACAGGCCCTCAAGAAGGTCAGGAAGCTTACGTAAAGGAGTGAGAGAGACTTTACCACCGTTACAGCACAAACCAGGAGACTCGCAATTCCACTTCTGAGCTTGACAATAGTCACAGTGAACATCCATGGATCCAATGTGTACTGTTTTGTGAGATTCATAATGTATGTTTGGGTTGTACGCAAATCCACAATCGGCTTTTTTGAGCCAAACCTGTTGTTTTTGTATGAGCCACTTTTAATTATTGGAATCGTACCTAGAAACAGAAGCTCTATTAACTTGTGGATTTGCCTCTGAGTATTTAGCAACAGCGTCTCTATGAACTTGTGGATTTGCCTCTGAGTATTTAGCGACAGCGTCTCTATGAACTTGTGGATTTCTCTGCGAGTATTTAGCGACAGCCTCTCTATGAACTTGTGGATTTCCTTGCGAGTATTTAGCAACAGCGTCCCTATGAACTTGTGGATTCGCTTGCGAGTATTTAGCGACAGCGTCCCTATGAATTTGTGGATTCGCTTGCGAGTATTTAGCGACAGCGTCCCTATTAACTTGTGGATTTGCTTGCGAGTATTTAGCCACAGAGTCTCTATGAACTTGTTGATTTGCTTGTGAGTATTTAGCCACAGTGTGTTTATTAACTTGTGGATTTTTATGCGAGTATTTGGCGGCAGCTGCACGAAGTTGTTTCTGTCTACCTGCATCAGAAAATGTACCACGACATCCGACACGCCTCCTTTTTACTGTGTTCTCACAGCTTGGATTGCTGCTGTCATAATCGGTTCAAGTTGGATGTGTCAAGCGATGTAAGTATACAACCGGCTTCATTGATAACTTCGCATCCAGCTTTTCAGAGTTGAAACATTCATAAACATCAAAGTGTCCACTACTCAAATTGTCACCTGTGAATCTAAGATGTTTAAGAGGCATTGACGGTTCTCCAAAGGTGTAAAATATTTTGCCATTTTGGTACACTTGAAAGCAACAACCGAACAATTCAGTGGCAGCCATCAACTCACATGCAGAACCATAGGTGAAGGGCTTAAGCATTTCAGTCTTATAGTGCTCTTGTGTACTATAATTATCTCCTGTACTATCATCAGTCCATACTTTGAACCTGTCCCAGTCATTCAATACATAAGACACAATGTCCCTCCAGATATCAAGAGTGAGACTGATATGTCTGTGGAATATGTAACACAGAGAATGGAAAATGCAGACACCATCTCCGGGCATGGACACCAATCGGTAAGTGATAGTTCTTTGGTGATGTACAGTTGGAACAATAAAGGGAATGGGTACTTGATCAGTAAACAAAGTCTAAAATACCTACACAATAACTATAACAATCGTAATAAACGAACAATAAAACATTGGAGAACCCATGGATTAAATAAAAAGGCTGCTTCCTTGGCGAAGCAAGGAAAATGGACGGCCTTATATGGTGTTCGTTTATAAAACAGTGGAGAAGCTGTGGAAAGGCTGCTTCCTTGGCGAAGCAAGGAAAGGAATGAAGACACCGCAGCGAAGAACGGCCTTATATGGGCAGGCAGTCAATTACGTGGGAGGCGTGGTGATTTCCGTAGCAGCTGCACTTATGAATATGCTAAGCACAGGTGGAAAGGCTGCTTCCTTGGCGAAGCAAGGAAAGGAATGAAGACACCGCAGCGAAGAACGGCCTTCTATGGGCAGGCAGTCAATTACGTGGGAGATGTGGTGATTTCCGTAGCAGCTGCACTTATGAATATGCTAAACACAGTCCTTCACCCTCAAATATTTACCTTATATGGGCAGGCACTCAATTACGTGGGAGGCGTGATGATGCGAGACGTAACTCCGCCTCACACGGTGACCGAGCTGCCCGCTATGGCCGTATACAGTATACGAAAGTAGATTCCAGTTATGACCGTTATGCGTAGAAATTCGAAATGAAACCTGCCTAACTTTTGTAAGTAAGCTGTAAGGAATGAGCCTGCCAAATTTCAGCCTTCCACCTACACGGGAAGTTGGAGAATTAGTGATGAGTGAGTGAGTGAGTGAGTGAGTGAGTGAGTGAGTCAGTCAGTCAGTCAGTCAGTCAGTCAGTAAGGGCTTTCCCTTTTATTAGTATAGATAAACTTTTGCAGGGCACAGCATTTTGTTGTGTGTTCATAATAACCAAACCTAAGGCATTATCATTTTTTATTTGCTTTTTGTTTAAAGCGTGTCCTGTCAAAAGTAAATTTCTGTTCTGGAAAAGAAAGAAAGTGAGCAGCAGTCTATGGTACACATGTATGGTGAAAAGTTTGAAAATATACCTTTCAGTTTGTGTATGTATAAAAATGTTTTTACTTGATTTCAGGTTTCAAATGCCAGTTGGTATCTTGATTCTCACATGAAATCAAATCCATGAAATTTAAGATTCAATTTGTTTGTCCAGTTATTTTATAAATGAGACTCCAATCTTGTAAAGGTTTCAAAGGTAATAAAACTATTGTGGATTGCTGAGCCCTTCGCTACACAGTCCCAAAGCTGTTTAATCATTTGCTGTCTTGTATAAAAGATGCCCTATCAGTCTCAATATTTAACTCCAGACTGAGGACTAGTCTAGAATATCCTGAAAAGTGTTACTGACTACGCTTGTAGTCATTGATTTTGCAGGTCTGTTTAAGTCTTTTATTTAGAAAAAATAAAAGAATTCTTCCAAGCAAGGAAGAAGTGTGTTACTGTCGTAGGGCATTCTGATGGTACTTTAAAAGTAAATAATACAAAATTAATAAATTGGACCAATTTACCTTAAAGTTAAGAATCAAATGTCTACAAAATAAAATAATTACATCAAAATTAAAAAACATAGGTAAGGGTGAACTGAGAGAGAGAGAGAGAGAGAGAGAGAGAACACAAACCATCTAAATAACCTCAAGTACAAAGAAACACCTAGACTTCCACTGGACTAGCAGTGAATGATATAATTGTGATAGTGGGCGATCTGGCTTTCCTCACAGTTTTCCAGTTTTATACTTGAACAGAGTTCTCCTTTTACCTCTTAACTAGGAAGGCAAGCTCACTCTTGACCAACTGAAGTAGTACAAGATACAATGAAGGTAAAACAGATGTCCAGTATGAAAAATGTAGCACCTACCCTTTATTCATACTATCTTTATGTACGTTTAGCCAATAAATTATTAAATCAAGAAACACTACTGGGGCTCCTAAATACACCTTTAATGCCTCAATGTGACACTGACTGCTCTCTTACCATTTGCCAAGTTTTTCTTTTTTCCAGTTTTGTAATTGTTCACTAATTACATTGACTGTTTCAGTTTAAATCAAACATTCATTAGCATTTTTCTTTCCTTGAAGCAACTATAACAGAAAGCCAACTCTGTTACATTAAGGAACATCCATTCATAATCCTGAGCATTCTCCTGTGCTTGTTAGTTTGAAATTAGGTGAATCTTTGTGTATACCAAATATTCTTCACTAATCCCAAAACACTGAAAAAGTTATCAATAAAATGACATTATTCAGGAAACTGTTTTTACATTAACACATTAACACATGTTCTGGTATTTAAAGTTGGCTTTTTACCAGTTTCTTTATACTTCTTTTAAAGAATTCATCAATTTTTTATATTACGTTAGGCCTTTGGTCAAGAAGGAGTTTTAAAAGAATGCAAGCATTCACTGATGTATTCCATCATTTTTATTTTTTGATGATCATACATTTGGCCAACAATATATTAGTAAACATTATAAACTACTAGAGTACTCCACATTCCCTGCTATCTTAAAGCCACAACCTGAGATTTAGACAGATACAGTGGAGAGTGCTATGCTGTGCTATCAGTATATTTTTACTTTCAATTGTCTGTGATAAGAATAAAGACAACACAACAAAATTATTTGCATTCCAAACACTTTACCCATGTCTGCCTTAATACAGGATTCCTTAATCCTGTAAAATTGTATCAATCAATCATGCTACGCATGAGAACTGTATAAAAAAGGGCAGAGCAGCCTCCTTCTAAGGAGACTACGCTACTCTAATAGTGACATCCTTTACGTATTTTACAACACTGTGATGTCCATGGATGCTGCACATCTTCTCTCTGAAGTACCTTCAGCCAATGAAATATACAGCAAAAATGTGTCAAAAAATGCTTCTGGGGCTCCTTTGTACCAACAGCAATATGTATTTACAATCCCTTGTAGTGTCTGCTTCTCTTCCTTAGTTATTTATTTTTTTTTTTTTTGTTTACTTCGCCTTATACAATTTCTTATATTAGGAATTTGTTAGTTTTCACATACCCCTTGGGGTCAGAGTGCAGGGTCAGCCATTGTACTGCGCCCCTGGAGCAATTGAAGGTTAAGGGCCTTGCTCAAGGGCCCAGCAGAGTAGGATCTCTTTTGGCAGTGACAGGGATTCAAACCGGCAACCTTCGGGATACCAGCGCAGATCCTTAGCCTCAGAGCCACCACTCCGCCCTTAATGTTGTTTCACTAGATTTTTACAAATTGATCTTATATTACCTTATAACTCTAGTACAGCGTCACATCTATTTTGTGCATCTGCCATTTTTCTGTTTATCTGGTGTTCTAGAAAACAAACTTTGCAAAAACCTAGAAAATTCTCTCACCTTGCTGAATATAATTCAGATAATTTAGTTTTTGCCAGCTACTGCTGCATATGTGAATGACTTTCATGTCTAAGACCAAGAATGAACCTGAGGTTTTGCTTTTACTTTGTATTGCCTGACACCAATATATAAACCCAGTAGATCCACTCAGAATTATCAGTCAACCTAAACTGCATATCTCTAGGAATAGCAGAAAAAATTACAGGCACAATGAGAATGAACAAAACCCCACAAAGACAATAACCAGGTATAGCATCTGAACTTAGGATGATAAATCTGTGAGGCAGCAGTGGCAGCCACCGTACCACCATGCTACACAAGATCCTATATAAATATTAAAATTAGTCTCTTAACATAGGCACCAGGCAAAATTTTAAAGAGTACAACATCTATATATATAATTCACTAAGGCAAGACACCCATGGAAAGCACGCCGGAAGGGGCGTCGATTCACTAAGCCGCCGACAAGTAAGACACCTATGGCGCACGCAGGAAGGAGCCACACCCACCAACTCCAAGACCATTGGATACCATCAACTCAGACGCGACGACACAGAAAAAACGGCGTAATTTATATTCGTCTGTCGTAGAGGCCACATGCACCTCTGAGCCACGTTGACTGTTCATAGAGGCATGTTTCTCGCGGAGGTGAATCGCCATATGCAGCATGTAAAATGGTTTGCGAGGGGTATCCCATGGGATCCTTAAAACAATCCTTTACAACTGAGGTTAAAACACAATGAAGTAAGCAGTCTTTAAAAACTGAGTTTTCGGTTAGGACGCACGACCGTGTGCACCATAGCAAACTGTTTTACACGCTACATACAGCAATTCACATCCACGACAAACATGTGTCTTCTTAGATGCTCCTGCAGGAACACGGAAGATGTTTCCCTGCCCACCAACACTCCTTTTTCACCGGCCCACGTCTACCCTCGCTCTCTAGGCATTCACACTGCCTGCCCATGTGCCCGGATGCAAAAACTCACCGACCACCCAGTTAGTCCCTTTTGTCTGTGCTAGGAGTCCACATGCATGTCTGAGCCACGTTGACTTTTCATTTTTCTTTTCGGTTTCGACATCCGACCACGTCCACCATGAAAAACCATGCAAAAGGAACAACGAAGCCCCGCCCAGAAACTCTACCCCTCCTCCCACGTGCTCAGGAACTCACCTCAGACCCGTGGTTGGGTGTCTTGGTAGATTACATATAGAAAAGCAGCCAAAACCTCACAGAGCAATGAAAAGTCTACATGAGTCACAGGTGCATCTGGACTGTGCAAAGATGACAACGACTCAAGTGACGAGTTGGAGGTGGGCACATAAGCAGGCAGTGCATACTGAACGAGAAATCAGCAGACTAGCATGATGGAGGGAGCGGAATGGACGTCCTTCTCCTCTCCTCCCGTTCCACCCTCTGCGCCTGAGTGCCATCCACCCCCATCCCTCCATCTGGGAGGAGAAGGCGCGATGGCGGTCTGCCAGTTTTCAGTCACGGACGATTGTGTGTTGGTGAGTTCCGTGCATTGTTACAATGTTGCTTTTCTTGCTGATTTATTACATTACCGCTTTTTCAAATGTTAATTTTCTCCCTGTGCTTAAAAATCATTACAAAACCGGCCAGATTATGCAGCGTATGGTACGCCGCGGGTTGGCTAGTAAATAATAATAATTCAACTGCCTACCATTGACTCTTGTTGCTCAGTTTTGAGATTTGTAATTAGTATTGAAAAGGTAAATAGCAGAAGACCACAGTAATTTTTTTTATTTAAACAAACAATTAAAAATGTTGACGTTTGTGGAGCCGGTGTTTGATACATGATGAAGCGGAGGTTTTGAATGCTTGCTGAAAGGCACTGCAGGCTACATTAGTGTTTTAGTGTTAATGTTTGTAGGACACATTTGTAATATTTTAGAGTAACAAGAAGATTGTTGTAAATTCTTTCCGTGAAATCTGCAATTTTAGTGCTTAGTTTTTCAAAACAATAATAGTGTTAATAATATTCCACCAATTGCAGTGGTACTGCAAACATAGACACAGTAAAATAAAACCAAAAAATCAGCAATGACTTTATCTATAGACTTTGAATGCATGGATAAAAACTTATTTAGGTAAAAGTCAAACTATAAATATTTCACAATGCGCTTACATTAAATCTTGATTTAAAATGTAGCAAATACCATCTCCTTTGTTCACTACCATCTGTAAACCGATTGATGACACACTCCTATTGTTTTCTCCTGCCTTGCTAAAAAGTTCTCTAGAGCAGACTTCTCATTTGAAAAATTCTGAGATCCAGTATATTGCATTCTGTACATTTGTAGGCATGGACACAGTAAATCATAGGTCTGTGTTTAAAATTATTTTATTTCCAATGCAACAAATGTTGTGATTATGTTGGGCTAATCAATTTATTTCAGAGACCTAAACTACATTTTATATTTAGGCTTTATGAGTTTACTTTGGTAACATTAAGATTTTGCTGTCACATGTACAGGATGGTGTGAATGGCCTGATGCCCTGGTTGAGGTCATGAAGGGTAACTTTTCCCAGACAGAAAGGCAAGATAACGGATGGGCAGGGGGAGGCTGCCTGATTGTATAAAATTTTTCTGAAGCATGCAGGATGGCAGCACACCTCTAGCATCACTCCAGGACAGTTTCTTATAGGGCTACATGGGAAGTGTAGTTGAAATGGGCAACCCCATTGGGCACCTCCAGAGCTACTGGAGGGAGATCTTGGAAGGAAGTACCCCTGCCCTTATCCATCAGACTTGGAAATCCTTCTGGTGTATGCCAGTAATGCACTCTGGATTTTAAAAAGAGCATCTTCTTTTATGCCAGTGCTCTGGAGAAGAAGGTGGAAGATTACCATGATTACTGTGCTGATGTTACTTTATGCATTGAGAAAATAGCCTTTTGTTAAAGGCTTAACAAAAGACTTAAATAATTGAGTCTTTTATCTTTTAAGGCCAAGCCTTGTATTAGTATAGCTGTTATCCGAGTTTATGGAGTTGGATGTCCTTATCACCCACACATCGGTTAGGTTAAAAGGTCAAGTACAGCTCTATATGACATTCAAATGCATTCAGTATGGACTTTTCAACCACATTTTACCAGTGTGACTTTGCTCTACCATCCCACCTTGACTGGGGATGTCATACTTCACAACACCCCAATTTTAGGAATAGTGGATGCAATACTCCCCCAAAAAAAGGTGATACCAGTCTGTAAATGACATTTCCAACCATACAAATGTAAAAATTAATGCAACAACTGATTAATGAATTTGAAATATAGTCCACACTGATTAACAGAAAATCCTGTCATCGTTTATCAAATACACTATTATGCAGTATTTCAGAATATCTTTGTAGGTATAGACTGCTCACAGGTATCAATAAAGTCATCCTCTCGTCAAAAAAACAAGGCAAATTTTGGAATGTTTGTCTTGCACTCCTGTGCCATTCTGCTTTTTTCTTCTTTGCAGTGATTAAATTACTGCACATCTTATTCACAGTTAATTATAGTAGATGCTTGACAAACAGTCATAAAAAGACTCTGGCAGGCATCAACCGCAGACTTTGCAGCAGCAGCGGAAGAATAAATCATAATTAAAGTATAGAGAAAGATCCATATTTAAAATGCTAACAGAATCAGAAGTGAATAAAGAGCTTTATTGGGATTGCTGGAAGATAAGCTATTTGCTATAGTGTAGTGCAGTGAGAAACAGTATTTTGCAGGCAGTAAACACAACCTTAGTCTAATGAATTTAGTTCGATAGTTAGATATTGCCATGGCCCTGCCATACAAAAAAACACACTGTTTTCCTTTAAGCCTTCTGAAAATGTTATGTTTGTCATGAAATGTAGTCTTAAACATGACAAAGATGAGTAAAGGTCTCCAAAACGCTCCAGAAAAGCTGGCCAGGACCTTTACAAGACAGTCCAGAAAAAGGCTTATATAGTCCAGCATACTTCCAATTACAACAGTAGGCTACAGCCTGGCTAGGCCTCAGAATGGGAAAGCTGGTTAACAAAGTTCAAAAAAGGAACATAATGTCCCAAAATGCCTTACAAGAGGAAGAAGCCAAGCAAAAACTTTAGCTTGAGACCAAAAAGGTAACAAAGAAAATAAAGGATATGTATTACTGAAATAATAATATAATTCATTATATTTATATAGCGCTTTTCTCAGTTCTCAAAGCGCTATCCACACAGGGAGGAACCGGGAAACAAACCCACAATCTTCCACAGTCTCCTTTCTGCAAAGCAGCAGCACTACCACTGCGCCACCTGTGAGGAACAGCAATTAGCACCAAAGAAACGCTCAAAGAGCAAAAGGTAGGCAAAGGGTATTGTCTAAAAGGCAATCCAAGTGAAAACAAATCCAAAATCATAATTCAACAACAACAACATTTATTTATATAGCACATATTCATACAAACAGTAGCTCAAAGTGCTTTACATAATAAAGAATAGAAAAATAAAAAACACAATAAGAAAACAAAATAAATCAGCATTAATTAACATCGAATAAGAGTAAGGTCCAATGGCCAGGGGGGACAGAAAACACAAAAAAAACTCCAGACGGCTGGAGAAAAAAAAATAAAATCTGTAGGGATTCCAGACCATGAGACCGCCCAGTGCCCTCTGGGCATTCTACCTAACATAAAGTCCTCTTTGGATTTAGGGTTCTCACGGAAAGGCTTGATGATGATGGTCACGTAGAATTCTGCCTTTTAGTCCATCCATCATTGTTGGAGCATCATGAAGCTTTGAGTAGGTGGAGGTGGCGCAGGCCGCCACCACAAAGAAACCGGAAAAAGAAACAGAAAAGAGAGTAGGGGTCAGTACGGAATTCAAATACTGTACGATAGGAAAAAGAGCAAGAAACCGGCAAACGAAGAGAAATTGCAATACTTACACAACAAACTCCAAATGACTTCAATTAAAATGCTGCCTGAGCTTCATCTTCTTTGGGCTAAATAGACAGAGGGAGGACTCAGGAGCAGTGAGGTCAGGGTGGAACATGGAACACAGTTAAATGTCTAAGGGGCAGTAATAGAAATAAGAAATAAGTAAACGGAAATAAGATAAAAACTTGAAAACTACTGACTCAAAATGAACAAAAACAATAGTAAAGTGAAAGAATACAACAAGGTTACCAAAGTAAAACAGTAATCCAAACGGCATAATACTTAATCCAAAAGTATGAGAAGTCAGAAATCCAAAACCAATAAGTTTCAAAAGACACACACTTCAAAAGGGCTAATTCAAAAAATCTCAAAGAACACAGCAAAAAAGTCTCATGAAACGTCAACAGGCTAAAAACTACTACAGCATTTGTTTGTTTGCTAAATACCACATCAATTTACAATTCCAAGTTAATGTGGTTATAAATAGTACTCTAATGTAAAAACAACCCTACTGACCACAGTACCTGAGATTGCTAATCCTAAATGAGGCCCTACACTTGCAGACACAGAACAGAACTGAGGGTAACTGACTGGGAAAAAATTAAAAACACAAAAGAAAACATCAAGAAGACTCAGGGGGTCAGTTGCAGTGTACCTGAGATAGTACTATACTACCTGTGGATTAAGACCAGACTACGTAATATGGTATTAAAGGTAAACAATCCTTGGGTCTAGGGGCTGTTGCAAAGAATAATGGAACAAGATCAATACCACTTTAAACTAATTGCAGATAGTCTTGTTGTTTCAGGTTTCTCCTTAGTTTTCTCAGCTGGCCATTTGATGGCCCATTAACAGCAACGTGCCTACAGTTAACATCCCACCCTCTCTCAGTTAACAACTTGTAGCTGCACATTCCTCTCGATTTAAAGGAACATGGCGCAGGGAAAAATTACATCCTTATATAAACTTAATGCAAAAAAATTGCAATCATTAAGCTACACTAGATCGAAAGTGTTACTTTCATTATTGTATAGTGGTGCAGGAGATGAAGACTTAGAAATTTGTTCGCTTCCTGCATTTCATGTTGCACTACAGTACCATCTTATCCAAGTGCTGTACTGATTTTCAGCATGATAACCTAAACATCACACAAACAAATCAGTTAGTTGAGAGCACCACATCACTCTTACTCAGCCTAAAAACAAAACCAGGAGAATACCAGAAAACCTTGGACACAAAGTTCACAGCGAACGAGGATGGTAGCATTTGCTACTGTGGAACTCAGCTCACAAAAAGTCAGTGACCTGCAAGAAGAGGTGAGGGCACAAACAAAGACACTTTTGGTGCAGAGATTCAGAAGATTATTGACAACACAGTCAAGTACATGGACAACAGATTTAAAGCCTCTCTCTTGTTTCAAGGTTTTTGACCCTTCCACTCTTCCCTACCCCAGAGAACAGCTGGCAAATTATGAGGATGAAGAGGTGGATTATCTTGTCACACATTTTGCCAGTTTGCTAGATGAAGAAGAGAAAGGGAAAATTCCACAAGAATGGATGGATCTAAAAATGTGGCTTGCAGAACACCGGGGTAGCAAGGTAGATTGCTTGTACAGAGATCTCCTCTCTGAGAATCCAGAACACCTCTCTCATATCTTGTGCTGGTGAAATTAATGCTGACACTTAGTCCATCAACAGCCATCTGTGAGAGAGGATTTTCTTGCATGAACCAAGTGAAGACACTTGACTGAAGGACTGCATGCAACTCTCCATTAATGGGGAAACAGTTGAATCTTTTTGCCCTGACAAATCAATTCGTTTCTGGATGTTTTCTGGAAAAGGTTCAAGACACCTGGACCATAAAAACAAGAACAGTGAAATGGAGGCCGATGCACAGGAAGAGAAAGCTGATGAAGGAGATGCTATTCCCTCAACGTCGACTGGCATTTTCTCATCTGTGACTTCAGTGGAAATTTCAGATTCAGAATCTGACACAGACTGATTCATGTTCTACACAGTTCTTACAAGTTCATAGAAATTTCTGTTCAATTAGAACCAAATTATATGAGTTGATAATTGTAATTTTTATACAGTTATTGTAATTTGTGTTTTAACAATTTTTTGATTGATGTTTTGTGTCCTTTACAATATTATACATTAAAAATAATCTCTTTTTTATTTGGGCTACTTAAATTTATTTTGGGCTACCAAAAACTGAAGAGTGCCAGCCCGAAGGGCTACCAGGGATTTTGAAAATTTTGCGAGCCCTGATACCTACCATACCATAACCATCTGTTAAACCTATTTACGAGGTGGTCTAAGTTAGTACGCAACTTTGTTCCCTATCTCTGACCCCAAAAAAACACACTGCCTTAAGTCAGTGGTCAACTGATCTATACTATATCTTATCTGCATTTAGTTAAAATCAAAAAAAGGAAACTGCAACTGCATTTAGTTTTGGTCTCGATCTGTTAGTCCATGGCTCTGAGTTAGTCTTGTTACCATAAATACGTACTAAAACCAAACTAGCATATGTCTTCTTGAGCTCAAAATACCCAAGTGGTCAGGGTAAAAAAAGAGAAAAATTAAAATTGGGTGAAGCACTGCTTTAAAACTAATGGCTGCTCAAAACTACAAACATCCTGTAGGAACATGAAGCCTTGATATCAACTCAATTCAGTGCCTGCTTGCCAAAACAAAGCCAAAATTAAAAGATGGTTTAAATATAAGACAAACAAATTTACAGACAAAAAGTGTTTTTGTCACAGAAACGAAACAGATGTCATTAATTCTTTTTTTATGTTTGGGTTCTTTTCAAAACTTAACTCAACTTAAAACAAAACGTGGGTTTAATACAAAAAAGTAAAACTCTCACATTTTTTAGAAATGAATTAAGAATTCTATGTCACAAGGTTTCCATGTTTATATTCTTAGTTGTTACAAACCAGTGTATGTATAGTGGCAGTGATGGCTACAGCCATTCCTATACTAAGGATGAAACAAAGAGGGCAAATGAAAGACTAAAATTAACATGAATAATTGTTAAAAAAATGTGAAAACAGTGACAGTATCACCTCAGCAAAACCCTGAAAGGTACCTGCTGCTTTACATATAGTCTTTGTAATTTAAGAAAGTAAGATCTTGTTCTTTTAAAGATGATATATTGCATGTGTGTGGCAGTATACAGCCAGCAGTTGAAAATAAATAAATAAAAAAATAATGTGTGTAAAGTTTTCATGGACTATTTATAATTCTGATTTTCTATGGACTGTGGAGAATCAGCCTTGACACAGACAGACACCAGGACACACGGAAGTCCTAACACCAACTTTTATTTGTTTTCCTTTACAGCACCTCACACAGTGCACCAATCAGCTAGAACAATAAACATCCAATAAACAATAAACTCCTTTTCATTTCTTTCTTTCTTTCTTTTTCTTTTTCTTTCTTTCTCTCTCTCACTCCACTCCACTCCACTCCACTCCACTCCACTCCACTCCACCGCCCAACTCCAGCTCCTCAAATGGAGTGAGGCGGTCCCTTTTATAGTTCACCCAGATGTGCTCCAGGTGCTCCCTGATGACCTTCCTGCAGCACTTCCTGGTGTGGCTGAAGTTCTGCAGTCCAGGGCTTAGCAAATATCCAGGCGCCCCCTGGCGGTGGCCACATGGCCCCACAGAGTTTGCTTCCAAGCTGTGTTCCCATGGCCCCAACACCCTCTCGTGTTTCAAAGGAGATACTCCTCCTCTCTCAGTCCTTCCATCCTCCAGGCGTCCTGACTGGGCATGAGTCCCAGCCATCCGCTACAGGACCCTCACTTAACTTTATCCAAAGCTGTGAAAGTTGTTCCGCAAGAGTAAGAATGTGATGCTATTCCCCTCTCCACACTTTTGTCAGCACCCCTTATGATGTTTACTTAGCCTTCAAACACACACTGCACATAATTTCTTTTTAGTTATATCTCATATTTATTATTTGCCAGCAACAGTAAATTCATTTGTCACTTGAATCATTAAATATTATGTATTTATAATAGTATTAAACATATTTTTCATTTCAAATTGTACATTTGAATGAGACTATTTCTCTCTTTTTCTTTGCTGTGCTAAATGTTATGTTGACCCTGAAGGTGGCCTGTTTAAATGTATATGTGCCAGGTTCAGGAGGCAAAAAGAGAAGAAAGATCAGGTGCATTATTATCTTACAATAAAAGTAGGAGAGAGAAACAAGTTGAATATTAGGAATTTAAGTAAAATGTAAAAATAAAAGTGTGGAAAGATAGTGTTAATTTATGTCTAAATAAATGAATTCTTATGCCACAGCAGGAAGATTATGAAAAGGCCAATGGAGACGTGCGTCTTGCAACAACAAAGCTATTCATCAAATATTTGTTCCTTGTAACTCTCATATAACACTGGACTTGATGTTCTGCTTTACAGAAACTGCCTTTGTTTTGCTGACATAATCATCAGAATATCCAGATGTTTCACGGGATGTTGAGTGTTAAAATAACACTTTATGCGTTGTTCTGTGTTTGATTTATATTTGCATACATAATGTGTTTTTGTTGAGCATTTTTTAAATTTTGCTTCTAGTGTGTGTTTATTTATAATACTGTATGTATGCAAAGTGTTTCAATTCTTTTGTGATATAAAATAAATAGTGGAAGGTAGTTGCTGAGATTGAGATGTAAGAATTTCAACAAAGGCTTACCTTAAAAGAGTACAAAATGTTTAATCGAGTGTCAAATAGGGAGTTCCAAATAGGGGAATAAGTAGCTAATTTCAAAAGCTTCCGACCATGAGTGTAAAACAAAAAAAAAAACTTTTATGTACAAGGTAGAATCTCCTTGAAATCAATATATTAAAAAGCCTAATATTTTAGCATTAGCAATATTCATTGGCATTGTTCATTAAGAGGAGGAAAAGACTAATATCATCAAAGATGACCTGGACAGAAGACCTTAGAAGAGTTCTGCCAAAATAAATATAAAAGTAAAGGTCACATTACTAGGGCATTTTTTTTCTAGAGGGACAATGAGATAAATCACCAAAAAGCCATCAAAACTAAAATGTCAAAACCAAATTAAGAACCAAAAATCTCTCTTGAGTAAAACTGACAAAAGTCATTGCCCTAATAAACCAAAAACAAAAGAAACAGACACTAAATATTTTTATAGGTAATCTGCAATTTTAGATGCTGGGAAAAGCTCACTATCAGCTTATAAATTATTGCAGTAATGATGTAACTTGGTGTGACTTAGAAATGGCTGTTTGCATAGGAGCAATGGCATTAGTAAATAGTAATGTCCATAAAATATATGAGTGGTGACACAGGAATTTTTACAATATTGTTGAACAAAAATGAGAGTGTATAATAACATTACAAATATAACAAAAAATATGAATTCCTTGATATTCAAAACCTTAAATACAAATATATAATATATATATATATTATTAATGTATTTATTAATTTATGTTTATATTAATATACGGGGGAGCTCTGCCCCCTGCTCACTTTGCTCTCCAACCTCCAGGCGGGCGCTACACACTAGCCACTTTGCAGCTCTGCCACTCGTGTATGAGAAAACGGATGAACAATTTAAACAGATTGTTATTTTCATGGGAATTTTTACATATGTATATTAGACCTAACTATTTTACATTACTGCAAGTAACTAACCATAGTAAAAATAGTAAAACGTAATAAATTGAAAGAAAATTGTTTCATGTTGCATTAGAGGTATTCTTTGCGTTATACTTTTTTGTTCTTTTTTGCTTACACTTTTACTGTAAAACTTCAGTAAAAACAATATTTCAAATTAATTTTTCGTCAATATCGCATTGAATTTTGATTCTGTGTTTGGAGTTACATCGTGACAATGCAACATATAACTGCCCGTGAGTGAATATCATTTCTTTCTCTCTAATAAATAAACTGACTTTTTCAAATGTTTGTCCCTATGATTTGTTAACACTAGAATTACGAAAGCCTACAAAAAAACTCGTAAATTCATCACACGTTAAATCCCTTCACACCTCTCCGTCAGCGTCTTTTGTCTTTTAAATGTGTCGATAAGCAGCAAGCAGCCTGCTATCACATCCTCCCACCGCCGCACAGTTTTCTCAGCTCAAGTCTGTTTACCTGTGTGTCAGTTATTTCGAGTTGTATAGAGTGAGAAGTCAAGCAAAATTACACCTTTTATAAATACTATATAATTATTTGAAACACATGCATTTCATGTGTGTTCCGTGTCCACAACAATCTATGTAAACACATCGCTAAAACAGAAACTTTTTCATGTTTTAGTAATAACTAGCAAAATACCCGCGCTTCGCAGCGGCAAAGTACTGCATTAAAATTTTTATTAAGATGAAAATTAAACCTTTTTAAACTGAGGGAAAGTATGCCAATAATTATTTGTTAAGGATCTCTTTGTATACCACATTGTGAGTTCGGCTCTCCGGTTGTAATATGACCAATCTGTGCGCTGAGCTTACTCTTGAGCATGCAACGTACAGTTGGCCATGTGAACAGTAATCTTGTTTCAAATCTCACAGCTTGTATTGCTGCTGTCATAATCGGTTTGAGTTTCATGGTTTGTTTCAATTACGATAGTATTTGCAGGACTTGTGTTGAAGTGACATTCGGCATCTGTCAAGCATTGTAAGCATACAACCGGTTTCGACGATAACTTCACATCCAGCTTTTGAGAGTTTAAACATTCATAAACATCAAAGTGTCCACTACTGAAATTGTCACCT
>JANRMT010062856.1:85353231-85366256 GCA_026402145.1 Polypterus bichir lapradei
CTGTACGGGCGTCAGCTCATCACCGAGGTTAAGGGCAGACGTGCTAGCGAATAGGGAGAGGGATCTACGAGTGTCGGGAGACTCCTCCCTGTTCATCCAAGGTTTCAACAAATTGATATGGTAGATCCTCTTGCTCGGTCGACGATTAGGTTGCTTAACTAAATAGTCGACGAGCCCCTTTCTTTCCTTAACCTCGTATGGCCCCTGCCAGTGAGCTAGCAACTTAGAGTGGGAGGTAGGAACGAGTACCATCACCCGATCCCCCGGGCGGAACTCCTGGAGGACAGAGTTACGGTTGTAACAGCGGGCCTGCGCTGCCTGCGCACGAGTCACGTGGTCTTTTAGGAGCGGCCTGATTTTAGCGAGCCTGTCACGCAGTTGCGCCACATACTCCAATATATTAGAGGAGGGAAGGGCCTCAGCCTCCCAGCCCTCTTTTAGTATGTCTAATATTCCACGAGGTTGTCGCCCGTATAATAATTCAAAAGGGGAGAAGCCCGTAGAGGCCTGGGGCACCTCCCGGTAGGCAAAAAGCACAAGCGGCAGGAGCTGGTCCCAATTCCTGCCATCAGCGCTGACTACCTTGCGGAGCATCTGTTTAAGCGTCTGGTTAAAGCGTTCTACCAGGCCGTCCGTTTGGGGGTGGTAGACAGACGTCTTCAGGTGCTTTATCCTCAGTAATTTGGCAACCTCCCTGAATGTATCTGAAGTGAAGGGGGTACCCTGGTCCGTGAGGACTTCTTTAGGGATACCCACTCTCGAAAACAGGTTGACTAATTCCCGTGCGATGTTTTTGGTGTTAGCGGAGCGCAGGGGAACCGCCTCTGGGTATCGGGTTGCATAGTCAACCATGACCAATATATACTTGTGGCCACGGTTCGAGGGCTCCAGGGGCCCTACTAAGTCGACCCCTATTCGGTCAAACGGGATGTCTATGAGGGGTATTGGGAAGAGAGGAGCGCAGTCCCTCATAGGAATCTGGCGAATCTGACAGTCCGTACAGGATTGACAGAAGCGCCGGACCTCCTCGTTGATCCTGGGCCAGTAAAAGCGGAGCTTGATTCTCTCCAATGTTTTCTCGGCCCCGAGGTGGGCGCCTAGGAGGTGAGCGTGAGCTAGTTCGCATACCTCCCGCCGGAAGGTACGCGACACTAGCAACCACTTCCGCACCTCGCCCTTGTGGGTTGCCACCCGATACAACAGATTATTTTCCAGTACAAAGAAGGGCTCGCGTGGCATGGAACCGTCAGCTTGTGAGCTGCCTGGAAGAACAATCGCATTCCGGGAAAACCGCAGGGAATCGTCATTCCACTGCTCTCTTTTAAACGAGGCAGGCGTGGAGCGAAATTGGTGGTCCAAATTGCTCAGGGGGTCTTGTGAGCGGGTTGGGGGAAGTGTTCCCTGGCTCGTCCCTTCGCCGGCGGCAGCTTCCGGGTCAGAGTCCGTCGCCTGAGAAACTTCCCCCATTGTGCCTGCGCCATTACGGCCTGCTTCAGAGCATGGCGTGGAGACCGCGGGAAGGGTGACTTGCCCCTCCATAACCAGACCCAGTGAGGCCCCGGGAGCGGTGTGTGTCTTACCGCGTTTTCTGTGTGACCAGTCTTGTTCCCAAAATTACTGGATAGGGGGGTTCCGGCAACACCGCGACCAACAACTTGGACAATTCCCCCTTCCAGGAAAGGTAGCACTCTGCGGAACGGTAAGACCTGGTCTCTCCATGTACACAAGTGACTTGTAAATGTTTTCTTAGCCACTGTTGCGGTAACACATAACGGCAAGCGACAATAGTTATGTTGCTGCCGGAGTCAAAGAGAGCCACCACTGAGTGCCCATTTACCAACACCACTCCCGTGTTTGGACTCGCCAAGGGGTGCGGCGGAGTACAGTACCTTTCCGCGGATGCCCAGGTGCAGTCCATCGGCTCCATGGGGGTGTTCAAAGGGCAGGTCGGTAGTAGGTGGCCGGTCTCTCCGCACTTGTAACAGCGCGGGGAGGCCGGCTTCTCTCTGGGTTTCGGAGGCGCTTCCGCAGCGCGTCGAGAGGGCTCGGGGGTGGCCGCCCGTCCCTGTTGGTTCCCACGAGCTTGCCTTTCTGTTCCCCCGGCTCGGAAAACCGCGAGCTGACGCTCCAGGACTTCCAGTAGTCCTGGCATGTCCGTATAGGGGTGGCGCCGGACCTGCTGGGCGAGGGAGCTTGGCAGTGCATTAACCAGGCCCTCACAGGCCACTTGCTCCACGACCTTCCGGGCTTGGGGACCCTCGGGCCGTAGCCACTGCCCCATCTTTCCCCAGAAGTCAAAGGCCTGTGCTCGGGCCGGCTTCTCAGGGTCAAACTGCCAGCTCCGCCATTCGCTCGCCTGCTGGCGTAATGCCGTAGCGTTCCAGGATCTCCTGTTTTAGGAGCTTGTAGTCCGCGGCCTCCTCCTCGGGGAGGTCATAGTAGGCTCGTTGCGCGGGTCCCTTCAGGTAGGGCGCCAGTATGGACGCCCACTTGGACCGCTGCCACTTGTTCCGGGTGGCCGTCCTTTCAAAGATCCCCAGATACGACTCCACATCGTCCGCCTTCGTCATTGGGACAAGGGGCGGAGGCTTTGGACGAGGTGGGTCGGCCCTTACCCTCTGGGCTTCCGCCAGCTTCGCCTTCGTGGCCTCCAGTTCCCGGTTAGTAGTGGCTTGCGCTTGCTGCAGGGACTGGATTTGCGCATTCATCCCCTGCAGCACGGTGTTGAGGTCCTGTCTTTCAGTCATTTCTTCGGAGCAGTATCCTGCCGACTATGCCACTGTAAAAGAAGAGAAGACACAGCATAAAGGGTTGGGGTTTCCGGCCCGTATACTGTAAACAAACAATTGTTCCACAAAACAGGTCAAAATATATAAACATAAGCGTTCATATGCGCCATTTTATAGGGGAGGAGCCGGAAGTGGAGGAATGCTGGGAAGGAAGCGTGAGGGAGGACGGGATTGCTGACGTCAGGAAAGATGGCGGAGGAAGGGCGGAAGTGGACGTACTGCGGGCAGGTTATGATGGCGGAGCGTCTTTTTTCCTGAAAGAGAAAGCAGAAAGGTTAGTACCCCGCCATTCCCTGCCGGCGAACGTCCTTCGAAGCGGTTTCAGGTCCGTCCGCGGCCTCCTACTCGCGCATGCGTGACAGTATATATATATACTTACAAAAAACATATATTTGTAAAATCTCAATACAAACATTTCTATGAGAAACAGCTAGTATGTTTTAGCAATAAGACCTATTGTTGTCAACTTGAGCACTTCACATTACATTCTCCAGTGGATTTATGCTCATGGAAAAGCAAATATCTAACTAGAGAGTTGCAATGAAAGCCTGATGGACCCAGATCTTTAATGAAAATCAAAGCCTTGGGCATAAACAGATACCAGGAGCAACATGTGATAATTTTAATCTGGGGCCCTGTGACAAAAATAGAGCAGCCCCTGGCCTCTGAGTACACCTTTACTGATCATCACTACTTGGCTTGAAGTAAACTCAAATTGGGAACAACAAGGTGTGGGCTTTGGTGGTACTTTGTTGTAGAAGTTAGACAGGTTCAAAACTCCTTAAAAAGGACAGTGTTGGCAGTGTGGCTTTGAGATTTTGCCTTTTGTGTAAACACTGACTTGTGTGGTTGATTTTTAAACACACCATTTGTGTGCATGTTTAGCCCTCTTGTTGTTATTTATGGTGTGACAGGTTCCCACAATTGTGCCTATACTTACGATATAGTGGGGTTGGGTAATATTGAAATATGCAATCATAAATCTTCTGTAAAGCATTTCTTCTGCAGCTGGACCAATTTGATTTTGTGAAGCACATGATAATGCACTACCATACACTGTGAGTTCATGAACTTCCTAGCAGATAAAGAAGCTGTATTTGGTTGTCTGTGACCCAGAACTTGCAATGGGCATTATTACACATTCTAAAACTGGTAGTGGCATCAAGTTGCCAAGAGGCATAATAGTATCTTGACATTTGAATTGAGAATATTAGAAGTTTCAAGCTAACAAGGCATTCCATGGGCCAAGTAAAAAACACAGTCTGAAGAGCCACTACCATGACCTTCAATTGGCTTTACACATTAATCATTCACTGTTCTTCGCTAGCCTGACACTTCTTTGTGCCAACCAAGCAAAGAAAACATATTTAGCAACAACATGCTCATTGAAGTCTTCTTTTCCCAGAGATTTATTTTTCACAAGACTTTATTTGCTATACTGCACACAATTTTTATCATCTTATTCTTACTAATCTTTCATTCGTTTTATTATTGGCATGTCAGGGGCTGCTGTTTTCAGTTTACATTTCCCTTAAATTTTTCATGTCAAGTAGCATTTTTGTCAAAGGTAAACATAGTATAATATCTTCGTACTGCATGAATATTGCCAAACACAATGAGCAATTACTACAGTATATACAGTAGTAGTAAATTGATAAACTTAATTTATATTCTCATATGATATACTGTACTTTTATTTTTACTAATGGTATGATTATCTTGAATGAATATTTGTTTTAACACTAGAATTACCAGAGCCTACGAGAAAACTCGTAAATCCGGCCCACCTTAATTCCGTTCGCACCTTTCCATCAGCGTCTTTTGTCCTGTAAATGTGCTGATTAAGACAAGCAGCAAGCAGCCTGTTATTCCATCCCCCCACTGACTTAGAATGTGCACAAACTTCTCCCAGCTCATGCCTTGTTTGATTTTCTGGGAGGGAATTGCTGGAGGTTTAGAGTGGAAATAATAGATTGTTATTTGGAACACGTGCATTTCTGTGTGTTCTGTTTCTACAGTAATCTGTGTAAACACATTGTTAAAACAGAAACTTTTTCATATTTTAGTAATCAATGTTACAAAATGTAGGTATAAACTACAGAATATGTGAAGCCTGAAGTCCAAAGATCAAATAAACACTTTCACAAAAGGTTCAAGGACAATACAACAGCTAACAGCTTCCGTGGCGTAGCGTTAAGATTTGCTGACTTGTATTCAAGAGGCCACCAATTCGATCCCCACTGCCTCCTATATTTGCCGTTTTCAGTAGTGAGCTGCTCTTATTGTTAATATTATACAGTACACACATACATTTGGTTTGCGTCTGTAACAGACCATGTACATTTATAGTACTGTACTTGTAAAAGTTACCGTTTTTTTTTTTTTCACTTTTATTCTCTCACTCATGATAATGATACATACTACCGCCCCTCCACCAAGGGATCTGACGCTGTTAGTTTTTATTTGAAACCTGGGAATAACTGTAGATGTGAGTGGTGTTTTGAGGCAATGGAACTGGACATTCTCCGATCTGGAGGGAAAAAAGCTGACACACAAACGCTGGTGAATCTGCCTTCGTATCTCACCATCACTTTATTTTTTTTATTTAATTTTATTGAGTGTTCCTGCTCACGCAGAATTAGTATGCATCTTATGGTTTATGATGTTGATGTTGCATCCTCCTTTTCTTTTTCCATCGCCTTTTCTAGTAAGATGTGACGATGAAGTTCCTCTGCAGTATGAGCAATGAACACTCTTCTTTTCACAGTGGCCTCCCTTACATGCCTTACACAGTACATGTGCGTTGATCCTGCTGCACTGAAAAAGCTCATGCCTTCTGGTGCACGATGTCAACACAGCATGGAGAAAAAAAAGAAAGAGACAAATATATGGGACACTAATGCAATATTATTTGAAAACGAACAGCATCAGATCGGGGGTAAATTTATGCTAGCACTGTTACTTAGAGTGACAGGAGGTGGGGAGGTGAGGGTTGTTAGAGTGTGATCGTGATTGAGAAAATAAAACTGAAAAAAGCTAACTTTTAAAAGTACAGTGGAACCTCGGTTCATGAACGTCTCGGTACATGTACAAATCGGTTTACGACCAAAAAGTTCGCCAAACTTTTGCCTCGGTTCATCACCACACACTCGGTATACGAACAAGCCAGTTTCCCTTTCGGTTTGTACATATTCAGTCTCTCCCTGTGCATCAAAAGAGAGACAGCACAACACACACACAGGCGTGGACAAGAGACACACACACACCCCCCCCCCAACACAAAGGCGCACGAGAGAGACACACACACACACAGAGGCACACACACACAGAAGCACGCGAGACAGAGGCACACACACACACACAAGCGCCACGACACAGAGGCACACACAAACACACACACGAGACAGAGGCACACACACACACACACAGGCACGCAAGACAAAGGCACACACACACAGGCGCGCGAGACAGAGGCACACACACAGGTGCTCCAGGCTCGCGAAAGAGACACACACACACACGAAAGAGAGAGAGAGTGAGCGAGAGAGGGAGCGCTAGACGCATAAGGTAGAAAAGGCTTGTTTTTGTTTTCAGTTCTGTTTACAGCAATCGGTTCATAGCGTGCATTGTGGCAATGTTACTTTTCTTGGTGATTTATTAAATTACAGGTTTTTCAAATGTTCATTTTTTTTCCCTGTGCTTAAAACTCATTAAAAAAAGTGTTTTTAGTGAGCGGTTCCTAGCACTATAGCGCGAACTATTGCAGTGTTAGTTTTCTCTGTTGTTCAAGGTTTTCTCAGTGTTATTCAATGTTTTTACATTTAGTTTACTATTACGCTGTGCATTCTATGGTATAATTAACAATATTTGTGCTTAAAAACTAAAAAAATATATATTTACATACAGTTCGTACAGTCTGGAATGGATTAATTGTATTTACATACAATCCTATGGTGGAAATTGCTTCAGTTCATGACCAAATCGGTTTACGACCAGAGTTTTGGAATGAATTATGGTCGTGAACTGAGGTTCCACTGTACCATAAATTTATACTCAATGTCCCATATTTTTCTCTTTTTTTTTTTTTCTTATTGATTACAAGTCAGCAAATCTTACAGCTAAGCCACGGAAGCTATTGTATTGCCCTTGAACCTTTTGTAAAAGTGTTTATTTGATCTTTGGACTTCAGGCTTTACACATTCTATAGTTTATGCCTACATTTTGTAACATTTATTACTAAAATATGAAAAAGTTTCTGTTTTAACAATGCATTTACACAGATTACTGTAGAAACGGAACACACATGAAATGCATGTGTTCCGAATAACGATCTATTACAGGGGTGGGCAAAGTCATTCCTGGAGGGCTGCAGTGGCTGCAGGTTTTTGTTTCAACCCAATTGCTTAATAAGAAGCACTTATTGCTCTAGAAACACTTCTGCTTCATTTTAGTTGTCTCCCTCATTAAGATTTTGAACCCTTATTGCTTATTTAAGTCTTAAACAGCTGCATTTTCGGTTTTTAATTGCTCCTTATTAGCAATAAGATGCAAATGACAAAAGAAACCAGCAGTTATCCATTTTGCTTGTTACCCTTTACACCTGTGTGTATTTATCGTGCACTATTTGGTTTAATTAAATACTTGGAAGGAAAGAGAAGAGAAAAAAGTGAAGGATTGAGAATTACCCATCTGTTTTACACTTCAAAGTATTTGGATGATATCCTTAGAATGGAAGAAAAATCTAGGATATGAGAATGACTTGACATAGCAGAGTTAAAGCACTAACAAGCCATGAAATGTAATTATTAGCAAGGATTGTTTTCTAATTAAGCAACTGGGTTGGAACAAAAACCCGCAGCCACTGCAGCCCTCCAGGAATGACTTTGCCCACCCCTGATCTATTATTTCCACTCTAAAACTCCAGCAGTTCACTTCCAGATAATCAAACAAGGCATGAGCTAGGAGAAGTTTGTGCATGTTCTAAGTCAGTGGGGGGATGGAATAGCAGGCTGCTTGCTGCTTGTCTTAATCGGCACATTTGCAGGACAAAAGACGCTGACAGAGAGGTGTGAATGGATTTAAGGTAGGCCGGATTTACGAGTTTTCTTGTAGGCTCTGGTAATTCTAGTGTTAAATACCTTCTATTTTTGAGTTATCTAATAACTTATTACTAAGGGGTATAATCTGCAGTGATACAAAGAATGTTATATACAATACTATGAATTTCAAAAGAGAAATAACATAAAAGCTAACCAAAACATGCCCTCTTGGTTTTTGCTAAAAATGAAATCAGTATTACATATTATAGGCCTCAGAAATATTCAGAATTATCATGAAATAAACACAGTGTGGTCTTCACAACTTATTTCATCATGCTGTTAAGATTTATGTATACTTAATGCATAAGCTTATGTTACCTTTATATTAACCTTAGTAATCATGAGTGTAAAATTAAGAAAATCAGTAGGGATGAAACAAATGCAAAATGTAAGCAGAGCACAGTACAAGTGAGCAATCGCTGAATGGTTACAATGGATTTGTTTCTAATTTTAAGCAACAATTGACCTTTACACATTAAAAGGCAGGTTTCTGTTGGCTATGTTTGCTTTTCTAATTTCTCTGAACATTCCTAGCTCACAGTAACAAAAGATGTATTTTTTTTAACAGTGTACATGTTGGTGGTTTCCTTTTTACTTTCTATTATCTTTAGGTCCAAAATATGAAGCAGGAATATTCCTCTTAACTTTAATACTGTTAATTGTATAGTTCCTTATTTTGTTTAGAATCTGTAAGTCATCTATCAAGTAAGAAGAATTCAATATAAGAATCATCCATCCATCCATCCATCCATTTTCCAACGGGCTGAATCTGAACACAGGGGTCTGCTGGAGCCAATCCCAGCCAACACAGGGCACAAGGCAGGAACCAATCCCGGGCAGGGTGCCAACCCACCGCAGGACACACACAAACACACCCACACACCAAGCACACACTAGGGCCAATTTAGAATCGCCAATCCACCTAACCTGCATGTCTTTGGAACTGTGGGAGGAAACCCACGCAGACACTGGGAGAACATGCAAACTCCACGCAGGGAGGACCCAGGAAGCGAACCTGGGCCACCTAACTGCGAGGCAGCAGCGCTACCACTGCGCCACCATGCCGCCCAATATAAGAATCAAATGAATTTATTTTAGAATACCTTAAATGACTATTTACATTATTGAAGTTGAAGTATAATAGTACTGCATTTTTAATGTAATCTTTTATTTCTTTATCATTTAAGTTCATTAAATACTACAAGTGACACTATAATCTGTTATCTGCTGTTTTTATGTACTGTATATGGTATATGTTAAAAAAAATGTGGAACATCTGGCTTTTTAGTTTGCATAGGATTGTGTTTTTATGAACGGTTAATGGAAAAATTTACATAAGATTTGAATTTAACTTGAACCCTTACTGTGGAAATGTACTTGAGACGGTAATAAGAAATACTTAAACAGAAAAATGAACAAAGTAACTTGATTTATTACTCAAGTCAGTGCACAATAATTCGTATATGCAAAACTTGCATCTGCCAGAGAAAATTATGTCCTTACCAAAAAAGAAAACCTGAAAAGATATGAAAATACACAAATTCCAAAAAAAACTTTTCAGAATACACAGCTAGAACCCAGAAAACCTTATTATTAATTTACATTCTTCTTATAACATATAGTCTAATAGTCATAAGATTGCATTTTCCTACTTTTACATTAATGGATACTGCACTTGATTACTTTAAAATGATTTCTGTAAGTATTTATAGACTAGTCTTTTAGTCTTGTGTTTTTACCAGATCTTTTCCTGTTAGAAACTGAAACACATTTCATAACTGCCAAGTGTCAAGCACCTAATGTGAGACATAGGATTGTGGCCACTGTGTCACACATTTTGTTTCATAAATGTCACACTTTTAATAAAAGACTATCAGTTAACCTTTATTTCTAGACCTCATTCACATCGACATTTAGTCTGCCACCACAAGTGTGAATATTCCAAAATACCATACACAGCCAGAAGTCATCTATTGAATTATACTGTGTCCATATGGTTCTATTGGATGTAAAACATATCCTATTGCAGTAAATAAAACTGTTTAACAATTATGTGATCAGTATCTGTAGTTCCTTTCAAATTTCATATTCTCTCGTGTGCCTGTAAACTTCTGTAATTTGGTCATTGCTGCTGAATTTGATGCTACAGCTTACCAAAAGGAAGGTTAGCATCAGTTGTAGAACAGACTGTGATTGCCCATTTTGCTTGGCTTTGGCTCACAAGTCCTTTGCTTAGAAAGCATCTACCAGATACTCTTACATTTACACAGTTGATTATTGAACGAAGAGACATAACTCGGTGATTGCCGGCCACGATGGACAAAACTTTTGTACAAATTGTTAAGAAAAAGTTTGGGTTTATTGAGAGTTTGACACTGGTTTCATCCAATGTCAAAATGTCAACTCCTCCCTTTGTAGCTCATAGCAAACACGAGAGCTGTGCTCTCTCTACATGTTCTCCCTGCTCTCATCCTGACTGTAACTCTGCTGCATACAGCAGGACCCTGTTGGCTAGGGGAGTGACCTGACATTTGCGCGATAGACATATGAGCGCCGACAAAATAGCGCCCATTAAAACGCGGCGTCAAAATCGCGCCGACAAAATCGCTCAGATAAAATCGTGCCGACAAAAACGCGAAAGTTTCATTAAATATGAATTACTAGTTTAAAGCATATATAATAATGTTTATTTTAGAAGTCAATATTATGAGACACGGCACACAGATAGTCCTTAAGATCACACCCTGCATGTGTAGGAAGAATTGCAGCAAGACGTCTTGATAGTTGAGCGTATTTAGATTTGCTGGCTGCCTGACTGCTGGTAATTCCGCTTTGTATACAATTGCGTCTCAATCGACCAACGTAATTGTCCTCCCAGTAAACATTCTGGAGATTGTCGGGTCTACTCTCGCTCAGTTCATCGAAAGCGGACCCAACATCTTCCGGAGGAACGAAACTCAGTGCAATTAGCATCTTTGAATACAGTTACTGTATAACCTATCACATAATGTGTACGTAATGCGCAAGTACGCGTCCCACTCTCTTGGCCTCTCTCGCGATTTTGTCGTGGTGATTTTGTCGGCGCACATTTGTCGAAAACCAGTTAGCAAGTTTGTCGCCGCTCATTTGTCTGTCGCAGTTTTGTCGGGGCTCATATGTCTATCGCGCTTTTGTCTGTGAACCGGCTAGGGGGTGACCACAACAAAGGCTAAAGTGATCCCCTTTACTCCAAAGGGCAACCTGGTGCTGGACTGGAAGAGTGAAAAACTGTCTGCATTATTGTTACAAAAGCATGCCACAAGTCCAAATCTTGATAAAATAAAGTGAGATGTACGAGCAAGAGAGAGTTTATACAAAAGTCACATGTTCGTCTTGCTAAAGACAGGAGTGAATTCTGATTGCACAATATCCAGCAGACATATAGATAGATAGATAAATAGATAGATAGATAGATAGATAGATAGATACTTTATTAATCCCAAGGGGAAATTCACATACTCTAGCAGCAGCATACTGATAAAAAAAAATATTAAATTAAAGAGTGATAAAAATGCAGGTATAACAGACAATAACATTGTATAATGTTAACGTTTACCCCCCCCGGGTGGAATTGAAGAGTCGCATAGTGTGGGGGAGGAATGATCTCCTCAGTCTGTCAGTGGAACAGGACAGTGACAGCAGTCTGTTGCTGAAGCTGCTCCTCTGTCTGAAGATGATACTGTTCAGTGGATTCTCCATGATTGAAAGGAGCCTGCTCAGCACCTGTTGCTCTGCCACGGATGTCAAACTGTCCAGTTCCGTGCCTACAATAGAGCCTGCCTTCCTCACCAGTTTGTCCAGGCGTGAGGCGTCCTTCTTCTTTATGCTGCCTCCCCAGCACACCACCATGTAGAAGAGGGCACTCACCACAACCATCTCATAGAACATCTGCAGCATCTTATTGCAGATGTTGAAGGACGCCAGTCTTCTAAGGAAGTATAGTCGGCCTGTCCTCTCTTTCACAGAGCATCAGTATTGGCAGTCCAGTCCAATTTATCATCCAGCTGCACTCCCAGGTATTTATATGTCTGCACCCTCTGCACACAGTCACCTCTGATGATCACAGGGTCCAGGAGGGGCCTGGGTCTCCTAAAATCCACCACCAGCTCCTTGGTTTTGCTGGTGTTCAGGTGAAAGTGGTTTGAGTCACACCATTTAACAAAGTCCTTGATTAGGTTCCTATACTCCTCCTCCTGCCCACTCCTGATGCAGCCCACGATAGCAGTGTCATCAGCGAACTTTTGCATGTGGCAGGACTCCGAGTTGTATTGGAAGTCTGATGTATATAGGCTGAACAGAACCGGAGAAAGTACAGTCCCCTGCGGCGCTCCTGTGTTGCTGACTACAATGTCAGACCTGCAGTTCCTGAGACGCACATACTGAGGCCTGTCTGTAAGATAATACACAATCCATTCTACCAGTTATAAATCTACTCCCATCTTTGTCAGCTTGTCCCTAAGGAGCAGAGGCTGGATGGTGTTGAAGACGCTAGAGAAGTCCAGAACCATAATTCTTACAACACCACTGCCTCTGTCCAAGTGGGAGAGGGATTGGTATAGCTTATAGATGATGGCATCCTCTGCTCCCACCTTCTCCTGGTATGCAGCAGCTGTTCCATGGTCTTCATCACATGTGACATCAGGGCAGAAGTCATTCAGCTCACTAGGATGTGATACCTTTGTAAATTCCTGTCTATAGAAAATAGCAACCTGCACATTATGTACATATCTATCTGTACATGTCTACTTGTAAATTCCTGTCTATAGAAAAAAGCAACCTGTATATTATGTTCATATCCATTTGCAAATTCCTGACTACAGTTAATAGCAACTTGTATATCTTGTTCATCCATTGTAAATTTATAAGTATAGTTACTAGCAATCTGTATATTATGCTCACATAATATCATTCTGTAATAGTTATCCATAGCCTTTCCCTGCACATATCCCTTTTAGGTGTACTTAGAACTTATACCTTTATCCTGCACTTTCTGCTAATTACACTTCTGGTTAGACCTAAACTGCATTTCGTTGCCTTGTACTTGTACATGTGTAATGACAATAAAGTTGAATCTAATCTAATCTAATCTAATCTAATA
>JANRMT010062856.1:85366356-85404477 GCA_026402145.1 Polypterus bichir lapradei
TACTTGTACATGTGTAATGACAATAAAGTTGAATCTAATCTAATCATATATATATATATATATATATATATATTAAATTAAAATATCTTGGGTTGAGATGTGATCATCTTGGAGAGATACTTTGAAGACCCTACTTACAAACAATTTCTCGGAGACACTTTAACGTCCTGCAAGACAAGGAAGTTCAGCCCCCCTCCCCCTTCACAACGCGAGTGGCAAAAACGTGAAGTGGCTAGTGTGAAGCGCCACCCCTAGGGGGATTTGGGGTTGGGTGAACAAAGCAAGTAGAGGGCAAAGCCCTCTAGTGTGTGTGTGTGTATATATATATACAGTGGAACCTTGGTTTACGAGTAACTTGGTTTACGAGTGTTTTGCAAGATGAGCAAAAATTTTTAATAAATTTTGACTTGATAAACGAGCGATGTCTTGCAATACGAGTAGTATGGATACACTTTGTCTGCTGAGCGTCATGTGATCACAACTGAGCTGATGGTGGTTCTCTCTCTCTCCTTATCTCGCTCGCTCACCCACCCAGCGCGTCTTTCTCTCTCTCCTTATCTCACTCGTTTGCTCGCCCAGCGCGTCTCTCTCTCTCCTTATCTCGCTCGCCCAGCGTGTCTCTCTCTCTCCTTATCTCGCTCGCTCGCTCGCCCAGCACGTCTCTCTCTCTCCTTATCTCGCTCGCCCAGCGCTCTTTCTCTCTCCTTATCTCGCTCGCTCGCTCGCCCAGCGCTCTCTCTCTCTCCTTATCTCGCTCGCTCGCTCGCCCAGCGCGTCTCTATCTCTCTCTCACTCTCTCTGGCAATCGTCTCCTATTCTCCGTCTGAGTCTGTGTGCTTCACTCATATAGTCCACATCCGTACGAGCGTATACTGTTTACTACAGCATTGTGACTGTGTGTGTGTGTGTGTGCGCTGTGAAGTGCGAGTCCCCATCTTGCTCCCCAAAACACGAAGCTGAGTCTCAGTACTTTATCACCAGCTTTATTGAGCTTGAAACAGCAACAGCGCTGTTATTTATTGTAGTGGGATCTTTATAATGTTCCTTGACCCATTGACGACAGGCGCTTATAGCATGTCTGCGATCTTTTTGGATGCGCTTATACGGCGAACTGCTACAGCGCTGGGAGACTGCGATTGCTTTGGGCTGCTCTTCCGCATGTCGTCCCGTTGGGTGGAATCCCATATGAGTTTAGAAACTCACACCAGCCATGATTCTTTTTAAAGGTAAAGTGTAGGTTAATTTGTATTATGTATTTTACTTTATATTTTGTATTAATTTTGTATTAATCATTTTTATATGAATAGTTTTGGGTTGTGGAACGAATCATCTGAGTTTCATTTCTTATGGGGAAATTCGCTTTGATATACAAGTGCTTTGGATTGCGAGCACGTTTCCGGAACGAATTATGCTCGCAAACCGAGGTTCCACTGTATATATACTGTATATATATATATATTTATATATATATACGTATCCATCTATTATGCTTATGTTATGAATAAATTGTATTATTTCATTTACTGCAGAAAGTGTGTTTAGGTTATTTGTTTAAAAATAGTCTATTACTTTGTCCAATTCGCAAACAGAGAAAGCTAAACTTATTTAATGGAGACTTTTGCTAATTTCTGAACTTTACAGATCTCTCCATAATTCTTGCCTCACGGCTGGATGGTAGAGCAGAGATCCCGCACACATAGAACACAGTGTACAGTTACATATAAAGTAAGTCATAGACACTATTAAAGGGACAATGTGTGCTAATGAAAGATTTATAAAGTTCATATATGTCAAAGTAAGATCATTTGAGAACATGAGACTTATTTTGCAAACTTAAATGAAATGTGGGTAACAGTTCAGGTGTTGCAAAAATGCATCTATTATTCATTTACTCTTATGTAACAAACTTTTTCTTTTGGTCTTCATAAAACTTATAAAAATATCAGTCGATAGGTTATTCATGTCTGTGCAGTGGTGCATATTAACACGATCATAAAATTACTTGTTAATATGTTAATATGTCTACACTAAATATGTAATATTAAGAGAAATGCATCTCAGTTAAGCCACCTCAGACCTGTTCAAAGTGAAGTCTTTTTAGTAGGTCACATTTCGGAGATGAATAAACACTTTACTGATGCTTTGTAAGCGGTATGAAGACTGAGAGAAATGTATGTTAAGTTATTGTTAACTAATGGTAAATAAGCAAAAGATAGATTTTATAAAAAGAGTTATAGAAAGAAAGAACAATTTTTACATTTTTGTTTAAATTAAAATAAAAAAATTTAAATGAATTTAAAATTTAAAATTAAAAAAAAGCATGAGAATTTGTTGCACATTAGAAAAAACAAAGACAAGTGAACAGTTTGAAATTGTGGTAGCACCCAGAAATATCTGCAACCGTCGATACTGAGTTGCACTAAAAGCTTCAAGCATTCCAGCTTATCTATAGATTTAACACACCATAATGAGGACATCTTAATGCTACTATTTCAGCATCAAATGTAAATATAACTAATTTTAAGTGTAAAAGATTATGTATAGTTGATCAGTGAAATTCAGCAAAGTCTTTTTCGCAGCGAATATGCTGCATGGTTCGCCATGTTATGCTTTGTGAGGTCAGTGTGACATCACAGAGCTGTAATAGCCATGTGCAGAAATTTCACACATGTGAACTGTAAGATTGTTGCTGCTCTGATTTGGGCATGCATGATGTTATGACCTAATCAGTACTTAAACCTTCTCCCTGCATAAAAATATACTTGCAGTTTTTATTATTATTATCTGATATTATCTGATCATAATGTAAATATTATGAGTATTGCCACCAAATATTACAACACTGATCCCAAGAAACACATAACTTCAGTTCTCAAATCAAAATTGCTTCACAAGGATGCCAACTGCATTGATAAGGACTCACAAGCAGGTCTCCAATTTGAAGAAGAAATCACATGGCTACAAGGTACAGTGTCTTTAACATGGAGTTGCTTCTTTACAATATTAAATTCATTGTTGCTGAGCAGCTGGAGTTCTTGATTGCTTCCATTCAGCAGAGCTTTTGGGATTAATTGGAGATATCCAGCTTGACTTAAAGGAGTTTAAAGATTAGCAGAAGAAGATCTCTACAAAGCTGGGAAAACCATCCATAATTATAGGCCATTACGAAAAACAGATTACAATGTAGGAAGAAAGGGTAATCTGTTATGGGCAAATTATGCTCCACATTCCTCCCGTCTCTCTGCTCTTCCTGTAGAAAAGTGTCTTTGGATTTTCACTTAGAACCATGACCAGGGTCATCTTAACAGATGGGCATGCTGGGCAGATACCCGGGGCCCCATGAGCACAGGGGTCCCATGCTTATCTATGTATGTTGTGACTTTCTGAGTGGTTGTGTAGGTAGGGAAGCCAGTGCACTGCTTTGCCTACAGGCCTATAATGCTATTAAGACGGACCTGACCGTAACTCCACTCTAAGGCCACTGTGTTGATATTCAGGTTGTTTTGAAAGCCAGAATAACCCTCAATTTGTAATTCAAAGGCCAAGGTGTCTTATTCTTACCAGATATTTCCAGCCCTGAAAAAAGAGAAGAAGTCAGAGTTTAATCCATTCCTAGAATGCATTAAGGTCACCCACACAATTGGCTATGTTTGCTATGATGACCCAGCATAAACTATGGATACCATTGAAAACTTCTGCTCTGCCAGTGTGTTTCCTTTGTAATGGCAACTACCAGCTGATACATCCCAGGATGCATGGCATTGTTTGGGGGAATTTCTTCCTAAACATACAGTATGTATGGATGAACTGGTGATGTCTATGGCAGATTATACATTCAGTGGGGTTTGAGACAAGTTTCAGCAGCATGATCAAGTCCTTATATTCATCTCTCATGTTAGTGATTCTTACTAATTTGAATATTTCTGATCCCTTACAAATATTTAAAGGTGCCAGTCAGGGATGCCTCTTTTCCCGTTGCTCTTCAATCTTTCCCTCAAGTCCTTATCAATTGCCACAAGAACACATAAGTTAATTACCCCATCTCGATGTATGGCGACCACCATAAAATATCACTGCATGCAGATAATATTCTACTCTGCCTGGGTATTACCCTTACAAACATTCTAAAATATTTTAATTCCTACAGATGTCTTTCATCCTTCAAAATAAGTTGGTGAAAACTGGCTCAATTACCACTAAATAAACCTTAACTTTGTAAGGTTTGTCTCTTTATCTACCTCCATTAAGCATTAGGCACTGATATCTTTCCATCGCTGCAAGACACCAAAACCCTTCTTTATCAGGGGACACTCAATAATGTGAGAGAATCTCTAAATTCATGGTCATCTATGCCCCATTCTTCTCAATTCTAGATGAGGTATTATTAACATTAGTATAGTTCCCCGCCTCAGTTTTGTTGGAATGCTTCCACATTGTTTTACATTGTTAAATGATCTGATATGGTACAGCTGGTCAGACTTTTGGAAACCTCTTAGTCCCGGCCAAATCCCTAATCCTTAACTTTACATGGCGCAAATGCAGTGCTGGTCCATGTCTTGGTGATAAACTCAGGCTCCTTTGTTCTCTGTTCTTTGTAAGTTGAATGTGTCAGGGATGGGTTGAGATTGATTGCATTAAGGGGTGAAGTGGTATTTGGTGCCGAATACCAGGTTTTATTTTAATTCTTGTTAAATGTTGGCTCTTGTATTTCAATAAAAAATTGATCACAAAAAATAATTTCTGTGTAGCCTTGGCTTTAAGGTTGAGTTTGCTATCTTGTTGAAAAACAAACCTCCCAAGGCCCAGGTTTCCTCAACGATTTCCCTATCTTATTGCATTGATTAGACCCTCACAAGCCTTCAAGGGTGTACTAAAGAAAAGCCACACAAGAGCATCATGTAGTCAACACTATGCTTCACAGGATGGCATGGGGATGGTGTGTTTTTGATAATGTGCAGTGGCTGCCTTACGCAAATGTAATGCCAAATCTAAAGGCCAATAAGCCCAAATTTCCTTCTTTCTGCTTACTTCACAGTCTCCCATTTGCCTTGTAACACACTCTAGTCAAAATGGCATGTGTTTTTTTTAACTTTCTTTTTTTCCACTGTCCCATAAAGCTATGACTAGTGAAACACAAGGCAGCAGTTGTTGTATGCACAGTCTCTCCAATCTCAGCTTCCTGGTGGTCTTCTTCCATGATTACTCAGGTTTTGTGGAGAGCGTGATCTAGGCAGATTTACAGCTGTGCCACAGACTTTCAATTTCTTAATGATTGACTTAACTTATTCTTGTGTCCATCCCAGATTTATATTTTTCAATCTTTTCACAGAGGTGTTTCATTGTATAAGTTAGGCTGTGATATTGACGCACAAGTTGGTCCTTCCAGATAATGTACATTTATACTACAGTCAGTTGAAACTTCTTGACTACAGACAGGTGGCCTCCATTGATCTACTTTTGTGACTTCTAAAACCAATTGGCTGCACCAGTGATGATTTAGATGTGTCATATTAAAGGAGCTGAATACTTCTGTAATCAGCTATTTTGCCTTTTATATTTGGAACTAACAAAATACCCGTGCTTTGCAGCGGACAAGTAGTGTGTTAAACTACGTTATTTTAAAAATAACGTAACATGATTGTCAATGTAATTGTTTTGTGACTGTTATGAGTGTTGCTGTCATCAAGGATTTGATTATCATTATTTGTTTCAATCAGGTTCGTATTTGGAGGATGTGTTGTGTTCAAGTTACATTCCATGTTTGTCAACCGTTGTAAAGATAACAGGTTTCATTCATCAAAGTGTTCACTACCCAAATCGGTACTCGTGAATCTAAGATGATTAACAGGCATTCCCGGTATTAAGTTGTGGATTTGCCTGTGAATATTTAGCAGCAGCGTGTCTATGAACTTAATTTAAACTTAAGCTTTACACCTTGCTCTCCTATTGATATGTCTACAAAGGCTTGTTCAGATTCAGAAGGTTGTTCCTTTCTTACTGCATCAATAAACAGCTCGTCTTCCTCTTTATCTGAGACATCACACACTGCATGCACGGGTTTACCTTTCCCAGTCCTGCAAACTTTAGCGAAGTGGTTCAATTTACCACATTTTTTACACTGTCTTCCTTTAGCTGGACATTGACTTTTATCCACCGTGTGTTTTGTTTCTGCAGTAGCTGCACTTATGAATATGCTTGTATGTTTCACACGCTTCATATTCTTTTGCTACCTTCTCAATTGTGTAATGCGTTTTTGTTCAGCGCTCTTTGGAGCTCTTGCTTTTTGTCTGCGTACTGTGTTCACAGTCAGTTCACGTGAGCCATTCGGAGTACATGCATCGAAGGTTCTCAGCTGTGGTTGTGCTATCTCGTGCAATCTTGCGATGTCCACGGCTTTATTTAATGTTAGCTCAGACCCGGTACTTAAAAGTTTCTCTTGCACTTTCACTGAGATTGTGCCAAACACTATTCTATCCCTGACCATCTCATCTTCATTTGCATAAGCACAGTCCTTCACCAACAATTTTAACTCCATTACAAAGTGATCAAAAGTCTCGTTTAAACCCAGCGTCTTCTCATTAAACTTGTATCTCGCAAATATCTTGTGCGATCTTACGATGACAACGGCATTATTTAATGTTAGCTCAGACCTGGCACTTAAAAGTTTCTCCCACACTTTTGCTGAGTTTGTGCCAAACACTATTCTATCCCTGACCATCTCATCTTCATTTGCATAAGCACAGTCCTTCACCAGCAATTTTAACTCCGTTTCAAAGTGATCAAAAGTCTCATTTATACCTTGCGTCTTCTCACTAAACTTGTATCTTGCAAAAATCGTATTCGTCTTAGGCATGACAAATGCCTCGTAGCGGCAGCGTGTCTGCTGCTGACGGACAGCCTTATATGGGCAGGCACTCAATTACATGGGAGGCGTGGGTATGGGGGACGCAATATAGGCAGGCAGCCAACTACGTGGGAGGCGTGGTGATGGGTGACGCAACTCGGCCTCACACGGCGATCAAGCTGCAGGCTATGGCTGTATATATGTACGTAAGTAGGATTCAGTTATGACCGTTACGTGTAGAATTTCGAAATGAAACCTGCTTAACTTTTGTAAGTAAGCTGTAAGGAATGAGCCTGCCAAATTTCAGCCTTCTACTTACACGGGAAGTTGGAGAATTAGTGGTGAGTCAGTCAGTCAGTCAGTGAGTCAGTCAGTAAGGGCTTTGCCTTTTATTAGTATAGATTAATTTAGACAAATGTTCACATTCTATTTACATTTTGAGATTAGAGATTCTTTTTCTGTTCATCAGCATCACATAAGCCAAATGAAATGTACTTTATTTCAATATTATATACTGTAATAACAAAATGTGAAAAGAAAAGGGAGAAATGTTGTTTATAGGCAGTGTATCCCATGGCTGATTTGGTGTCTCAAAGTTGAATGCCCAGACAATGCAATTGAACATGAACTATCAAAGCCTCATTAGAATGCCAGGATGTAACTGTCCACCTTTTCTGGATCAGCAAATTGGTTGCATTCCAGGGATTCTAAATGGCACTTCATTAACACTAGAATTACCAGAGCCTACGAAAAAACTCGTAGATCTGTGCCACCTTAAAACGCTTCGCACCTCTCCGTCAGCGTCTTTTGTCATTTAAATGTGTCGATAAGCAGCAAGCAGTCTGCTATCACATCCCCCACTGACACACAGTTTTCTCAGCTCAAGTCTGTTTACCTGCGTGTCAGTTGCTTGGAGTTGTATAGAGTGAGAAGTCAAGCAAAATCACACCTTTTATAAATACTATATCGTTATTTGGAACACATGCATTTCATGTGTGTTCCGTGTCTACAACGATCTATGTAAACACATCGTTAAAAAAAAAGTTTTTCATGTTTTAGTAAGAATTGACAAAATGTAGACTCGAAGTTTATAATGTATGAAGCCTGAATTCCAAATATCAAAGAAACACTTTCACAAAAGGTACAAATATAACAGAACAAGAGAAAATTGTGCGCTGGTGGGATAGCAGACTGCTTGCTGCTTATTAACACATTTAAAGGACAAAAGACACTGACGGAGAAGTGAGAAGCGATTTAAGATGGGACGGATCTACGAGTTTTTTCGTAAGCTCTGGTAATTCTAGTGTTAAGTTTTTACTGGCTCTGACACAAATCTGCTCCTGATGGGTCCCCGAGAGCAGTCATTTCACTCTACATGCCCTGCTCCTGAACTATCTGCTCAAAGCTCCTCATAGTTTGGGATAAAGAGCAAATTTTATTTGCTACCAGAAAGTCACATGAGCTAAGCCCATACAACGCCTTCTATGGTTGAGTGTTACTTCTTACTTTCAAGTGTGCTGTTTAAGTTCAAGTTCTCTCGGTATTTCTATAATTTCTGGTGGTATCACAACTTTTGCATTGATTATACCCGTCCACGATGCCTCAGAGGAACTCTGAGGATTGCTTTTGTGTTTAGACTGTTCTAACAAAGTCTCCACTGTCTTCCATTTTAATGTAGCCACTAAATATTTTGCTGCTCCCTAAGAGGACCATCATTTGGGCCAGACTATCAAACTGAAGCATGCCTAAAATACCATCCATAAGGAACATCTATCTTTGTGCCTAATACTGCATAAATATCTGATAGTACAGCATTAATAAAATGCTGTATTAGAGAAAGTGCATCAGTCTTAACCAGAAGTGGAAGATGGCAAAGCTACAGCTAAATGACGATGAACTCAGATATACAGATTCACCAGCTCCCTACTAAAGAGATACACCACAGGGAATAGAAAGCTTGCCTGTTGAAAGAGTCCCCCTCGGAATCTGAGATCGAAGTGATTCGAGTCGACTTGGCAACATCAACCCCACACGCGCCAATCGCACACTGGGCCAAATGAGTTTTACCCCTGCTCCTACTCGAGCCAATGACAACGGAATCTGGGCGTTTTAGCAATGCAAGCGGGGGCTCAAGTCTAGATCACCTCTGTCATCTCAGGTAGGTGTTGACATCCAAAGCCACTTTGACCCTCTCCGCTCCTCCACCATGCCAGCAGACCGTGGTGATGTACAGTACTTGTTACTGGGAATTTGATTCTACGCCATCTCAGTATTTCAATGTAAAACTTTTGTTTCTTGTTTTCCTGGTGCACGAGTACAAGGCATTACGAGATGAGCCCCGAAATCTAAGCACATCTCACCTGTTTTAGCATCATTACATTGGCTAACTGTGTCCTTTAGAATAAATTTCAAATTACTGCTAATGGTATATAAAGCACTGAATAATCTTGCTACCTTGTGTATTTTGAAGTGAACAGTCAGCATGGGTTCAGAAGAGGGAGGTCGTGTTTTACTAACATGCTGGAATTCTATGAGGAGGCAACAAAGGATACGATCAAAGTGGAGCTGATGATATTATTTATCTGGATGTTCAAAAAGCATTGGATAAAGTGCCACATGAGAGGTTGGGCATCAAATTAAAAGAAGTGGGAGTTTAGGGTGATGTTTTTAGATGAGTGCAGAATTGGCTCAGACACAGGAAGTAGAGGGTGATGGTGCGAGGAACCTCATCAGAACTGGCCAACGTTAAGAGTGGTGTTCCACAGGGGTCAGTGCTAGGGCCGCTGCTATTTTTAATATATATAATTGATTTAGATAGGAATATAAATAACAAGCTGGTTAAGTTTGTAGATGATACCAAGATAGGTGGATTAGCAGATTATTTGGAATCTGTTTTATCATTACAGAAGGACTTGGATAGCATACAGGCTTGGGCAGATTTGTGGTAGATTAAATTTAATGTCAGTAAATGTAAAGTATTACACATAGGAAGTTAAAATGTTAGGTTTGAATACACAATGGGCGGTTGGAAAATTGAGAGTACACCTTATGAGAAGGATTTAGGAGTCATAGTGATGTTCAGAAGCCATTAAGGAGGCTAACAGAATGTTAGGTTATATAGCACGATGTGTGGAGTACAAGTCCAAGGAGGTTATGCTCAACCTTTATAATGCACTGGTGAGGCCTCATCTTGAGTACTGTGTGCAGTTTTGGTCTCCAGGCTACAAAAAGGACATAGCAGCGCTAGAAAAGGTCCAGAGAAGAGCAACTAGGCTCATTCCAGGGCTACAGGGGTTGAATTATGAGGAAAGATTAAAAGAGGCGAGCCTATACAGTTTAAGCAAAATAAGATAAGAGGTGACATGATTGAAGTGTTTAAAATTATGAAGGGAATTAGTACAGTGGATCGAGACTGTTATATTAAAATGAGTTCATCAAGAACACGGGGACACAGTTGGAAACTTGTTAAGGGTAAATTTCGCACAAACATAAGGACGTTTTTCTTTACACAAAGAACGATACACACTTGGAATAAGCTACCAAGTAGTGTGGTAGACAGTAAGACAGTAGTGACTTTCAAAACTCGACTTGATATTTTTTTGGAAGAAATAAGTGGATAGGACTGGCGTGCTTTGTTGGGCTGAATGGTCTGTTCTAATGTTCTAATGTCTGTCCCCTTAACCTCAGAATGTCTAACACTGCTTGCCTTATTATACCGAGAGCTAAGTGAAAAAGAAGTGGTAAGGTGGTCTTTTGCTGTTATGCACTAAAAATATGGAATGCTTTATTGATAGAGATATGCCAGGCTAATACCATTGATCAATTTAAAAAACTATTAAAAGCCTACTTTTTCGATTTGGCCTTTTCTAAATTCACTTCTTTTCTACTTTTAATAGATTATATATGCATTGCATCCATATACTTCATGGATGTGCTGTCATTATTAATCCCTACTTTTCTCTGTTTTCTTTTCTGGTTTCTCTGTGGTGGTGTGTTATGCCACCACCTTATCGCAGTATTATGCAGCGATTTGTGATGATGGAATGAAAAGAGATACTCTGTCTACAAAACCAACTGCATCAAATTTTCTAAAATAAAAATTAAAAAAAGTAAGATTGACTTTAGAAGAAGGCAGCACGGTAGTGCAGTGGTAGTGTTGCTGCTTCGCAGTAATGAGACCTGGGTTCGCTTCCAGGGTCCTCCCTGCGTGGTTTGCATGTACTCCCCATGTCTCCGTGGGTTTCATGCGGGTGATCCGGTTTCCTCCCACAGTCCAAAGACTTGCAGGTTAGGTGCATTGGCGATCCTAAATTGTCCTTGGTGTGTGTGTGTGTGCTCTGCGGTGGGTTGGTGCCCTGCCCGGGGATTTGTTCCTGCCTTGTGTTGGCTGGGATTGGCTTCAGCAGACCCCTGTGTTAGGGTATAGCGGGTTGGAAAATGACTGACTTTAGAAGGTCTATGTTAGGTAGAATGCCCAAGTTGGGGCTGGATTGTTTTTTGGCCTGAAACCCCTGCAGATTTTGATTTTTTCTTCTCTAGCATCTCACCCCTAAAGTTTTTTTTGTTTTTTCTGTGCTTCCTGGTCATCTGACCATAGGATAGAGATTATCGTAGTCAGTGAACTTAAAAAAATATCCAAATTAGGAATCTACGACTTGTATATCTGTGTCATGTAAGTGCATATTGATTATTTATAAATTATTTTTATATATTATTTATAATAATATAAGTTATATATAAGTTTCTATTTCTAACTTGCTGTTTTTTTTCTCTAGTAACTCTTGTTTTATATTGTGTAAAGCACAATTCATTGTATGAAAATGTGTTATAGAAATAAAAATGTTGTTGGCCGACATCCAGGATTAATCAGCTAAGGCAAACTGCACTATTACTTTTACAACAGGAAAACTCTAGAAATGTGACTCATAGTGGGCCAGTATTTTAGAACCCACACTCCTCTCAATTCAATTGGTTCTAAAGAAGACTTCAATAGGAAGTTAGGGTTAGAGATTTAGTTTGACAGTTTCATTATTATGATTCTAGTCACTAAAATTGTTAGAAAAATACATTTTTAGTTAAACAAAGCTGCAGTAAACAGATGAATTAGGAGACAGATAGATTATTACCTATGCATCTGCGTACACATTGCAGACAGCTTAATAGCTTTGGTGATAGTAATTATCCGCTAAACCAGGGGTTGGTGCTATTCTAATGTCTTCTCTTCTCATCCCTATGCAGAATGAACGATTAAGAGCCACTCCATCGCTGACATAACTTCCATTGTCTGTTCACCAGGACCCGCACTTTCCTGCCACATGACCACTTATACCCAAGAACAAGCCATCTTGATTCAAGATTATTCCTGAAGTCACATCTGAGAATATGTCTCTGCAATTATTGCATGATGTTTTGTTTTCCAAAACTTTCAGTTATACAGGGTCACCAAAGTGGTGCCCTGACTCTTTATCTTTGTCTGTCTTCTCTTTTACAGTGGCATAGCTGTCAGGATTTTCTGGAAAGATGACAGAACAGCAGGACCTGAATACCACTATCACAACCATGGCAACAGAACTGCAGTCCCTGAGGGTCCAGGAGGCAAGCACTGAACTCAGCTCTCCGACAGGACCTGTCACGCACTCCATTGCAGATATTGTTATCATTACACCTGGAAGATGACATTGAGAAATATGTTCTTATTTTTGAGATAACTGCTGTCCAACATCACTGCACATTTGTGAGGAGCGGGCACAAATACTGATACCATTCCAGAAGGTAGAATTATTACGACCTCAAAAAGAAAGATGCTGCTGATTACATTTTCCTGAAGGCCAAGGTGTTAAAGAGGTATGGCATCCTACCTTGACAAGCAGGGTTATGTAAGGAGTGGAGATCTGACACAAAGCAGTTAGCTTACTCCCAGGCATTCGATGTCTGGGGGAAAGCAGGGCTTTAGCTGCAACTAGATGTCAATGATGGCAAAAAAGTTGTTGAACGGTTAGTATGTGACATCTTAGTCAATGTCCTCCCTGTGTTCCTCGCCGAGTCAGTCCACAGGCAGTATAAAGACATGAATGTCCTCATTGAAAACATTGAACAGCACAGAGTGGTCTCTCAAAGTAAACGATCAGGACAGTCTGCTCACCAATCTACCTAGATAGGGCAAGTCACCAAAATCAAGCCTATCCACCATGACATGGAATCCACAGCAAAGACCAAGGAGAAACACATGCCTCCCCTCAGCTGTTTCTAATGCAGGGAGGCTAGCCACATCATCCCCAAATGCTTGCGGACTGATAATCTGCAGTTGGGCACACGGAGGAAGGCATTTTGCTTTTGCTAATCCCTTATCCATTCCCTTTACAGGGTTGGTGGTGGTGAATGGACATTGGGTTACCACATTCATAGATTCCGGCAGCAACATTTCCACTGTTGCTCGCTGCTGTGTGGTCCCACGACAGTACAATATTGGCTCAACCTGTCTAACCTGTATCTACAGGAATACCCAGTGGTACAGTTCTGCCTCCTGTTTCATCACTTATGAGTGATGATATGCACACTAAAGGTGGACGTTATGCAGAACCCACCTTACCTGCAGTTGGACTGGTCTAAGAGTAAAAGCGGTAAGGCAACAACTACTCCTAGGATTGTACTGGACCTTGCTTTAGTCTCAAACTGTCTCCACACCGTGCCCTCAACTGACTGGGGAGCAAGCCATTTGACTACCCAATATGACATGGCCAACAACATGCCAACCTGTGCCGACGTCTCCATGGAGACCAACACCAAGATATCACAGTTGATTGCCCTGCCCCCCCGAGGTCACGTCAGAGCTATTTTCAATTTAGGCAAACTTCAGTTTCTTTCAAAGGAGAACAATGGAACGAAGATTCCCTTAAGTTTGCCAAGAATATAGTTGTTCTAATTAATGGAAAGTGCACTGACCATCCACGGGGCTGCATTTTGTTCTAAACAATGACTTACTACATATATCGCGTAACAGAACATGATGATGAAGTTAGGCCGCTGCTGCTAATCTCAAAACTAGCTCACAGCCACATCTTCCAGGAACTGACATGTTGCTGAGAAGATGCTCAAGTGTATTAAGCTCAGTTTTTATTGGCCTAGGATCAATGAGGACATCTGGACCATACTCCTCTTGTCCCCATGCCGCTGATTGACATCCCATTTGAACACATAAGGGTCGACAATGTAGGACCTTTTGAACCCTCCACAAGAAGACAGAAATTCATCCTTGTTTTGTTAAACTAAGATATGCAATATCCTGAGGCTATCCCCTTGAGAGCAGCTAATTCCAAGAACATCAGGTGCATCACTAATTAGATGACAAGGCATTTGCCTACTTGAGGGACATCAGGCCTAGAGGGCCCAGTGTCTCTTTCCAATATTTATTCTGCTTGACAGCTTGGCCCATCATTGGCCTTCATGGTTACAAGAAGAGCAACATTTACGTATATAGCACATTTTCATACAACAATGTAGTTCAAAGTGCTTTACAAGATGACAAAGAGAAAGTTACAAGAAAAGAAAAACAATTAAAATTAGGTAACAATATTAAAGAATAAGTAACAACAAAACAAGGTAAGGTCAGATAGCTGGGAGGACAGAAAAACAAACAAAAAAAACTCCAGTTAGACAAGAGGAAAAAAAACCCAAACAAACAACATCTGCAGGGGTTCCACATTATTAACATGGGGAATTTAAATTAGTATTTCAGATTGTAGGTGCATAATAACAAAATGCTGCCTTACCACTTCTTTTAAGCTTGTGTCTTGGAATTATAAGCAGACCTCCATTCGAAGATTTAAGGTTATGACTTGGAGTGTAGGGGAGCAGGCATTCCAAAATATTGGATACAGCAAGATTATTTAAGACTTTATAAAGCATTAGTATAAATTCTGTATATTTAAAACATATTTTAACAGTATGTTTTTGTTGGTACATCTGATAATTGTTAAAGTAGATTGAATTAACAAAATGTGTGCCCTGTCCGGGATTTATTCCTGCCTTGAGTCCAATGCTTGCAATGACACTCTGGCTTCCCTCAACCCTGCTCAGGATAAGCTAGTTTGAAAATGGTTGGATGAATGGATTGATGAATGGAATGGTGTTCACTTACAATTTAAGTCTTAAAATGAGTTTTGTCATCAAGCTATAAACTAATAAACTAAAAATGAAAAGAAATGCAATAGTCAATCCATGTCTTCATGTCTTCAAGGCAAGAACATTTATTTTTTTATTACAGTGTATTTTAACAAGTGATGAGTTTGGAAGATCTTTGAAAGGTAAGTACCAATTAGAGAGCCATTTTAGCCTAAGTGACTGAAATCCATTGTGTTTACTGAGTGTGTCATATGTTCTCTTGATTCATTTTGTGAGCCTCATCCCAGCTATTATGCGTTTACAAATTACAGAGTGCTTTATCTTTCAAGCCTTTCCTTTGGGATATAGTCAACAAAACATTGTGAGGTCTGTATTGCCCTTTTATCACACAATTTCCTGGATAGTAAAAAGGAAAATCCAGTAACTCTTTAATTTATTGCAAAAATTTTGTTCAGATCTCCATATACATTTCTAAGACACCCTATGGCTATGAAGTTTTGCCAGGAATTTAGGTTTTGTGTTAATCTTAAATAGAGCATTTTATTTTCGCCTCTAATATATACAGAAGAAAAGCTGAATGAATTAGTTTAATAACTCTCAATATTTGCCCACCACGACTATTTTATTCAGATTCAATGAAGAGAGAAATGATCGCTCAAAGGCAGTTTTCTGTGTAATTTACATTTTGAAGTTCAACACCCATGCGGTGTTGCGTGTACAGTAAACATTCCCAAAGCTGTATAAGGCATCCACACTGGGTTATATGTGCAAATACTACTTTATAATGTGACACGGTCAACATTTTCTATGAATAGCGCATTAACCTGTGAAAGTATGTGCATTAGACTGCAGGGAAATATAATAGTATAGGGCCTGTTACGTGAAAGAAGGTGAGTATAAAATCATAAAAATATATAGCTATGAATGCTTTTAAGAGCTGGAAATAATATGTGTTGGGAAGAAAGCAATACAATTAAATGCTTTAAGGAAAAATGGCAACTTTCTCTTTATTCAAATAACTTAATATCCTATTAGGCTTCAAAATTACATCTGTACAATGTTTGGATAATGATGGAGATGATTATGGGTAGTTTCAAGTTTTGGACCCTTCCAATTTGTATTCAAATTTAGTATTTTTAAAACCTACACTTTACATTTATTTACATTGAATTGCATTTTTTACCAATCTGATTGAATCTGATTTTTTGATAAACTATTATTATTATTATTTTTAATTTAGTGGCTTACTTTACTCAGTAAGGTAAATATATACAGGAGCTCCAATATTTTGTCTGTTTCAATTTTAATCAGGAGCCTAACACTTCATATCCAAGTGCCCTAGTTATGTATTCATAGGTGAAGGAGCCAACAGCATACATTTGAGGAAATCTGCCCCTAAGTGACCTTGGACATTATACTCTACATGTCCACATCTAGATGGCACTCCCAAATACACCCATAAAGCCTGTTCCTCACCCTAGGCTAAATACTTGGTCTACTACTGTCTTTCAGTTCCCTACAATCCAGATAAGGTAACTTTAGATTACACAGTTATATATTCTTAAAAAATTAATTCTCTTGCCATTTATTGCCTTCTAAGAAAATGCAGTACATGTTATGAATAACTAGAAGTGGTGATTTATGCTTCCTCTCCCGTCTCCACCTGTGCCGCCTCTTCATCACTATAGTAATCCAGGTGGGCACTGATGTGCCAAAAAGCTTGTCGGGGATATTGGGAGTTGGAGGTGGAATAAAGTTCTTCATTCTAATATTCAGTATTGCAAGTTGTATGTTATGGGAGCTATTCTAGACTGAGTACAGTTGCTCACTGTGCTTAAAAGTAAAAAATAAAAGTAACGGTAAAATAAAGAACAAAGTGATATAAAAATGGAGAGCTCGGGGTCGCTGCATTAATGCGTGCTGGCATGTGCGCTGCCATGCTGCATGTTTGTCTAGATGTTGCATTATGATTTTTTCGTTTATATTCGATGTCAAAATGTATAATCAATGTGTTTCAGATAGTGATGATGGTAATTAATTCTAAACACATATCATACGGTATATACTTACCATTTATCATATCAATATAGATTGGATTTATGCTTCTGGACTACTCAAAGCTTGCTTTGTGACAATAGTAAAACATCATCCAAATTCCAGATTAATTACTCGCCATAGTGGATATTGATATGTGTCGAGCAGATTACTATGTGTTTTTTGTAAAGTGTTGCTTATTGGTAAAACAGACTGTTCAACGAATTCAGGAGTTATTTATTATTATTATTATTATTATTATCAGTGGTATCTCTGAGGTTAAGGATCTGTGCTTTTATCTGGAAGGCTGCTGGTTCAAATCTCATTAATACAAGAAGGTATCCTACTTGAGGAAAGCCCTTAGCCTGAAAACCGCTTCAGGGCCACTGCACAATAGCTGACCGTGCACTCTGATCTCCAAAGGTCATGCAAAAAGACCCTTGGTGATTAATACAGTGTACCAAATACCAAAAAAATTATTGCATCAAATAATACCCCAGGATGAAATTAGTAAAAAAATGCATATTATATTTATTTGAGATAAACTGAGTTCTCTAAACATAAACTTAAATAAGTCAAAAATCAATCTATTTGACTGAATTTTGAACAGATTATAGTGTAACGGCAGAAATGTAACTGAAAGTACAAAGTACGATATACAGCATAGCATTTAATTTGGTTATCCTTATAATCTCTTATACAAACATACCAGTATTGAGTATGTTACACTTAGTGACTGAGGTTGGTGGATCTCATTGCCATGAGGGTTTTATTAGTAGAAATTATAGAGCATGGCATATTACATGACCACCTTATGAACTATCAGCACTTTTTCCAATATATCACAGGCTTGCCACTTTTTGACAGCCAATTAAGATGCTGCCTGACTATGCTGGTGTCTGTATTAATATTTCTAGATATGGTGAGTTCAGCCACAGTCTCAGTCTATCTTTTTCCTACTACTGTTCTGTAGTGATATGTCATAAATGAGACATTGGAGAGGAAAAACATCTTCTGTTTGTGTTGTTCAAAACGCCTGCTTTCCATCTGTTGAACAAACCATAAAGTTTTAATCCATCCATCCATCCATTGTAAAACCCATTATATCCTAACTACAGGGTTTTTCATATATAATATAACAGAGTTAGTAACTTTAAAATGTCTTTGATTCTACCTATGTGATAAGAAAACCAATCATTATATGGTGTCCCTGAAACCCCAGTACTAGTAGGTACTCTGTTAGTCTTCTGCTGACATTACTGCTTGGTGCAGTACTACTTATCCCTTTAGAACCCAACATTTTTTATGAGAAAAAGGCTCCCTGGGTGCAAGTATTAGAGTAGAATGGTGTTGTGATAATCTGGCATATTTAAATAAAATATGTACAGTACAGGCCAAAAGTTCAGACACACCTCCTCATTCAATGTGTTTTCTTTATTTTCATGACTGAAGGCATCAAAACTATGAATGAACACATGTGGAGTTATGTACTTAACAAAAAAGGTGAAATAACTGAAAACATGTTTTATATTCTAGTTTCTTCAAAATAGCCACCCTTTGCTCTGATTACTGCTTTGCACACTCTTGGCATTCTCTCGATGAGCTTCAACAGGTAGTCACCTGAAATGGTTTTCACTTCACAGGTGTGCTTTATCAGGGTTATTTAGTGGAATTTCTTGCTTTATCAATGGGGTTGGGACCAGCAGTTGTGTTGTGCAGAAGTCAGGTTAGTTGGACGATCATTTATTTTTCAACAGGACAATGACCCCAAACACACCTCCAGGCTGTGTAAGGGCTATTTGACCAAGAAGGAGAGTGATGGGGTGCTGTAAATGGTCATGAAAATAAAGAAAACACATTGAATGAGGAGGTGTGTCCAAACATTTGGCCTGTACTGTACATACAGTGGATTTTAGCAGTCACAAAGGAAAAATGGTACAACAGAAGGCTTACATTGCTCAATTACTAGCATTAATATTAGGCAGCTACCGGTAATGCGTAAAGCATGGAAGAGCTTGTTTCTTTCCCTGAACATTAGACATCACAGTACTGAAAAGAAAATTAGGCTACAGCCTTAAATAAGGAGATAAATTTAAAGCTCTAAACAAGAAAACAATATCAAAAATCCAAAGAAGCATAACGTTTCAAATCACAGGCACAGAGAGAAAAGTCTTTAAATATACAAATATAGTATAATCACATATCTATCCCTTTAAAAATTGAAATCATCAAAAACGTATTGTGTTGTTCAGAATGTAGTTTTCCTGTTCTTTCGGTGATCTGGGAATCATTCATATATGGTGACCCTTAAGGGTAAAATTGGAAACAATTAAAAGCCAGTGAGTAAAATAAAAAAAAAAAGGTAAATGAAGTTAACATAAAATGACATTTAATTATTCAATAATACATCAAAATGAGAGTGTGAAATACACATCAAAAATCTTAAATCAACATCAGACCCGTTAGGGAATCTACACTTGAGTTTTCCTTGTAGTTTTATCATATTATCATTTTACTAGGTCCCATTCTATTGTTTTAATGTTAAAATAAAAATTTTGGCAACTACAAAGAAAGATAATAAATAAAAGTACTGAAACAGACGCAGACCAACTGCTACCACAGTCACTAAAGAAAGAAAAAGAAAAAAAAAAAAAATATGAACAACCTCAGGTGCAGTCTAACAAGAGCATGTTATGCTGGATCACTAAGCCTTGATTTACATGCTGAGACCAAGAAGACTTCTCAGATATTGGCTATTAGATCAAAGAGTTTCAGTCCTCAATAGCTGAATGCTCTGCCTTCTGCACTGTTTTTATTTTTTCATGAAATTTTAACAAGGTCTGCACCTTGAGGTCACAATGTATACCTTGAAGAGTAGGTTTTAACATACTGTATAAGGTGAGGGCAGATAATTGTACAGAGCAATATTTCTGTGTAATTGATTACAATAAATGAGAATAATGTGTTGATATTGTGACTTTCACTTTATACATACATGTCTTAAATACAAACTTTTACAGACATTTTCATGCAGTTTTGACCTTGGTGCACGATATACTGTTTAAATGCATCTAATTTTACTTTTATTAGGAAGCATTTTATTAAATACATATATTAGTCTGTTTATATGTTTTTTATATTTTCAGTTTAAGTAAGTAGTTCACAAAAGCAATTATTTAGTGGGGAAATATTCATAAAAAAAATGTACAAGTTAGATGAAAGCCTGTCTTCAGTTAAATATTCTTTATAAGATTAAAATAATTTGACATAAACACATAAATTAAAAGTACACATAACATACCTATTTAGTTAAATTCAAGTTTACAGGAAGTAGGCGTCTATCTCAACAGCATCAGGTGAAAATCAGGAGCCAAGCTTGGGTTGGGGTGCCAGTCTGCTCTAGGACCTGCTCACATACTGACATGGGCCAACTTTAAAATTGCCAGTTAATCGAAACAGCATGTTTTTGTAATGCAGAAGGATCCCCAGAAAAGCCAAAGCAAACCCCAAAAGACACATGGATGCCATGTCAGTTCCACACAGATAGCAATGACTGCAGGATTCTAACCAACTGGATGCTGGAGCTACCTGGTAGGAACACTACTCAGTTGCTGCTGCACATTAGTGAAAAATTAATTTATAGTTAAGAGAACTAAGATTTACTCTTTGCCTTTTATTTGTAATATGAAAGTAGTAAAACAAACACTACAAATTCAGTTTCCTGTTTGTTGCTTAATGTACATGTATTTGGTGTCCATATGGAGAGAAATATGGGGAAAGAAATATAGTATACTGTATAATAAGAAATATACAATGGAGTCTGACTTCCCTCTTGCTCTGTGTCAAGTTCTAGACATTTATGAATGTATTGTACTGCTTTTATTTTGTACTTTTTTAGATGATTGTCTCCCAGAATACAAGATGGTGAATGCATGTGACCTCACAGGTTAGATGTGATCACTTGCATAAATATATGACATTTAAACAGAAAAATGAGGTACGGTAGTATTGTTGGAACTGCCATTTTGATGTTTGATGTTCTTTACCATAACAATCTTTATCTTGTTTGCCTATGCTTCTAGCAGTCTATTTTTAATTAGTTCTTAGCATTTGATTTGTGTACACTGTGCTGTTCATTGTAATTGTCAACATTTCATTGTGGTGACTTCATTCTCATGAGCAGCTACAAGGTTGAGGTAGATACTCAGTCTGGTCCTCACTTGTGTCCTAAATCAAACTTTTTTAGCTTGCTTTCCAGATTTACGGAGCTGAACAAAGGCTTTTTTGGAACAATGTATTATTTTCTTCTTTTGTCTTACTACCCTAGTGTGTTTTTATGAATTGACAGAATCGTCTGTGTGTTATATTATAATTAGGTGAAATCTGAGCCATAACAACCTGACTTCATGAGGAATATTGCTTCCTTGTACCATAGTTTTTTGATTAATTGGAATATACTTATTCTTTAATTACAAAAAAAAGCAGTGTCATGATTGGTATATATTTTTTTTCTAGGATTAACTTTGTATTCTCAGGAGACTGCCTGACAAAAGTGTGATAACTTCAAACCCAAATGCTTTCTTTGGTTTTGTGACCCACATATTATTTTTCAGGATCCTAATAATTCCTGCTTAAGCATCTGAAATGAAAACTCATTGTATTATTCCATTAAGAGTTTAATTCTCTTTTCCCCTATGAATATGCAAATTATTAACTAGATCCTAAGGAATGATGGCTTTTACTCTATGTTTCCAAAGCTTTGCTTGTACAACAGTAGTAACTTGTTTTTCCTCCAGTAGAATGACAGACATTTTCCACTTTCCTACACATCATACAGCAAAAGCTGACATGAAAAAGCTAGCAACAGAAATAACTTTGCTTTGCAACATATTTTAAATTTAAATTCTTGAAGAAGGGAATGTTGTAGGATAGATCTGACAAATGACATTCTATTTCTTTACGCATTTAATTGAGCCCATGATGGGTTGCAAAAAGTATAAGTAAAAAGTCACAGGAGGGTTCATATTGTCATTATTATTTGAGGCAGAGTAAAATCCAAAGCTTTTTATATGTCCTCGTTAATTGAAGATGGCACAGTAAGTTACTGAGGAAAAAGAAATTACTGTTATCTTTATCAAATGATTTCCTACAGCAAAGCTCAATGCAGTACTAGTGCAAATTGCCATTAGATTATATCTTTAGTCTTTTTAACATTGCATTGCTTTATATTCCTTCTGAATGACAAACACCGTATGAAATTAAACTGTAGATAAAGCATCAAAGATGAAAAAAAAATTTCATTTTAAAAGCTTATTGGAAGCATATTGTTACTAGAGATGAGACTCTGCCTCATTGGACTTGTGAGATTGTTCAGGGTCCATCTGTAACAGAAAAAAAAATCCAATATAATTTTAATTTAAAAATAACTGGAATTTAGAAGCAAAGTATTCTCCAGGAAAAAAAGTTAGAGAGAAGCAGATGCTCCAAATAATGGTTTAGAGAGAGTTTCTTCATTCCTTCAGGTTTTGTTCACCTGTAAACATAAAGATAGTTTGTTAATCAAGGCATGTCTTCACAATTTGTGTAACATCCCAAAAAACAAAGCCTAATGCAGACATATGATACTAAAAAACAAACTGTCACTGAGAAGACTAACTGAAATTCAAAAGGAAATACATAAACTCTTTTTTTTTACTTGAAACCTGACTCAATCCAAAGTGCTTGTCCCTATATTAATAAACAAAACCAAAAACAAAAGATAAAAGGTATAACAAAACTGCAGCGCTGCGGTTTAGTGAAGATGATGTGCAGACACCAAAACTTTAAAATTTCAAAAACCACTGCAAAGTGACCAGAAGTGCTGGCATAAGAAATATCCATGTTTTTTACAGAGAAGCCACCAAGTGTTAGAACTTAGTCCAACATATGCCCCAGTGATGTGTGGGACTTAAAACCACCTGAGTTAAATTAAAAGAGACAAGAACAAAGGATAAAACCTAAGAGAAAAAAAATTCTAATTTTGTTCTAATCAGGAAACTTAAGTGTGATTGTAGTCAGAACAAAGTAGCGATTTCTTTTTTTTGCAAAAATAAGCAAAAACCACAAATGAACAAGAATCAAAACCTACATATTGAATACTAAACTTTTAAAGAGCACTAGTTCACTGGTTCAGTCCATATTTTGGACCAAGGAGCTGATACCAGTACATCATAATTTATCAATACCCATCAGGAGGGTAGATATAAAACTAAAATGAATGAAAAACAGTAAAGAAATACAATTCAAACTAATAAATGAAATTAAAATTCAAAAATGTTACTTTCAAAATAAAACTCTTTTAAACTAAACAGTAAATAAAATAAGTCAAGTCAAGTCAAGTTGGGAAGCATGCACTGGTACAGTGTGTTGCCGTACCCACAACACGGCGAAACAACTCGGGATCCCGGTTGGCAACCCCCCAGACAGACATGCAGTCCAGTCTTACCCTCCGGAAATGACCCTCCATCTGCCGCAGCCAGGTGTTAGGTGGGTGACCTCTTGGCCTGGTCCAGCCAATTGGGTCCCCAACAATGAGGATCCTATGAGCCGAATCACCCTCTGGGAAACGTACCACATGGCCGTAGTGCTGTAACTGATGCACCCTCACAATGCAGGTAATGTGCCTCATTCGGGACTCCATGAGCAACCGCTCATTCAACACAAAGTCAAACCAATGGTACCCAAGGATTTTCCGGAGAGACACAGTACCAAGGAGTCCAGTCTTCGTCTCAGGTCACTGGATAGCGTCCATGTCTCGCAACCATATAGCAAGACAGGAAGCACCAGGACTCTAAAGACTTGGACCTTCGTCCTTTTGCATAGATATCGGGAATGCCACACACCTCTTTCCAGTGACCTTATGACCCCCCATGCTCTCCCAATCCGTCTACTGACTTCATAGGAAGAGCCACCAGAGACATGAATGTCACTGCTAAGGTAAGTAAACCTCTCAACAAGGTCAACACTCTCTCCGCAAACAGACACCCTGCTGATGGCTGTGCCCAAGAGGTCATTAAAGGCCGGGATCTTGGTTTTTATCCAGGACACTCACAAGCCCAGACACTCAGACTCCTCACTCAGCCTCTTGAGTGCCCTGATCAGAGCCTCTATTGACTCCGCGAAGATCACAGCATCTAAATAAAATAAAATAAATAAATAAATTTGCAAAAAACATTAACAGACAAGACAGTTTTCCCAGTTTGCAACAACCAAGAATTTTAACAATAACTTAGGCTATTGTAATTTATGGGAAACAAAATTGTTAAAGAACATGCCAGAGTCAGAGTCAGAATTCAAAATGGTTGCTCTGGCTGCATAGATAACTTCCGCAGCCCAGAATGAAAACAAAAAGTGGTAAGGCTCACAAGGCAGCCAACACATTTAAGTAGAATTTAACTTCTCCACAGGGCAGCAGACCCCATGAAAGGTAAGAAAAGGACAAGCCATCTGCCATAAATATGAGTGACAATATACTAAGAAGAGAAGACAAAGAGAAGGATGCTGTTGGCAGTTTGCATTTCACTAGCCCCAGAAAAAAGACAAGACATGAAACACAATATTATATTGACTTCCTAGCTGAAATAGCATAAACATAAAAGAACTATTTGTAGCCAAAGTGCAAAAAAAGAGGAAATAATGGTGGAAAATACACATAAATGTATTCAGTAACACTAAAATCATCCACAAGGTAATGTCTTCATATACAAATCAAAGAAATAAACATAGTGTAATGGCACTGACAGGTTAGATCAGCCAACAATTAGTCACCCATGTAAGTAATGGCATCACATCACCATGGCAGGGGTGCCTATATAAATGGCAACCCAGCAAAGTCACATGCTTTTCCAGCTAGTACAGCAAAAGGCGGACAGTCATTTTAAGGATGGCAAGCCTCTTCAAAGAGCCATGTAAAGAGCAGAGAATGTATTCATTGTGGCGCTTGGCACTGACGGTGCAATAGAAAGAGATGATATTATTCTAAACCCTCTGAACTACAAACTTATGAGCACTAAAAGACCAACCTGGAAATTAGATTTTGAATTTGCTCTCAAGTACTTTTTTTCCCCAAACGTCTCTAGATTACATCCTCCAAACCACTAACAATCTAACACCAAATATAAAACTGGAAGCATTAATGGAGGCCTAGTTTCGAGATTACAATGGTCTGTTCTTGCCCTTCTATTTGGACGTCTGACATATGATTTTTATACAAATTCACATCTTTTTCTTTGAAAAAAATGTCATCCTCTTATCTACTACCACCAAAATGCAAACTTTTTCGCTATAAAAATTTCCAAGAAAAATCCATCCTCCCTGTGAACTCCAGGGGCCTCATTTATAACACCGTGCGTAGAATTCACACTATAACATGATGTAAGCACAAAAGCTGAAATGTGCTTACGCACAGAAAAATCCAGATGCAGGAATCTGTGCTTACTCCAACTTCCGCGTTCTTCCGCTACATAAATCCCGGTCAGCGTGAAAAATAATGCTCATGCACGCGCCTTCTGTCCTGCCCCAACTCCTCCCAGAATTATGCCTCTTTGAATATGCAAATCAATATAAATCGCCCTTAAGCTCAGCCTTCTGTGAAAAGACAATGGGAAAAGCACGGGGAAAATATAAGAATTTCAGCGAATACCAAGTGGAGGCAAAGGAAAAACGTACTATTTGTTGATTTAACCAGTGGTATAATCAACAAAAGGACGTTGATTGAGTGACATAGCGTGTTGGAGAAACTTGAAAGCTCACGTTCACAAAGTCGCACAGTGCCGGAAATAAAAAAGTTGTCAGATATCAAAGTCGCCGTGAAAAGGTGAGTCGTAGCCCACCGTTTGAGAGTCATATGAAAGCTTATTAGGGTACAGAGAAAAAAAAGGCACACAGTGGGAAAAAGCACGAAATGTCAACTTTATTCTCGAAATTTCCACTTTAATCATGTAGTTTATTTTGTCATTAAAGTAGAACATCATAAACTTCATCTTAAAATTGTTTAATTAACCAGTATCTCAAATCACATCGTAATTAAAGTAGGACGTTAAATGCTTTGTTTTGTATGTGATCTTCTATGTGCTCTATGTGTGTGAATCACTACTTGCTTCTTAAACCGGCTCTCTTCCTCCGACTGGACACAAAATCCATTACATTCGTGATATTACAGCTCTCTGAATAACTAAAATACTGAGATGTATACGTGATATCATTTTCATGATGATAGGAGTTAAAGCACGTTATTAAACATGGGTTTCACAGCACAGTGATTGTGCACGACCTTCGATGAAATTATTTATTGCAGCAGTACTCAGGGGCGGCTCTAGGCTTGTTGTAGCCCTGGGCAGAGAAAGAATTGGTAGCCCCTTCACCCGCCAATGTCAATATAGTATCTTATGCACGGTGGATGGCCACGTCCGTTGCGGACACTGCATAGCCACCTCGTGCTCATGACACAAGCATTTAATTTTTGTTCTGCGTTTTTAGCTGTGTCGTTATTTTCTCTTTCTGTTTTATATTCAATATATTTTGGCGTGGCCGCCCCTGCAGTCCTTGCTTTTCTTTCTCCAAGTAACCGATCGCCACACAATCAGCTCTGTAATAGACGTTAAGCCATCTGTATGCTTAGAGCACCTATTCTTCAAAACGTTTAAAGAACATTGAAATATCTTCGTAGTACATGTTTAATTATTCTATCCTTCATGCCAGTCCCAGTGAAGAATATAGATTATTTAAATGAAGTTAAAGTTTTATCTGTATAATATAATAAGCATATTTTGCTGCATTTCATCTTAAAAATGATATCGTCATCATATGTAAATACACACTTTATAAAGTGGCTCAGGTTGTGTAATATTATAACTGTAGTGCAAGTTTACAGTGTACATTGTACTTATAATAAACTTATAAACTTATATAAACTTATACAAGTTTACAGTGTAGATTGTACTTATAAGTACAAACAGTTCTACAAGGAGCAATTGATTGAGTGTTTTTAAAGTTCTTGGGATGAAACTGTTTCAGGACCGCGAGGTCCGTACAGGAAAGGCTTTGAAATGTTTTGCTGTGGCTGAGACAGCGTGTGCTTGATACTGTATACCGATAATTCTCTTTCCGATCAGCTGCTGCTGTGATTCCCCACTCAGATACAGTGATATAAATACTCCGAGTGGTGCAGTGAGAGTAATATGGAAAAATATGATCCGTTGTGGCAACTGCTAATGGGAGCAGCTGAAAGAAGAAGAAGAAGGTGCAGTGAGAGTAACAATGCTAAAGCAGTTATGGTATTTGGAATACTATGGCTATTCCCTGGACCATTATATTGTTACAAGTTAATTACAATCAGATGCATTACACTAATAAACAATATGTGGTTAGTTTCAGGGTATTTATAAAGCCACATCAGGAAAATAAAAGAGTAACCACACAGGAACAGTACCACTGCTTTGACGCTGGGTGCTGCCAGTCTGCAAAACTGAGCAGAGAACTTGCGTACGACAAGGTATGAGGTACCATGGAAAAGTGCGTGGCTTTACGGGAAATGTACATTTTATACATCGCGATTTGAATGTGGAAAAGTTCTTACGCAACATTTTTGTGCGTACGCACCGTTTATACATGGGGCTCCAGAAGTGTAAAAAAAAAGTCTCTGATTTCTACCAAAATCTCTATACTCCTTTCTTTTACAACAAAAAATATGGAAAAATACACATTGTATGCATTAGAACAGGTCTATTCAAATGACGGCCCGTTGGCCACATGCAGTCCAGAAGCAACCTCCGTGTGTCCCAGCCCGTGGTCCTGCCAGGACTCCGGACTGCAACTATCATTACTAGCAATTATCATTTCTACTGAGTTCGCCAGTTGTGAATAAAATTATTGAAACTTTAAACTAATTATATGCAAAAGGTCATTTTTTTTATTGTTAAATGGATGTGCCATTAACATAGGTGTCGGTACAGGCTCCCCTTTGCATCTCCCTGAGCAGTAAAGGCTAGCTTATATCCCATGCTGGGTGCAATGTAGTAATAGAGAAAATGATGTAAGACTTGGAGATGTGCACGGGAAAATATTTTTAAATATACGCAGCTGCTGACGGGACGGCAGTGAATTTCAGCGAGAGGCTGGTTACGCTTGTACCAGAATAATGAACAAAAGGCTGAATAAGACACAACCAGTTATCTAAACAAAAGGTAGGCATGCAAAACATTTGAAATTCCTCTGCCCATCATATAGGTCTCCTTCTTATAAAGATATCGTGGAATACAGCTGGCCATTCTGATTTTGTGCTGGCACACTAAGGTGTGATTGTCACCGATCTCGTTGTGTTCACACATCTTTGCATGCCGCTTCTCTTTTGATTTAACGCATGCTCCATGCAAAATGTTGGCCTGTCCATCAGTTAACATGTACAAGCACTTTGTCATGCACAGTGATGTGATGAAGTCTGTGTTTTAAGGTTGAAGGTGTATTACAGTTATTATACTGGGGTGCTCTGTGATTGACATTGGACAGTAAACTTTATTAAAATGGTATCCAAAATTCCACTTTTTTAGTTGTTACTTCAGTTGTTTTGGCATGCACACTATATGTTCTATCAACACTAAATTCTTTAATGGGAGCTCATCAACAAAGAAAAATGAAAAAAAAGATTTAGTAAAACAAAATAATAGTAATAAATATAATGAATGATTCATTACTCCACACCCAAGAACTCTGTACAGACATTTTAAAGACATTGGAATAAGTGTACCAATCCACTTTCATGTCACACGTGGTGGTGCCATGCTCTTAAACATTTTAGTCAGGTAGTTTTTTTTTCTGGTGAACAGGGAAATAATTTCAACAGGAAAGGTGTTATTGTGGAACTCAGATTTAATTTCTGTCATATGTATGATTAAAACCGTGTGAATGAAATAGTTTAAGTTCTATGAAAAAAAAGCCCTTGCCTTTCATGACCTTTAAATTGTGGGAGGATCTCACATTTCAAAAGGGAAACAAATGAATGTTATCAAAACTGTGTACTTTTTTGATTTTATGCACTTTGAGATTTTTTATTTCAAAAGTGGAAAAAAGTATTGTTATTACATCAGATTCTGTTCAGTTATGGCTTTTTTGTTGTTTTTTTATTCATTTTTTATGTTTCTGTGTCAGATGTGACCAAATGTAAAGGGGATAAAATGAATAAGCATTACTTGTTTTTAAATAGATTAATTTGCATTGATTTAAAATGTGTCATTTTACCTGCAGCTTACCAGCTGCTGAAAATGTCTGGCCCAGCTAAATTTCTTGGTTTGAAAATCTGGCCCCACTGAAATTGTAATTGAATAGCCCTGTATTAGAATGTTGTGGGGTAGAGTCTACACGGTAGACAACAATGCATTTTACAATGTACACAATTAACTTAAGAAAACCTTCACTACTAGACAATCATTAAAATAGGGTAGGCAAATTTTCCTTTGATGCTTCTAGTTTCTTCTTTGCATTTTTAATGTTGAAAAATGATTTTTGACAGTCAATCATCTTTAATCCATCAATACTTTCACTATCTGTAAAAACTTGCTCTTGAATACACTTAAGTTGGTTTGCTTAAATAACTTTTCTTATATACAGCACTCTCCTAATTTTTTATACATTACCACTATGTGGTAATAAAAGATATAGTAGTATTTTTCTTTTTCTGTCACTTAAAACTAAAATGTTCTATAAGTAGTATATTGTGCATGTAAATGCTTTGCTTCGCAATAGTTTCTTCTTGGCATTCTGGACTATTTTTAGAAGAGTTGTGGGCCTTTAATAAGGTTCTGGAGTTATTTTGTTCATTTTCTGTCTGGTTCTATTGTTTTTTCCCTTATTTTCAGAATCTATACATCTTTCACACCTGCATCTATAGCTTTTTTATGTCAATATTTGGCTTAATATTACTTAATATGGACACCACCATTTTCTGCAGTTTTCTTCATGGTTTCAGCCATCTTGTGTATTGTTTCTATACCATTTGCAACTGCGTGATCAATGTCACGTGCTGCATGATGTCATAGCATTTATAGTATATAAGATGGCGGCATGTAGCATGCCCATATTTTTAAACTGTCATAAAACCAAATGGTAATTGATAATCTTTAGTTAGAGAATAATATTTCTAGTTATGGTCAGGATCATTTTGCTTTGTACATTTGCTTTTTACTAGTTTTGCTTTGCAATGTTTTGAATTTAGTGTATCAAAACCTGCCTTATTCATCAATTATATTTTTGTTTTTCACTTTAATCCTTCTTGTCTCCTGGTCTACCTCTCTTTCTTAATATATGTGTCCTCTGGGCAAGCCATTTTTTAAAAATTTGGCATACATTTTTACAGTTACATTTTCATGATGACATTTTTCTTCTACCATTATAATCAATTATGATTGTTATTATTATTCCAGTTATGATTAATATTATTGTAGTAAAATATTTCCTGTGCAACTCTTAAAGTATTCCTAAATAAACATGTATTATTCTACAGGAATGAAAAATTGAAAAAGAGATCTCCTTAATATGTTTTTGGTTTCTCCCTCAACTAAAAATTATATCAGAAAGAAATTAAATGGAGACATTATCTTTTGCCTCCTGCTTCTCAGATTTTTCTCCTGAGGAAAAAAATACCCTGGTATTCTCAAAAGGGTCTCCTGTTGGGTTTCAGTGGAGATCTCAGCAAAGTCACTCAGATCTTCCAAGCAGTGTCTTGACATTTTCTTTTTTATTTTTTTGCAATTTGACGGTATTTTGTGTCCTCAGTAATACACTGTAAAGTGTATGGACAGTGGTAATAAAACACTTATATGATTACAGTTACCTTACTTCTGAATAATACTATTAGTTGCACTAATTTATATTGGTGTGTTCTGGTTATATCATATACATTCTGGAAAAAAGACACACAGTGCTGCATAGTGGTTAAGACTTTGGGCTTCAAACTCTGACACCACTGTGTAACCATGAGCAAGTCACTGTCTGTGCTCCATTTAGAAAAATGTAAGCAATCATATCTTAAATGTTGTACGTCACCTGGATAAAAGCTTGAAAGAGATCAAAGAAAGAGCAAAAAGAAAGAGAGAGATATTGGGAGCAGGCGTTTTTAGTGTATTGCTGCACCCACCACACGCTGAACGCTGGACAGATGGCAGTGGGTGACACTTCAGCACCACGCTGGAACAGTGTGAGGTTTTTTACGGTGGCTGGAGTGCCAATCCTGCCACCAATTCCCATGATTTCCCTGTAAATTGGAAGAGGTCTCACAAAATATAACCTGCTTTTTCAAAGCAAACTCTCAATTTTGACTCCTTTTACCTCAGTTTTATCTCATGTTTCTCCTTTTTGTCTAAAGCTATTTCTCCTAAGGACTTTTAGGGAAATCATCTGTAACAAAGTTAATTCTTAAAATGAAACCTAATGAGAATCTCCTATAAATTTCATGAGACACCAAAGATCAACCTTTGAAAAGTTAAATTTTCCTATGTGATAATTTGTATATCATATTTAATTGAGCATTTTTCATAGGTAGCATGATCATAAAACATGCACTTCACAGTGTGCTACAAAAAAACCCAGTATGTATACACAACAACAAAATATAGGGACATCACACGTGATTTAAGGAATAATGGAAGATTGTCAATCATGTAATACATTTTTGGAATGAAGGGGTGAGACTTTGGAATTCTTTACCTAGTTACATTAAAGTCACCTTCAATTGAACTGTTTAAAACTAGACTGAAGACACATTTCTATTCTTTAGCTTTCAGTGATACTGATGGTTCCCTCCTGTTAGCCATTTGTTTTCAATTTATTGCTGGTTATGTTGTGTTTTACTGTATTTTATTCTATTTACTTTTATTATATGTTTAAATGTAAAGCACTTTGGCTACAGCATTACTGATATTGTTTTAAATTTGTTCTATAAAAAAATTGACATTGAAATTCATGACAACTGCAATGTTTGTATAAATATAACTTATTTTAATTTTATATTCTTGGAATGAGGGATGTATATTAATTAAAAACGTCTGGTAGATTTCAACAGCATTTTGTTCTTTATTTGATGACTGTCTTCTTTCTGTCTCATCTGTTCTACTGGGTGCTTCACTCCACGGATCATGTTCTGCATTTAGTATGTAAGTGTCACATAGCTTTCAAAGCACCAGCCTAGATGATGTTGCATATTGTACCAATCAAAGTTTGACACTGCTGAGGAGAACTAGGGAGAGTGAAAAACATTGAATGTAGAATACTCATACTGTAAGAAAATTAATCTTCTCCATGCAAGACAAACAAATCAATTGGTTAAAAATAATAGCCTCAGACATTTAGGATGGGGATTGGCATGACATGCAGGTAAGTAGAAAATGAAAATTGTTGGTTAGTTATGTTCACCATTTGCAGAGGAAAAAAGAGCATTAGACACCACACCACTTGGGAAGAGACAACTTATCTAAATAAACCCAAAAATCACAAACAGAAATACAACAGAGAAGAAGCACTTTGCAGGATGTGTTCCACACAAGACTCTATAAATGCAAAGACATACATAAAACAAAAAGTAAGACTCAAACACTCACCCCAAAAAAACACAAAAAGGAAAAATTTATCCCACAATCCTGACTTTTGTTAACCACAATGTTATCTTATACTTAGAACCCTATCCCATCCCATTGAACATTAACCTAGTGTAAGATGACTAATTTGAGACATTTACATTTTTCACTCCACCCATCATCAAGCTTTAGTATTATTTGTTAGAAGTCTACCTGTTGCATGACTGAATATTGGAAATATGTCTTTTGTCACTTTCAGTAAACATTCCTTTATGCAGACTCTGATCAGGCTAGGAAACAACCCTGATACCCTGGCCCATTGAGGTAGGAATGCTAGCTTCACGCCCACTGCACAACACACTTTAAGAACAACTGTACTAAATAACATGATTAGAACTAAATGCACAAGTGTTATGTTGGTTTGTTGATTACTGACTATTTGACAAAAGCTCAGGCCTGCACAATGCTAATGGCAGCAAGCAGATAATATCTGCGTAAGATGGTGCCATCATTGTTAAAAATAGTGTGATTTCTTTGTGAAGTAATCTCTATATATAATCTTCATTTGGATCTTGATCTTTGTTTGTCCGCGAATTAATTAGAAGAAGAAGCACTAGATGGCAGTAGAGAGACAGCTAAAACATAGGCATTGCATTAAGAATCTCCTCCAGGCTTATACTACTGAAGACTGTAGTACTCCAGTCACACCTCAAAACACAGACATTCAAACTAAAAAAATTGTTGTGCTTTAAATTAACTAAAGAGATCTTCATTTAGATCTTGATCTTTGTTTGTCCGCGAATTCCACGCATGTGTAGACCACCTTCCAGTTTAGTACGTTGTTGTTACTCACGGATGTCAACAATGTGCCGGAATAACGAAAGGGGTGGTGGACAGTGTTACGCTGGTTAGCTCCTGAGGCCTGGTTAGAGAATGAGATTGCCGAAGATAAAAGGTACGTGCCTACGTAGCATATGAATGAAAGAAAGACAGTGGGTAAAATGAATGACAATGTAACAGCACGTTCCGGAAATAATTATTGTTACGTTGTAGCCGGCGAGTGCTGCGCGTCTCACAGATGTACCGTGGCTTGCTCACATGTCAGTGAAGTGATCCCTATTTATGCTTTAAAGAGCCTGGATACCTATGTGTCCCCCTTTTATAACCATTGATCCATGTATATTGCCTTACTCTTTGGATATCCACAAAGCAACCTGCGAGATTGGAGAAAGGTTGAGAAGACATTGTGAGAGGAAATGACAGCGTCGTGAAAACGAGACGGACTGTGAACGGACAGAAGCAGAAATGCTCCTACACAACCACATAATTACGATTCGGACAGTGATTCCGAGTAGACCGTTCCTATCGAATCAGTATCCAAGGGTTTTCTTTTGTAATTTTGTTTCCCTTATAAAAAATCATAATGCTATGCGACGAAGGGCCTAGTTCACGACTGGCAGCCGCGTTTAAACAGGGAGCCCTTTACAGACAACTTTAACACGCGCAACGTAGTTGGGCGCACATGGCTAGTACAGTTATACTTTCCTAAGTGGCAGAAATTAGCTTGAATAACAGTTACACTAGATATTACTCACAGCAACTGCCTAATTCATTAAAAAATAAGCATTTCATTGCAAATTTAATTAACCAATGATTTTGCACATACAGCTCAGTTACATAAATTCTATCCCTGACTGTCATGCTTGCTTCTTGATTGTGATTTGTTTTGCTAAAAATGGCTAATCACGAAAAATAACAAGTGAGTAGTGCTAAGTGATGCGTAATAAGTGAAAAGTGATTAGTGACGACTGACAAATGATGTGTGATAAGTGGAAAATGATGAATGACAAATAATGAGTGACCAGTGAGAAATGACAAATAATACACACCATGAATTAAAACTGATACTTGATGAGTGAAAAGGGATGAAGTCCTACAATGGATACTGTACTAGCAATTTTATTTATTTGTTTATTTTGGACCAGCTAGATTATAGCAACTATTGTGATCCCAAGATGATGATGGTGCCTGTAGGTCTAGTGATTTATGATGCTGAGTGTTTTGTAACATTTATTTGCAGTATAAAGTGTTATGCATTTATTCAAAGACCCTCTTAAATGCCTTTTCATATTGATTAAGATTTGAGGAGACCTACAGCAACTTGAATGAAGAGTACATTATAAGCCCGAAAACACTAGTCTTATTCAGGCAATGTAGATATTGTTGAGTGAGCTTCTGACTGCCACCATGTATTCTTGAAGTTAGGCTGTAAAGCATATATAAAGTGTTGCTGGCCATACAGTAAACAAAATAATCTGTTAACAATTTTGCATTATTAATTTCATACATACTGTAGATTCAAACCAAACTATTAGGAGATATATGTTTAAAGTACTGGCTATACATTAATGCAAATTTCACTCAAAACTGCCAGCAGTAATACAGGTACATCTCAGCAGATGCCATTTGACAGAAAATATCCCTGTCACCCACACTGACATTCCATTTGAGTAATTGCTCAGTTTATGGGTACTGCTCATGCAATAAAATCACACAGTTCTAAACCACTGATTGCTTTCTTGAGACAATTTATGAGCAAAAGTACAACAGCATCAATTTACCTGATATTAAATGCTAAAAAAAGAGTAATAGCTATGTGAAAGAGAGACAGAAAGAAGAAAAGACCAATGTGGTGTCTTGCAAGTAATGTTAAACAGTAAGATATTTCACACTTTCACTTTGTATACACAACATGTGGCATGTAGTATGTGCATGTTACCATATCACTTCAATGGACCCATATTTGATGAAATGTGATAAGAAGAGTTTTACATTATTTATTGAACACATTTGGTTGAAATCAGGAATAGTGTGAATACTTGAGTGCTGTACTTTTTTCCGTATTGTGGTGCTTACCTTATGCTGTTTTTGGAACAAGTTGGTTAGAGAAACACTCCAAACAATGCAAAACACATCTCTGCAGATCTGGCCATTAGGCCCGTTTATTATTTTTTTTTTTTTCAGGCAAAACAGTTTGGCCTAATTAGAGGATTACTAACCCTCCATATTGTTTTCATTGTATTGTCTCCCTGTTGCTGTTCAAATTCTCAGTGACTCAGCTGCATATTTTATGCCTTCTCACTTTTTTGTATTCATGCTTTTATTTTAGTGAAAGATGAATAATGACAGATAGTTGAGTGTCCAACAATTTCCTGTAACTATGCAATTTCTCCTTATGGTTTCATCTTCTGCTTTCCGACCTATGACTTTGTGCAGTTATCTGCTCTTCCTCACATTACATTCACTGCTTTATCTACCTTACAAGAGAATTAAGGCCCTTCTTATATACCCTGAGGATGGATCACTTACTAATCATAAATGTTTTAACTTGCAAACAGTGTTTATACTTTCTGCTGCATTTATACGTTGCCTGAATTAAGATTTGAACTGATCAGTTCTGGACAAATATCAACGGTTCTCATTGATGGAGAAGATGTGGAGGAGGTGAGGACATATAAACATCTTGGGGTGCATCTAAACAACAGTCCAACACTGAGGCTGTATACAAGAAGGGTCAGAGTCACCTAATTTCCTGAGTATCCTGAGATTGTTTGGTGTATGCAGTCTACCAGTATATTTTTCTATTAGTTTGTAGTGGTCAGTGTAATTTTCTATGTGGTAATGTGGTGTGGAAATTGCATTTGCGTCGGTGATGGCAACAGTCTAAATACACTGATTAAAAAGGGTCGTTCAATCTTAGGAGTCTGGCTGAACTCACAGGAGGAAGTGGTACATAGGTCAACCAGCAAGCTGCTTACTATCCTGGACAGTGGCACTCACTCCTTGAATGAGGTTTTCGCTACACAGAGGAACACATTTAGTAATAGACTGAGACAACTGTGCTGCTCCAAGGAGCACTATGTGAGGCTGTTTCTACCCTTAGCTATCAGGCTGTATGATGAGTCACCCCTTGGTGACAAGGTAGACTTGTTTCCTGTGTGCTGAATGGAACTGAGCTGATCTAGAAGACATCCTAATAGACAATGACGCTATTTACAATATACTGTGCCAATGACTAATGTGCAGTACTGTAAATCTGTATAGATATGTGCAATTCTAATCACTTTACACTTAGTCAACACCAACATTTTGTTGATTTACTTTCAGACAATTTTTTTGTACGTGTATTTGAACCATGGTAACATGTAAATTTATTATAATTCTTGTTTTATATATATATATATATATATATATATATATATATATATATATATATATATATATCTACTGTATTTATTGTCACACACATGCATTTGGGAGACAGTTTACAGGCTCAAATAGATGCAGTTACCCCCTGAACCAGGGGTTGGTGCTCCCTTCTAACTCTTTTTCTTCACTCCCAGCAGAACAACTGAAGAATCCACCCAGTAACGTCACTTCTGGTCCCAAACCTCAAGACCTGCCTCTTCATGACATCATTTCCTGCAATATCTATATATACTGCCATCATTTGCTCTTTTGTCAGTTCCAATTTGAACTTAGGTAAATTGGAAAATAGCTTTTTTGATATTTCTTGTATGCATCTCCTTTCTAGCCCTACTAACATTAATGCACATACTACTAGTTTTGTTTCCCCTTCAGGTTAATAACAATTCTGTCATACTATATTCAACTATTTGATTCAGTTCTTCTTCCTCATTTTATCAATATGGTAGTCTGCTGAATTATAAAATATTATTTAGGGTAAATCTTGCCTGAATTTGACATGTATAAAATAATATCCACTCACATTCTAAAATCAAAGAATCTAAAATCTAAGTTTGCTCTTATGCTGCATTTATACAATAAATATAATATCCTAGAATCATATATATATATGTGTGTTGTGACGGACAGCCGGGTCCCATGACCGGCCGGGACGCCTCTGCTGCATACGTCCCGGGGGAGCCATCATGGACATTGCAGTACCTTCCCCGGGGCGCTTGGGGGCAGCCTCCCTGGCCGTGGATCCCTCCTCAATCTCCCCCGTGGCTCCATGGGACATGGAGTCCACCACAGCAGCCCGGTTGGGAGATGGGGTGGCCGTTAGGGGGTGCTGCGGACGACCAGCCACCACGCTGGACGGTTTATCAGCCCCACCCAGAGGTGCAATTAAGACCAGCTGGTCAGGCACCTGGAACACTTCCGGGTGGGGTATAAAAGGGTGTGCCTCCCAGCAATCAGGGCCAGAATCGGGAGGAAGAGGACGAGGTTGCCTGGGAGGAGTGGTGGTGCCAGGAAGCGTTTTGTTTGTGTGGGTTTTGTGCATAGACTGTGTTGGGCCTGTGGGACACGGGGAAGACGTGTGCCCACAGCTGAAGAGGTAAAAATAAAACAACCCTTGAGTGTGAACACGTGCCTCTGCGTGGTCTGTGCCGGGTCGGGCGCTATATAGCGCCTTTTCACAGTGTGTGTGTGTATGTATATATATATATATATATATATATATATATATATATATATATATATACACATTTGTTA
>JANRMT010062856.1:85404877-85506693 GCA_026402145.1 Polypterus bichir lapradei
ACATGCATTTGGGAGACAGTTTACAGGCTCAAATAGATGCAGTTACCACCTGAACCAGGGGTTGGTGCTCCCTTCTAACTCTTTTTCTTCACTCCCAGCAGAACAACTGAAGAATCCACCCAGTAACGTCACTTCTGGTCCCAAACCTCAAGACCTGCCTCTTCATGACATAATTTCCTGCAATATCTATATATACTGCCATCATTTGCTCTTTTGTCAGTTCCAATTTGAACTTAGGTAAATTGGAAAATAGCTTTTTTGATATTTCTTGTATGCATCTCCTTTCTAGCCCTACTAACATTAATGCACATACTACTAGTTTTGTTTCCCCTTCAGGTTAATAACAATTCTGTCATACTATATTCAACTATTTGATTCAGTTCTTCTTCCTCATTTTATCAATATGGTAGTCTGCTGAATTATAAAATATTATTTAGGGTAAATCTTGCCTGAATTTGACATGTATAAAATAATATCCACTCACATTCTAAAATCAAAGAATCTAAAATCTAAGTTTGCTCTTATGCTGCATTTATACAATAAATATAATATCCTAGAATCATATATATATATGTGTGTTGTGACGGACAGCCGGGTCCCATGCCCGGCCGGGACGCCTCTGCTGCATACGTCCCGGGGGAGCCATCATGGACATTGCAGTACCTTCCCCGGGGAGCTTGGGGGCAGCCTCCCTGGACGTGGATCCCTCCTCAATCTCCCCCGTGGCTCCATGGGACATGGAGTCCACCACAGCAGCCCGGTTGGGAGATGGGGTGGCCGTTAGGGGGTGCTGCGGACGACCAGCCACCACGCTGGACGGTTTATCAGCCCCACCCAGAGGTGCAATTAAGACCAGCTGGTCAGGCACCTGGAACACTTCCGGGTGGGGTATAAAAGGTTGTGCCTCCCAGCAATCAGGGCCAGAATCGGGAGGAAGAGGACGAGGTTGCCTGGGAGGAGTGGTGGTGCCAGGAAGCGTTTTGTTTGTGTGGGTTTTGTGCATAGACTGTGTTGGGCCTGTGGGACACGGGGAAGACGTGTGCCCACGGCTGAAGAGGTAAAAATAAAACAACCCTTGAGTGTGAACACGTGCCTCTGCGTGGTCTGTGCCGGGTCGGGCGCTATATAGCGCCTTTTCACAGTGTGTGTGTGTATGTATATATATATATATATATATATATATATATATATATATATATATACACATTTGTTTTTCTGTGTCATTATTCAGGTAACACAATTATGGTTTGGACTTTTCTGCACCCTGTAATATATGAATATAATGTATGTGAATTTTCTTTGCAGACTCTTGGAATATTGTCAGGTCAGTTGATGACTCTAAATTGTTCCTGTCTGAGTGAGTAAGCGTGACTGTCTTCAAGTGTGTCTGCAGGTTGCTTCATGTTGTTACCAGGTTAGGCTCTAGCTCACCATGATACTAATTTGGAATGAAGAGGTTAGAAAAAGATGGATGGAAAATCATTTATTTTTTATTGCACATATCAAGAGCAAAATGTTGTCTGAAGAGTTTTTGTCAGTGACAAACCAGGTCTTATGTTACTCAGTAAGATATAAAACTGGACTTGCAGCACAAGATTAAGAATTCATGCCGTGCACAGATGAGAACCCTTAGAATTTTCTTATAAAGTTAAAAAAAAGCTCCAATATGGCTTTTGCTGCCATGCCGCATTTTACTTTCATTGACAAAAGACCGTTGTATTCTGGAGAAAAAAAATATATCATTAAATATCACTGGCAAATCACATAACAACAGAAGAACTACTTTAAATTCAAATGGTTGCATTACAATATACATTTCCTTTTGGAGTAGTGCAACATAAAACATCTGGTGCATAAAATCACTATAAATGCAATAGAATGCACAGCTTGCTTATCAGAATATTCCACTCATCTTCTGTACCCTTACTGCTGCAATCTTTGCAATTTTATATTAACAAAAACTTTATAAGCTTAGAAATAATAAATAGACTACAAAATGTTTCCGTTACTATGCAGTTATAAAGCAAAGATAAGGATTTTAAATAATTACCTAAAAGGCCATGATTAGCTTGCCTGATCGGGACCAAACTGGATAATTGTTATATAATTTCTGTGCTAGTCATGATTGAAAGCAAAGATGCTCTTTAGTGTACATGGTACCAGAGTGCCTTGGACCCGAAGTCAATGACTGACTATGTGCCATCTCATCTGAACATACACCTGAGGCTGAGATTGTATGTTCGGGACATCTGAGTGGAGAACGATGCTGAGCTGTGAACTTGTTGCCACTTGGTTGTGACTTGGCATAGAAAGATGAAGGACTATTGGAAAGACCTGGAAAATCCAAAATGATAGTGCATTGTTGGAATGAATAGACTCTGACTGAGTTCAGTCCTTACCTCTGGAATAGATTTCTCTGTATCTAAGAAGAGGTCAGGGACATAGAGCCTGAATTAACCTTGTTCAAGACTTCAGTATTGGACAGAGCTCCAAGGATCAATGGTCTGAAAGTTGTTGGTCCCTGTTAAAGCAGCAGCCTCAGGACCCATAGGTAGAAACCAACAGTAAGGGAAACTGAAGTTATAAAAAGGCCATGCATGTTGTGTTAGCAGGAGGGTGTTCAGGTTTCACTGAGAGGTATCAGTAATAGAAGCAGCTACAGCAGAAGCAAAAGTGAAATTCTGTACATGTGGGTGGAGTTTGGTGAGATGATGAAACATGACTTTTAGAAAGATCCAAAGTGTTTCTGGCCAACCATTTGATTACAGAGAGGAAGGGTAGGGCATCACTTTGGCTGTTGTGAGCAAGGATGAGGAAACGTTTTGACCTCAATTGGGGATAGTGATGAGAGGTGGAAGGGACACTATGAGGAACTTCTAATTCTAATTCCCTTTGATGGAGACAGTGCCAGAAGCCTTGGTTGGAGATGGACCCATGTCTGTAGCTCATGTCACCAAAGAGACTAAAAATCTGTGAGTGCTCCAACTGTTAGGGTGGATGAGATCCAACTGGAAATTTAAAAATGTATATTTTAACCACATGTCAGATTTTATCAATTACTTTTAAAATATATATGTAAAAAATAAGTCACTTGGTGAGTTAAAATTTGATTACAATTGTTGGCATGAGACCTGTACAGTAATAAATTTCTGATTATATTACAGTAATCAATAATAAACCCATAATTGGTTGCAAATAGAGAGATATAACTATGTGTCCCCAGGGGTAAATTTACAGAAGCTCAATCAATCAGTCAATGCACATGCATTTTGGTCTGAACACAAACCAGAATGACTAAAAACTGTATCTGATTACTTTACAACCTGATAACAGAAGGAGATGCCGTGGGACTAGATATTGTCAAACCAGCTTACAACTTGAGACAGGAGTTTGGTAAAACATCAAAAACTGTATTGCCTGGGAAAACGAACATACTCAAACTGATGAGAGAGTATGAGTAAATTCATTTGTCATATTGACAGCCAGCAAATCAGGTGCATGTAACAACTACATCTTGCGAAACACCCGTAGCATTTTAAAATAAATTTGAAGGACTAAATGAAGAGAACAGAGCAACAGAAGAGAACAAATTGACATCAGAACAGGGCGAGAACGGCCGTTTTCATCTGATAGTCGGCAAAGCATCTCAAGAACAACTCTGAGTGCTAGATCAATGCTGCCCTAGGACATTCATCCTTGACATCTTTACTTTTTCATAAGCTTTTTCTAAAGACTATATACTGTATATGTAGACTTTACTATCAATCTTATTTTCTATTATTCCATGTTCTGTTTGATATTACTATACATGTAATAAATACCATGCAGCTTTTAACTTCCTATACTTTGTTTTCATATCTGGAGTGATTGAGGTAATAAGGTAATTTTATTAAGAGCATCAGGAGCAGTCAGACGTTTGCCATACGCTGCCATGCTGCAAGGTTTATTAAGGGCTGAGGGTGTGAGCTCCACCCAATAGTAGGAAACATTATGTAACAGAAGGCATTCATAGTTGAAAAATGGACTATAGCCAAGGATGTTGTGCCTGTGTATGTTTAAATGTATTCCTAGAGACTGAAGTAATATTAATGCCCGAGATATATTTTAAACATCATATTTTGTTGGTGCCGATAATAAGTAGGTCTCTCGAAGTGCTAAGTTGTGTTATACATAAGACACTTGTGCGGTATAAAGTGCTACAGATTAACCAGCTGTGTGTGTGTCATTCATAGGGCACTGTTGAGGTTCTACATCTATGTCTATGTATGTGTGTATTAATCTTAAGGTGTGACTTAGACCAACCCGGTAGCAAAACTGATGAGTACACTTATCCCTGAAGAAAACAGGTACAGGGTAATTAGAGGGAAATATCACAATAAAACAGTAGGTATACATTTAGACAGTAACATACAAATTATCTACAACTTGCATTGTTTTTTATATGTATTTGTGTATTATTTATATGAATACCTATTCTGTCATTACAACATGGCACAGAATAGTAATGAAAAGTGGAATTGTATGTATGTCTGAAGTCTGGCATAAGTTGAAACTGGGAGATCAAGTGTACTTTCCTCAGAACCAAAGAAAAATAAAAAAAAATTAAACAAATGGTAAGCTAAGATTCAGTTTGCCAGGGAATCTTCAACAAACATGCACAATACTTTCTCAAAGAATTTCCACAAACATAGCATCTGTGATATGCGACTTCCACTTATAAGACCAACAGCAAAGTGTCTTGTAGATAAATGCAGCTAATGGCAACTTCTACAAAATAAAATGGCATCACGGGAAAATAACAAAAGTTAAATGGTAAAAATGATTAACTACAAGAAAAAACTTAAAATGGAAAAATTAATATATGTTTTAAATGTTACTTTTTAAAGGGGCACATCTGTATTAACACTGAGCAAAAGAAAAAAATCATTAATTTCACAAGCCTTCTGATGATGGCTCATACTATCAGATAAGATAATGTTTGCTATTTTAAAGGCTTATATTCTGTGTAATATAGGACATTTACATTCAGTGTAAAAAAGAACTGCCATTCATACAAACATATGTTATAAGGTTGCAGAAAATGGGTGATATGTGAGTTTATATACTGTTACAGTATGTTCTGAGTTAGTATGAATCAACTGCAAGGCCATATAAGTGCTAGGGTGGCTCTGGTCCTCCCAGATAAACAGCTGGGTTGCCCAAACAGAATTGAAGGAATTTTATGATTGCATTGAAAATAGGAGAAAACATAAGTAAAACTAAATTTTGTTGCATGTAAATAAAACCAGTTGGAGTACAGGCAGGTCAAGTGACATGCTCATGGTCATACAGTGTCAGTAGCAGGATTTGAACCACAACCTCAAGTCTAAAGCCTTAACCACTATGCCACACTGCCTGACATGCATCAAAATGCGTCAAAAACTGTCTACATAAGTATGAAAGAAACTTCGGAGCATGAATTATTTGCCAAATCATCATATTTTTTCTGTTATTTTAGTAATTATGTACTATGTATTTAAATGCTTTGATGTTCTGTGTATTTTGTGGGTAAAGCCAAAAGAGTTTGCGCCACTATGACCTCATCAGCTTCTCAGTCCTCCTTTGGCATTTATAAACAAGAGGATCAAAGAGCACTCATCAGGGAATCGTTTTGCTTTTGTTACAGTATGTGGAGTTGCTTTGTGAGTATTGCCTTCTTTTTGCTTGTAGTTTTGACATGTTTTGCTGTGGACCAGGATTTCATTTTAGGATTAACAAATTGGGACTTGTTTGCCTTCAGGCAATACCTTTTTGCCTCTTTTTGCTTTTTTGAGCTTGTTCTTACATTTTTTCCTATTTAATATTTTTTCTTTTTTAAAAATTCTTTGTTTCTGCACTTTATAACCTGAAAGTTTTTGACAGTTCTTCTCTCTTGTGGGGGCTATTGTTAAGTTTTTAGAGCTTTTTCTTAATAAGGCCTGCTATAGTAAGCCAAAAAGCTGGCCCCTACAGTGGGGATTAAGCCCAAGAAGTTTGGGCCAGTAAAGCCTATTTTGTGTGGCCTCAGCCCTTCGTAGTTATGGATCTAGCTGTAGCTCACAACACATTTATACCAAGGAGAAAAATGGTAGGAGATTTTTTTATCAATAGGCTTATGAGATGAAAAAACTAAATCATGGTCAAAAATACATTTAACATTATTAAATCTTTACCCTGAAATTCTAAACCATCTAATACCATGGAAGTTTGTTAAGTTAGAATACGTTTTGGAAAATGTGAATCCTGTGCCTTTGAGTTATAGATCATTATGACGATCCAAGTAATGGCTCCTTGTGTAATATCAAAGCTACCGCAAAATGGCAACACCTGTAAAAATAAAATTGTAGCGCACTACAATTACTTTATTTTATGTACTTAATTTATGTACTTTAAAAACTCCTTAAATTAACAAACCAAAGACAGAATTGGATTCTGCAAATTCTGAAACCCCAAAATGGAAGATAAGAAAATATGTTCGGCCAACACAGAAAAAAGCTAGAAAAGTTCCAAATTATAACAGTAGCTGAGACTACAGCAAAGATGCAACCTTATTAAGAGCTCTGCATATTGGAAGGTGGCACAAAAGAAGCCATCACTAAGACAACAAAATCTGGTTTTGTAGGTTCTAATAGATCTTGTTTATTTTATTGTTATTTCTAGCTTTAAATATTTACCCTGGCAAAGCCATTTTTTTGTATTGTTGCCACTGTTTTCTGACTATCTTCATATGGGCATGGGCACATTGTTTACAGTCGTTATGCCCAATCACTTGACACAGAGGTCACATGATACAATACACTGTGTCTGTATATTACATCTATGTACAGTAAAATGGTGGCATGTTGTACTTAAACATCCAAGCGTTTGGATTCACCTCACTTTACTAATTTATATCTTTAGGTCAGTGGAAGCTAAAATATGTTTCTGAAAAGATTTAAGCATAAGGACCTTCATTTTGGTACTCCGACTGGTCTTTATTGATATTCTCAGCTATAGGGTGGTCCAGATCTAATTATGCAATTTTCATTATGCTATTAAACTTATTAAGTTTATCACATAGAAAATCACCCGAAAAATCCCAGACCATCGAGAAGTGTGCGAACTGACGACATGAAGAATTGTCTTTGCACCAAACTGGAATCGTCCCCACATAAATCAAAGTCATCCAGATGATCTGGATCTGCATAATTAGATCTGGACCACCCTGCATGCATGACTTGACTCATGTTTTCTTCAATTTACTTTTGTCCATCTTGAGAAAATTTTTATTTTCATCTGTTCTTTTTCTTTTGGCATATTTGTCTCAATGCTTCTATAACAAAGGTAGAGTTTTTTGTCCAGAATTCTAAGACATAGGGCATGTATGGCAAGTGTAACCCTGCCCATGCATCAAAAAACACTGAACATACAGTGAAAGATGGTGATGGTAGCTTTATAGTGTGGGGCTACAATTCATCAGCAGGGACTGTGCATCTGATTACAATGTAAGGAAGAATGAATGGTGGAGGACACCAGAAAATAATGTGAAAGAATCCATTTCAGTCTGCTAAAATTCAAGCTTGGGTTAAAGTTCTCTCTTAGAGCAAGACAATGATCCCAAAAACAAGGTCAAGGTAATTCTGGAGTGGGTCAAGAACGGAAAGGAGAAGGTCCTTCAGTGGCCAGTTAAAGCCCTGTCCTCAAATCAGTTAACAGTCTGTGTCATTATTTGAAAACTGGTAAACAAGTGACATCCGAGCATACTTGTCAAGAAGAATGAGCCAAAGTAGTTTGGGAACAAAACTGGAAAATAATTAACCTGGTAAACTTAAAGTTGTAATTGCTGCCTAAGGTGGCTGTACATAGTATCAAAGTGTAAGCATATGTCTTTCATTTTTGTCTTCTTAAGATTTTTCCTAACATAAAAAAATGCCACATTAAAAATAATAAGTGTCATTGCTTTGAAATAAAATATACCACAGTAAACCACATTTCATTGAGATCTGTTATTTATTAAAATGAGAGTATTTGTCCATATTTTACAAGGCACAGCATGTTTCATGTTAAAGACACTGAAATGCAGAAGTAACTCACACAGCTAACTGATACAATAAGGGAATCACCTGAGCAAATGAAGGATGTAAAATGATATTGTAAAAGGATGCTTCTGCACAGGTGTCATCATTAAAGTGACTAAACAATTAACATCCCATCATGATTAAGGTCATATATAAGCATAGATGGCAGACTCATTTGTTTATTATGTTGGCTGCCGTGGCTTGGATAAGAAATTTCACTAATCTTCAGAAAAGGTTGTTGCTAGTGCATGTTTGTTATTTCTTTCAGTAGATCACGTAATCAGATCACGTAATATACTAATGAGAAGCAGTTCTTAGTAAATTCTGGCATCGAAATTGAAATGAAAGACATCATCAACTTGAGAAAACTATGAAAAAAATACACATATCTTGACCATGGTGTCCATGCATTGATCTGAGATACAAATATTCAAGTCAGGATCATTTAACTGCATACAAATATAAATCTCACACCAGAGTACAAGATTTTACTTACAGTATTAGATTTACAGAGAGGCGTATTATGACTGACTTGTTTTTTTTTTCCCTTATTAACCCTAAGCAGTTCTGCAATTTAACTGGTGAAATGAACCCAAAACAAGTCTACTGAGCAATAGAAAAAGTCACAAGTTCAGATGAGTTATCTTTTATTTTCCACTCAACAAGTAAAAAGAAATTGTATGGTGGACACCAATAAAGTGCACAGGCCTGCCTCAGCTATGGTGTAGGCATATGTCCCAGGAATGATTCAAATCCAGTAATTTGCTTTATATGGTTAGGTCAATGACAATAAGAGCAATATAATTTAGAATTTTTAATATTAGCAAAATCTGAATAATTATTGTTGTATATGCAATTTCCTCTGACTCTTCTTTCTTGGGGGTGCACAAGTGGAGTAAAAAGAAGAGCAACCTGTGTGCACTGTCAAATGTTATACGTAAAGGAAAGCTGTGGCTTGGTCCTTAGTGGTAACTACAGTGCCAGAGTGCTACTATATATTTTTTTTCTACATTGGTTTTCTTCAATGTCTGCTAAATAGGACTGTTATTGTTGGTAATTCATCCTTCATTTTGTGTTTTGGTAATTCTTATCAAATTCAGATGTTTAAAAGCAGCTTGAAAATATATGTTATACAATCAGTGGCTTTAGATGTATTGCACTTTTCTGTTCAATGTCTAATTAAAGCAAATGTAAAGAGCTTATGCAACCTGCTTAAAACATTTTCTACAGTATATGATCCATCCACCAGATATTACAACTGATGATTAATTATTAACAAGCATAAGGTAAATATCTCATCCAAATGATTTAAGTCTAATAATGTAAATAATAATGCTTTTGTCTTACTAGGGTATGAATGACTAGTGTTTATGATTTCCTAAATTAAACTGTAATAATACTAATAATTATTAATAAAAACTTTTAATCACACCATCACAAATCAATTTTATTCATTGACATGTGTTATAAAAGATAATAGACATTTTATGTTATTTTGTTAGTGTGTTATATATGTTAACCTATAGCGTGAATGCTGGGAGGGGTGGGGGGATCAGACCACCACAAATAAAATGTACTTAATGTAATGTAAGTGTAATAAGTCCAAAGGCACTTTACAAGCCTGATTTCACTGCTTTTCTCCAGTCTCCTTTTTTCACTTTTTTTTTGCTTATGAGCTGCAACCTTCTACATTCACAAAATATACCCTCTGTAGGATGGAGTGCCCCCTCTATCTGAACTGGGAAGTGAACAGCCCAAGCCTTTTTTGCTGTTCCCTTTTATTCAGGCATTCTGAGTCATGTGGCTGGAAACCGTGTTTCTTGGTGGTCTTGTAGGAACAGGAATTTACTCTGGAGGTTCCCTTGAACTTCCTGGGTTTGGACACTTTAAGATTATTTTCAAACACCACCAGAGAAAAAGAGAGAAAATGTTTTGAGGTATCTAGAGCCCCACTTCTTGTCCCTGTGCTCCCGTGCCAGATCTGCCATGGAAGCAACAAACACCATGACAATAAGGAGCAAAAACAGGCGGCATGCAGAATATGTGTAATATAGGGGCACCAAAAATGTCCATCTATGGGGGATCAAAGGGAAAACTAACCACCTCCCAAATCCTGGAGCAATTTTAGAGGAAAGTTGTGATGATGAAAATAAATTGAAAAGTCCATACCAGCTACGTTCGAGCTGTGTTGCTCCAGGCTTCTAACACTACATTCAGATTGCAGTTAAAAGGGGTCCACCAGACCTAAAAAGTCTTTAATCAGGGCTTTCGTCGCACAGCAAACATGAATATTTATATCTCTCAGAACCAGTAGGCTATCAGAACGTGTCACCAACAAAGATAAAAAGCCAGCAAATTCATGGATAAATTCCTTATTATATTCAGGCGGCCTGTAAACAAGTGCACACAGTCCGGAATTGGTAAGCTCGATTTTAAATAGCTGAGCTTCAAAACTGGAAAATTTGTCTAAAGGCATAGATCTACATTTAAATGGATTTACCACTACTATCTTTAATCCAGAAAATTGTTAAAAATTAATTTGTCAAGCAGAAGTGACCTAATAGACAACCAAGAATAAAAGCTACATGTTGATTGCTGACATACTGACTTAAAAATTGTTTTGCATGAATTTATCAGATTGCAATTGTAGATTTGTAAATATAAACCTGATGGCATGAGAGATGAACCAGAACTGGTGGGAACAAGATGTGGATGTGTTTAATGCAAAACAGCATTCAGGCGATTTTTGGAAAAAGGGACATTAAAGCAATTTCTGACTATAAGACTCACTTGTAAAAAAACACAACACATTTCCGCACTGATTGTTTGTTTATTTTACCATCTCTGTGACTCTTATGTTTCGCCAGTTTCATATTTATCATTGCTGATGTCATGTTGTAGCCTTCATTATTTTTACCCCCACCAACATGTTTATTTCGAGTGTCTTTGACTTCAGTGAATATTTTGCTATATAAAATGCACTCAGAATTGGGATCTAAAAATTTTGCATAGTCCCTCAAAACAGCTTGTTGAAGGTGACGATTGTTTTTTTTATTATTATTATTATTGTGAAAAACATAATTACATGCAGAAAATTAAACAACTTTCAACAAATTACAATCACATTTATTTTGATGACATGACAAGTAAATAAAAATATTAACAAGTAAGAAACTATGCACATTATAAAATTCAGAAGCTTTCAGAGACTTGGTTAACTGTTTTGAAAGCTGGAGCATTTTAAAATTTTCTTAACACTTCATCGAATAGTTATTATAATGTTTTTTTATTAATTATTTATGTAACAATGACTCATTTAAAAATAGGTGGTAATAGAATGTAATTATAAGTATTAGTATAGTACACAAAAATATTTTTTAATCCCATTTAACAATATCATGGTTAAAAGTGGGGCACAAACAGGCTTGCGGTGGCTAATAAGCTTTTCAAGAAGATTCCAATTTAAGTGATAAGATATAGATTGATGGGCAACTGTTAGTTGTTGGATGTGGAGGATCAATGGCTAATTGTAGTTTAATAAATCCAACTGTACAATCTTTCAAAGAAGTACCTAAAGAAGATTTAAATTATGTTTTTAAATATATTAAAGTGAAATTGTTGGCTGTATCTGACCATGACAGGTAGCTTATTATGGTGGAGCTTTGCCAATATATTACACTTTCAGAGAAATTTTAAATCATTATGATCTGCAGACAGTGCAGCTATGAGAATGTTTTTAATGTAATGGAGATTCTGAGTACATGTGCATTCGCTACATGTAATGCCACGTATGCGTGTCAGAGGCTCATCAGAGGTAGGCACTACCACCGTGGGACACCAGGGGGCACAATCTATGACTGCCTCTTTTGTCATCCACAGCTCAAAGAAGACACAGATTGAGGGCAACTAACACTGGCCCTTCCAGTTGAAGACCTATAAAAGCATGGAGCTCCTGGAAAGAGGTGTCACATTCAGGGGATGAGCTACCTGCACTAAGGAGCTCCAGCACTCACACTTGATTGCTCTCCAAAACTATAAAACCATAGCCAACAGCTATATTTTGCCTTTGTTTTCTTGCAATGCCATCGAGGGCCTGTTACTTTCAGTTACTTTATTGATTGGGTAAATGGGATGGCCCACTTGGCACCCCAACATTTCCTCTTGACTCCTGTCATTGCCTCGACCGCTGACAGTATAAAGTATACAGTATAGCTGTTACGGAGCTTGTTTCCGCTTTCATTCATTTTTGCATAATTTAAGCTGCTTGCATCTTTGTTACTTTAACACTCATGAACAACATGTCATTTGCCTGCTACGATGACAAGGATTAGAAGAATGCTGCTGTCAAAGACACAGTAGCCACTTCCACATACAGCATATCAAGCAGCATGTATGACCCTACAGGTATTTCACTTTTGCTGTCAGAAGCAGCTGTTGAATGAGTTAAAAAAAGAAAATATAAAATATATACAAGTTGAAGTCACCCAAAACAGTAAACTTTTCCATAACTGAAATCACCCAGAATTTGTCTCTTTTTTAAAAAAGATGAGTTGGAAAATTCAGCAGTGTTTTAAAATAGGAAGTTTTGAATTTTCCAGGTTTTGTACTGTGAACAATAGAAATTGAATTTTAGTGACAAATTTCCCTGTAGAATAAGAAACTCTGTCCACTGGAAGTTAAGATGCTTAACACTAGAATTACCAGAGCCTACGAAAAAACTCGTAGATCCGTCCCACATTAAATCGCTTTGCACCTCTCCATCAGCGTCTTTTGTCCTATAAATGTGTTGATAAGCAGCAAGCAGTCTGCTATCACATCCCCCACCCCACACAGTTTTCACAGCTCAAGTCTGCTTACCTGCGTGTCAGTTGCTTGGAGTTGTATAGAGTGAGAAGTCAAGCAAAATCACACCTTTTATAAATACTATATCGTTATTTGGAACACATGCATTTCATGTGTGTTCTGTATCTACAACGATCTATGTAAACACATTGTTAAAAAAGAAACGTTTTCATGTTTTATTAAGAATTGACAAAATGTAGACATGAAGTTTATAATGTGTGAAGCCTGAAGTCCAAATATCAAAGAAACACTTTCACAAAAGGTACAAATATAACAAAACAAGTGCACTTTTATTCAAGAATTTAAGCGAAGAAAAAAGAAAGCAGGTTGAGGTAGGTGGTTGATATGACAGCTTGTGTGATGCAATGCTAAGAACTGCTCCCTTACAATCAAGAGGTCGCAGTTTCAATATCAGCTGCTTCCCAAATTTAATATTTTGAGGAGTGAGCTACTCTTATTGTTTATATCATACAATAAAAACATACATTTGATTTGTGTCTGTAAATCACGTTCAAGCTTCCACACCCCCACACCCCCCATGTGACTCCTTTTTCAGATAAAGACATTGTAGGTACAAACTTGTTTTGTTATACCCCCTCTTTATTTGAAAACCGTGTCAGATCTTGTGCGCGAACGAGACTGGTAAAACTGTGGACCTGGGCGTGAGTGTTGTGCGTGACTGAGAGTGACTGTGGACGTGAATTGTTTTTATTCAGTCTTATTCTTGAGTGTTCCTGCTCACACTGAGTTAGTATGCGCCTTCTGATCCATGATGTCAAAGCCGCTCTGACAAAAAAAGAGAGACTTAGATATATATGACATTTGAAATAATTCATTTTATGACCTGTATTGTACATTTCGGAAAACGTTATTGCACTAATACAACATTATATTCATTTGCATACCTTCATGCGGTTGTAGCCATGACGTGACTGCATTTGTTTTTTGTTTTTTTTTTTTCGATCTTGGCCAGTGTCCACATGTTGCTGCATGTTGGTATCTCTTTTCAACTCCAGGAGATGTAGAGGACAGAATAGTACAGACAGGTTAGTTCCACGCTATATACAATCATCAGATTCAAATGTTAACAGTTCCCACACACCCCCAAGGACCATCCTTCTTACATTTACAACATGTGTATAAGGTGTGAAGCCTGAAGTCCAAATATCAAATAAACAGTTACGTAAAAGGTACAAATATAACAGAACAAATGCGCTTTTAATCAAGAATTTAACCGAAGAAAAAGAACCTGCGTTAGGGTGCGACATTTGCTATGACTGCTTCAGTGGCGCAACGGTATCAACTGTTGACTGGTAATCAAAACTTCACAGGTTCGATCCCGGACGAGTACATTTTAAGAAGTGAGCTGCTCGTATTTTTACTATTTTAGAATAAAAACATACATTTGATTCCAGTCTGTAACAGCCAGTGTAATTTATGATACTTGTAAAGGTTAGCTTTGTTTTTTTTTTAATTCAGTTTTATTCTCTCAGTCGTGTTCACGATCCCCCCACTTCGCATTTGACACTGCTGTTTTCACATAAAGACACGGTATAACAATACGTGTAATGCCGCGAAAAGTGCCTGCTGACACTTTAGTACGCAAGCAATGGTATGAGAATGCAGTTAGACTTTTTTTTGGGGCACATACACCGTCCAATTGTAAACACTAGCACTAGCGTGTACAGTCGCTTGCGCAGTAAAGAGTCTATAGCTGCAGGTGGAAGCTGCCATCGCTGTACTTTGTATGTAAGTTATTTACCTATTTACCTTTATTTATTTATTTACTTCCTACAGCGTAAAGTCACAAGTAGAGTGCAGAGCTTCCCATGTACATATACAAAGTACAGCGATGGCAAAAGTGCATTTTTGATCCGATGTAGAAGCGTCGTCATGATCCGAGTTCACCTCTGTTATATAGCGTCTTTATGTGAAAACAGCAGTGCCAAATGTGGGTTGGGGGATCGTAAATGTGACTGAGAGAATAAAACTGAGTTAAAAAAAAACAAAGCCAACCTTTACAAGTATCATAAATTACACCGGCTGTTACAGACTGGATTCAAATGTATGTTTTTATTCTAAAATAGTAAGAATTAAAGCGCACTTGTTCTGTTATATTTGTATCTTTTGTGAAAGTGTTTATTTGAAATTTTGGACTTCAGGCTTTACACATTATACATTTCATGTCTACATTTTGTCAATTCTTACTAAGACATGAAAAACGTTTCTGTTTTAACGATGTGTTTACATAGATCGTTGTAGACACGGAACACACATGAAATGCATGTGTTCCAAATAACGATATAATATTTATAAAAGGTGTGATTTTGCTTGACATCTCACTCTATACAACTCCATGCAACTGACACGCAGGTAAACAGACTTGAGCTGAGAAAACTGTACGCCGGTGTGGGATGTGATAGCAGACTGCTTGCTGCTTATCAACACATTTATAGGACAAAAGATGCTGATGGAGAGGTGCGAAGCAATTTAAGGTGGGACGGATCTACGAGTTTTTTTGTAGGCTCTGGTAATTCTAGTGTTAATGCAGACTGACAAACTTGTTAACTTTCTTTTAATTCTGAATTTTCTTAACCATGAAACATGATTCCTGGTATATATGCATCATGTTTGTAGTCAGATTTAGTATTTATATCTCGCTTGAAATGTCTTTGGAAGAGCACTGCATTGTAGAAACATGTAATAAGCAAACAACTTTTCAATTTTCTTAAAAAAGCATTGCATTTTACAGATGAATGGTAGAACTCAAATACAAAATACTGTATACATCTTTATTGCATCTTTTTTGAATTTCTGCAGTTCTTAAATAATTACTCTAGAAAAATTAACGTAGATTACTATGTAAGGATTAAGTTTTTCTATTTCTCAGGTACCTTCAGTACCATCCAGCCATCAGCTCAGAGATATGCAGTTAGATGATCCTGTGGTGTCCTGGATAATGGACTATCTGTGAGGCAGACTGCAGTTTATGAGACTCGAGCATTGTGTTTCTGATACAGATGTGATCGACACTGGAGCACCACAAGGTACAGTCCCATCTCCTTTTTTATTTTCCCTGTACACCTCAGACTATATGTACAGTATATATCACCATGTCATGTTACTTGCAGAAATTCTCAGATGATTCAGTATTTATGGGGTGTATTTATATGGGGGATAAGACAAATTATAGGAGTCAGGTGGAGAAGTTTGTTTCTTGGTGCAAAAAGAATTGTCTGCAACTTAACATCAGCAAAACCAATTTTTGCCACAGCAAAGAGCCTCTTTGCCCGGTTACAATCCAACGTGTGGATGTAGAAGTGGTACACTCCCATAAGTACTTGGGGCTCCACATCAATGACAGGTTAGACTGGTCCCAAAACACAGAGAAACATTTTTCTTAGGAGACTGCATTCCTTTAATGCAGGAAGTGACATCCTGCATATCTTCTATAACTCTGTGATGGCCAGTGTGCTACGCTAGTAACATCATTTCAATAGAGGGCCACCAAAACTGCAAAATGATTAAAAGCGTGGGCTCAGTTATGGTATGAACTGTGAACTCCCTGGAGGTTACTGAAAAGGAGAGAATACTAACAAAAGTGCCATTATAAACAATGCTACACATCCTCTGTCTGACACACTGAGTATTTTCAGTCAACGATTTATTAAGTGAAAGTGTGTCAGGGAATGCACTACGCCAACAGCGAAACACTTTAAAAATGCCTCACTTCGAGAGAAACTGCCAAGTCAGAAGTTTCTTTTCTTTTTAATCTTCTTCCTTTTTAGTGATTCTGGTGTGAGTTACAGACCAAAGTGTGTGTGTATATAGATGTTTTTTTATTTTTTATGTAACAAGCTTCTGTAAAAAAAGAAATTTCTCCTCGGGGGCAAATAAAGATCTATCTATCTATCTATCATATAGTGCCTTTTCATATTTTATCTGTAGATTTAGCTGCTTTGTAGAAGAAAATACTATATTTGAATACTGTTTCACTGTTTGATGTTGTGTATTTTCTTTCCAGTGGTTATGTTCATAAAGCCTACTATATGATATGATACTGTAGATATTTATTTTAGTGGTACACCAAAACCATTATGCCTTCTTGTACCTCCTAACCATTTATAAACTGAACACAAATGTAACTTTATGAGTAGGATAGTTTCCAAATGTCTAAAGTCAAATTCCATAAAATAAAACTTATAGGTCTGTTACTTTTATCTGTGCTTATTGAACACCTCTTGTAAATGACAGATAGGTAAACATTGTTTGATCTGAAACAGAGGTATAGATGAGTGAAAAAGAATGTTTTCTAATGATGTTTCCCAGTGGAAGCATGTGAAGTGTAAAGGTCAAAGGTACTAGGTCCTTTGGAACACCATATAAAACTTCAGAATGTAATTATCAAGTGCTGTCAACATACTCTATTTCTGTACATAATTAAATTAATTTGATAAATATGAACTGAAATACACAAGGACAGTATCTGAGAGCCCCACATAACTTTCCAGCCAATGTAACAGAATATAGAAGTCAGTGTTGTTGAAGGCTGCACTTAAATCTAATTGCATAATTATTGTAGCACTCCTTTATCACAAGATATTAAAATGTTATTTACAGCATGAGTTAATGCTGTTTCTGTACTGTGACTTGTGCAAAATCCAGAATGGAACTTCTCAAGTGAAAGTGTAACATGTAAGAGTTGACTAAAACAGTGTGGCAAATACTGTTTCAAATACTTTAGAAAGAAAAATTACATTTCAATAGCTCTATCATTATTTGCATATTTGGGTCTAGCTCTGATTGTTTTTAAGAATGATCTGATAACTGACACTTTTAGTGCATTAGAAACTGTGTCAGTCAATAAAGTTTAGTAAAATGTTAATAATGGATGCTGCCAGAGCATCAGTGAAACTTTTCACTAGATTCATTTAGACACGGTCTTAAGGACAAGTAGTTTCATTTCTAAAATTAAAGTTATGATTTTATGTTCCATTATTAAGTTATAATTACTAAGATGCTGTATGCAAGATGGATATAGGGCTTGACACTGCAGTATTTTATTTTGTGAGAGGACCTTAAAATCTGTGATCATACATTATTAATTTTATCTTTAAAAACCTATAAAATCTGCAATGCTGATGTTTGTAGGTATTTTATATGGTTGTTCAGAATTTGTATTTCTCCGATTACCATCTGTTCTAAACAGTATACAAGGATTTTATTGATTTATTTTCATTCTAGCTGAAATACAGTGCGCTGCCTGTGTATATTTATATAATAGTTGGAAGCATGCGCTGATTACCACATTGCCGCACCCACCACATGGTGAACCACCCAGATTGAGATCCAAGTGCAGCTCTACAACAGGTGACACCTCAGTACCACACTGAACAGTGTGAAGTTTTTTACAGTGGCTAGAGTGCCAATCCTGCCACCAACCCCCGAGTTTTCCCTGCAAGTTGGAGGACCTGCTTTCAGATAATGGTTAAGGTAAGAAAGAAAAAATTTCTTTGTTTTAAATTTGCACCTTTTCGTCATTGCTGGCTGAAAGACAAGTGTCTTACAGTATTCATCATCTACACTGGTGAATTTCACCCTTTTTGGTGTAATGGACCATTTCGTATCATAGCAAATGTTTGAGGACCAAAAGAGGTTATAGCAGCTCACGGGTTGGAGGGTAGGGACACCATTGGATTTTTGAGCATCTCACTAGTGGAGTGTATGATCCACATGGTCTGCAACCACGGGACAGTCCACCTTGCAGTTTAGAGGAGACTGTGAATGGCTGGTTTGGGTATCTTTGGAGTTTCCAGTGGCTTGTGAACTGGGGCCTGAGGAGCAAGATTGTTTAACCAGACATATTACTATGGGTTTCTTTTGGGTGTAGTGGTAAGCAGACCTGTAACATTTCTTAGACAGCACTTCATGGACTGACTTTTGGCAATAGCAGTGTTGCCTTCCTAGCCACTTTTAACGAAGTCGTACCAAAACTTTTGGTCCCAGCTGGTGGCACCCACACTCACCCACACTCAGTAAATATTCCTTGAGCTGAACCAACCTGTAAAAACCTTTGTCTTTCTTTTTGATACCTCTTTTTCCACACCAAACATGGTGCCGTGTCTATTTCCTGTCTTGGACACAACCCCATCTTCACTCGTCTGAAAATGAGTCAGTGGTGCTGCTTACATGGCCTATCGATTGTTTGCCCTACACCCTTCATTCATGTAATCTCCCTTCCCAGCATAGCACATTAAATGAATATTAGCAAAGTTACAGCTTTTACCCCTATATAAATTAATATATTGGGTCAACAATTTGGGTTGGGATGGTCTTACCCTGATGAACTGAGGGAGCTGTCTGAATATTGGCAAAGACTGGTCCTAAAGTGTAATTTTGTATACCAGACACAATTTGAAGGGGCTACTGTATCAGAAGAACTTTCAGAAATCCATCCATTATCCAACCCGCTGTATCCTAACTACAGGGTCACGGGGGTCTGTTGGAGCCAATCCCAGCCAACACAGGGTGCAAGGTAGGAACAAACCCTGGGCAGGCTGCCAGCCCACCGCAGGACACACACACACACTAGGGACAATTTAGGAATGCCAATGCACCTAACCTGTATGTCTTTGGACTGTGGGAGGAAACCAGAGCACCCAGAGGAAACCCACGCAGACACGGGGAGAACATGCAAACTCCACACAGGGAGGACCCAAGAAGCGAACCCAGGTCTCCTAATTGCGAAGCAGCAGTGCTACCACTGCACCACCATGCCGCCCCCTTTAAGAAATACATTTTAAGTTATGTGTCAACTAATCTATATTGTTCTCCATAAACACACATAAGTTCTTCAGAATAGACACAAACTTTTTCTTTTTTTCAATGACCAGCTCTTATGTAAAAGTCTCACTCTCCTACATTCAATGCAAATTGTGTATGATGTTAACCTCCTTATGGACCATTCTTAGCCTTGTCCTGTGCTACCAAGAAAAATTCACAGAAATCTTAAAAGAACCAACGATTTTATTTATTTATTTTATCTGACTTACAATATATCAGAACTGAAATCAGGGGAATTCAGCTTATCTTTGTACTTAATTTGGAATGTAACTGGTCAAACGTGCAGCCCATTACAGCTGTAAACAAACCATTGACTTTTATTTTACTTAAAAATAAGATTTTGTTTTTTACTTTAATAAGGTTAGTTACAAATTTTATTAACTGTGATAAGAGTTTGAAAAGATCTTCTCCATTTCACACTTTACACCAACAAAACTAAATGAGCATGTGTAGGCTATTGATATCCACTATATGTTAGTCTTTGTACACAATTAAAAAAATACCAAATATAACATAAAGCAGAAGTTCATCTTTTTTTATACTGTATATTTGATCTTTATGACATTTTCCAGATCCTCTGTTGAGGCACCAAATCATTTTTGTCTGTACTTAAAAATACTTCTTTAATAAGCTCCCCAAAGAAACCTACAACATCAAAACATACATACTTACACATACATGCTGATTTTTGTTGTGACTCTAAAATCAAGTCTCAGCACTGTTTTTTTTTTATTTTATAAATTATTACAGTAGTTTAAAATTGAAATGTATTTTCTGTTTTACAGATTTTGAAATGTATAAGGTAACAAAAAAAATTGTGTGGCTTCCAGGTGGGTGGATTATCAGGGCATGATGAATATGTTGCACTCTAGCTTCTTATTTCTTGTCTTGAAGATCATAGTAGAAGATGCTGCTTAGTCTGGTTTATTGTGAATATGAAAAAAAGCTAGTTAAGGGAAATGTAATAGATGTGGGCTGGCAAGAAGTATACCTTTGTTTTTTAGAGTTCATATTATACAAATATTTTTAAGAAATGTAAGATTAACCATCATTATAATGTTAATAGTATGATAAGTTGTCAAGATACTTACTACATTTTAGGCCACTTAAAAGATAAATATTTTGATTAAAAATCACAAATTTCTAAGCTGATTTTGAGTATCAACACAAGCCCTGTTGAGTGTTAAATTGTGATTATATTATCAAAAATAGTGGGCTTTCTGTTAGAGCTGTTTGTATCCCTTGGCAAATGTGCTGCTAAACTGAACTTGATGTTTGTCTGAGAAAGACATATTAAACAAAAAAAATACATTTCAAATCAATAATTAATTTTTGTGTATTGACTGCTCAGGAATTTAAATAGTGCTTGCTATTAAAAAAAAAATTGGTTGCCATTAAGGGGTCTGGCAGTCTTTTACATCTTTGTTGCTATTTTGTTCAGCTGCCCAGGAGCAAAGTTACCTTGTAAGTGAATGATGTCTCTTTAACTTGCAGTACATGCGAATGAGGGTGCAGCAAGCAAAATGGAGAAGCGCAAGCAGTAGAATTAAGTAATGAATTGACATCAAAACCACTGGCAGAAAATAAGATATTAAAGTACAGAAAAAGAATACTAGTTATGTCAGGTACGTTTCGGCACTCTTCCACTAATGAACCCTTGCACTAGGAAGAAAGCAAAGCTAAAGAGCACATTTGGGGTTGCAGACATTTAAACCAGTTTTGTATTGACTGTTTTGTTAAGCTAGAAATAATGTAGCTCCTTGAAACTAATATTTAAATTTTTGATTTGAAAAGGAGTTAACAGTCACACAAACACATTTTAAGGGTCAATGCAATGCAACTTCTGCATGATGTTGAATTTTTTGAAGGGTTGATTTGATGAGGTTTGCTTCCAAGAGGTCAATGCATGCAGGAACCACCAGCTAATACAGCAGTTTAAGAAGGATGTAGATAGGTTGTGCTGTAGTAGAAAAAGAGAAGATCTTGTCCAGATGCTCTTTAGAGAGGTAGTATGAACCCCTCAAGTGAAGTGGAAGGAGTGTCCAGATTAGAGATGGAGAGAGAGGTAGGTCATGGTTTGTTGTAAGGACAGAGTAAGAGATGTACACTGTTCTCAGTTATTATTATAAAATGCGTCCAAGTTATTAGCCCAGGAAAATAAATTACACCATCCGTATTAATGTTTATATTCCTTCTTTCACCAACACTTTAATGATGACTCACATCCGACCCTGCAGTTACAATATGTGGTGACTTCAACCATGTGACTTTGGGACAAACAATAACAAATTTCTATCAGTTTGTGGCTGGTTCCTCTTGAAGAAATAACAAGCTGAATCTGCTGTATTCAAATGATAGGCATATCTGACCACATAATAATTCATATTATTCCCAGATACAAGCCTGTTATTAGACAGCAACCAAAATAGTGAGGAAGTGGAGCCTGGAGGCTGAAATGAATTTGAAGGACTGCTTCCAAATGATAGACTGGGAAATAATGTGTGAGTCAAATGGGGACAATTTTGAGTGACTCTATTACTGCATCACAGACTATATTAACTATGTTGACACTGTGGTTGCTTTCCAAACAACAAGCCCTGGATTACGAAGAAGCTTAAAGGTCTCCTAAATAAGAAAAAGATAGCATTTAAATCTAGTGACAAAGAGGCTCTGAAAAACATACTGTACAGTGTGTGCTAATGAAACAGCTGAGTGAAGAAAAGGAAGTTTACAAAGCAAAAATAGAAAACATACTCACCCAGAATAGCATGAAGAATGTCTGGAATGGACTGGGTATAATTATGGGACTGAAGCATTCCAAGGCACAGGTGCTAGAAGGGGATGTGGAAAAAGCAAATACCCTGAACCAGTTTTTTAACAGATTTTCAATCCCATTGTGTGACACCCTGTGTAGTGGGATATGGAGTCACCAATCTACACTCTAGGTGTCTGGTATGTGGGCCCGACCGCGACCTGAATGGCGGTATAAGACAGGGAGACATGGACACAAAAACGGTTGGGTTTTGCAAAAACAAAGTGAGGTTTTATTTACGGGTGCAGACAAGGAAAAATAAGTAAATAATATCCTGCAGAATATTTATCTATATACATAGTCCAATACCAAAGGACACACCAAAACAAATATGAAACTGAGACTTGAAAATGATGAATATATTCAATATTTAAAGTGCTGAATGAAAGTCCCAAACGAAAATGAAAAAATGCAGAAAAACTAGCAAAAAATGTATATACACAAAAATAAAGCTGTCTTTCTCCACAATAATCCACGTCGGGAAGCTGCTCCTCCAAACAATGTTCAGTACAGGGACAAACCACCAAATATATTCAAAATGCAGACAAAAGAGAAATGTGTATATACAAAAATAAAAAGTGCACCTTTAATCCCAACACTATAAATACCTCCACTAAAGCTAATCAACAGATATTTATCAAAATCTATACAGGAAGAAAAAAGAATTACAAACATCAAGGCACAAGCCGCAGTGCTTATTAAACTCAAGGTAATGCTCTACCAAGTACCTCTCTCAGCACGGTCTAGCCAGAAGACACCATCTGGAGGCCAGAATTTTTTTTTATATTTGAAACCATGGCGCTGACCAATTAGACTGCTGAACGTCACCACTCTACGTGTGTGCGATGATATGTGCACACCTCCAAAAAGTGGAACCTCCCACCCTGAAAAGTTCCTTTTAAAATGCAGACGGCTGGCGTGTGCATGTATGTGCATAGCTATGCTGACATTTGAGACGCGAACTATGCTTCTCTCAAAACCTCTTTCTTCCTCCAAGCTACTGCCCAGACAATTGCTGATATGGGATCCCTTTATAAGCCATGGCAGATTGAAACTAAGGCGCTTTGCACTTTCTCTTGCCTTTTTAGTGTTACAAGATTGTGGAAGGCACTTGTGGGAGATGGACAATACCAGCCCAGCTGGGCAATAGCACAGCTGTATTTCCACTCTGGCACAAAACTCACCGCAATGCTCCCCTAAAGCCACTTATATCATCAGCAAAGACGTCCCTCTGCACTTTCTAAATGGACTAAAAGGCAACCCTTATTTCTTTATACTTTGCCCTTTTTCTCCTAAAACACATGTCTCTCTTTCAACCCTGCAGAGGACAAAAAACTGCTAGTAATAACAGTATGGGACATTACCACACACTGCCACCTTCTTCCAATTATCAGTCTCTCCACACCATCCCTAGTACATCAACAACTCCTACCACATCAACTGGAATGGCCAGTGACAAGTCCATCTTTGACTATCACTGTGCACTGTCCATAACTAAAGACCAAGTAAGGAAACAACTGAGAAAGCTACAAACATGAAAAGCTGCGGGATTAGATGGAATCAGACCTCAAGTTCTTAAGCCCTGTGCTGACCAACTTTGTGATGTCTTCTGTAACTTGTTCAGTTTGTTCCTATGGCTTCAGAAAATACCACTGCTATGGAAAAACATCCTGCATTATTTCTGTTGCAAAGAAGGCCAGTGGCACTTAAATCTCACATCATGAAGACCTTTGTGAGACTGGTCCTGGACTATATGAGTCCTCTTGTTGTAGACCACCTTGTCCCACTGCAGTTTGCATATCAGACAAAGATTGGAGTGGAGGATGCAACTTGTTTATCTGCTCCTCAAGGCATAATCTCACCTGGACAAGTGGCAACACTATAAGAATTGTGATTTTTGATTTTTCCAGCACCTTCAGTACTTTCTAGCCATCCCTGTTAAGAGGTAAATTCAGAGGTTTGCAGAGGTGAATGAGCCTATGGTGTCCTGGATACCGGACTATCTGTCAGGTAGGCCACCATTTGTGAAACTCGAGGACTGTGTTTGTAATGTGAGCAACACTTGAAAACCACAAGGAAGAGTCCTGTCTCCTTCTCGCTTCACTCTGTACACCTCAGTTTTTAAATATAACACCAGATCATGTCACTTACAGAAATTCTCAGATGATTCTGCACTTAAGAGGTACTGTATATTGATAAAGGGTAATGAGACAGAGTATATGAGTTAGGGGGAGAACTTTGTTTCTTGATGCAAAGAGAATTGCCTGCATCTTAACATCAGCAAAACCAAGGAATTGGTTATTGACTTTTGCCACACCAAAGAGCCTCTTTGTTCAGTTACTATTCAAAGAATGGATGTGGAGGTGGTCCACTCCTACAAGTACTTGGGGGTCCACATTAATGACAGGTTGGACTGGTCTCAGAACACAGAGGAACTACACATGAATGGGAAGAGCAGGCTCTTTTTCCTTATGAGGCTGTGTTCCTTTAATTTGGGGAGTGACATTCTTCACATGTTGTATAACTCTGTGATGGCCAGTGCAATTTTCTACGCTGTGGGGTGCTGGGCTGGTAACATCACTTCAAGAGAGGCCCACTGAATCAACAAGCTGATTAAAAGGACAAGCTCAGTTATAGGATGCCCTCTGGACCCCCTGGAGGTCATAGTGAAGGAGAGAATTAAAACAAAACTGAGTGCCATTATGAACAATGAGGCACATCCTCTCACTGAGGACTTTCAGCCAATTAATATTTCAGCAGAGGTGTGTTAGAAACTCTACTAGGGCTGATTTTTGCCAACATTAATATGTCTGAATAATCCATCACTAGGACTATGCAGGCCAAGTCAGAACTTTTCTTTCTTTTGAATTTTCTTGCTTTATAGTCATTCCAGTGTATGTTCTGACCAAAGGGTGTGTATTTTTATCTATTTATTTATTTATTTAAACAGCTTCTATAAAAAAAAGGTACAAATTAAGTTCTATCTAATCATAGACTTATTCTTTCAGGACCTTGCAGAGTTGGACTGTCTCGGATAACTCTTGAATGGAAGTCAGGGATGAGTTGTCCTAACTTGCTGCCACAGAAAGATGAAAGTAGTGATAGGTGGGACTCAGTTATTAAAGGAACTCAGACCCAAGTTTGCTCCAGGGATAAAAAGTCTCATATGGTTTCTTATCTTCATGGAGTATAGTTGGACCACCTCCCTAGATGGGTGAATAGGATTCTGGCCAGAATGGGGATGGGCTCAGTTGTCATTGTCCATATTTTAACAAAATGACATATTTAAGAGCAGGCTGGGAGGTGTACAATCTAAATTTAAAGATTTAATTACTGTGTTGAACAGCAGAACTGACAAGGTGGTCTTCTCTAAAGTACTTTTTGTGTCATAAACCAGTCCCTGCAAGGTTCAGGAAATTAGAAGTTTTAACACATGGTGCAAGTCTTGATGTAGGATAGAGGGACATAGGTTTATGGGACATTGGGGCTTTTTCTGGACGGAGAAGGTCAAGATTTAAAAGCTATTTAAATGAAATTTAAGACAAATTCACCTCGAAAGTTAGAAGTAGTAAGGGGTTAAAGAGACTCTGTAGTGGATAAATAATTTAGAAAAAAGAAAAGCTGTATTATAACAGAAAACTGCAGCATTCACCGTGGGGCTTATGAGCGAAAGAAGGCATCATTTTAAAAGGATTTTAAAAGGTTAGAAGGCAGTTAGAGAGAAATATTGGTGAAAATTCAAAAGATGACCCAAAGACATATTCTTTGTTGTTTAACTTTTAAAAGAATGCTCAAGAAGGAAGTGATGTGTACTAAGACAGTAAGCCTGAATTTAAACAGAGTAAGGATGTACTAAAGAGGGAAGCTTGGGATGGATCAAAAAGGCCTGAAGAATGTTCTCCCTGTAATGTATGACTAAATCCAGTTTAATGCAGTACTGAAAAGGCCAACCCACTGTCTAAAGTGGTTAATGAGAATGCAATTATCTCTGGCATCGAATGCAGCGCTCATATCTAACAGAACAAGTTACACTACTCTGTTATTCACATTAGCACTTAGCAGTAAGTCATGAACCTTTCTGGCCAAAGCAGTTTTTGTTCTATGCTTACTATAGTTTTAAAACCAAGCACAAACTTATCAAGAATAGTGTTAATCATTTAGCTGTTAAATTATTTTAAAAGATGGGTTACAGATAGGTCTAAAATGATCCATAGCACAGCAGTCAAGGTTTTTTTACAGTCAAGGACTTAAGTGCTAAGCTAAGGAGGAAAACTGATAAAATTGTCTTCTCTGAAGTTTTTACAAAAGTGATATCAAAATGGTGTCTCTCCATTTTTAATATACATAATTGATCCTGAAAAAAATATAAAACTATCTTTGCAAAAATGATATATTACAAGCTGGTTATGTTTGAAGATGATACCAATTTCAATGGAATGACAGATAAAGTAGTATAAGCCAAATTATTATCAAGAAACATGGACAAAACAGACTTTGGAAAGATTTGTAGCAAGTGAAAACTGAAACTGGTCAAGTACTGTAAGTGTTTAGCTGCACTCTGCATTGTTTCTGTATTAAATTTTCCAAAGTTTTTTAATGGAAGGAAGTTAAAATCTTGAAAATGAAGAGATATTAGATGTATTTAATAAAAGTGCAAAGTGAATAGTAAGTAGCAAAAGGTTTGTTGTAAAACATAATTACAATTTATGCCAAATCATGCATAAAAAAATCAATTTTTGTCTTGTCACGTTCAGTCAAAAATGTTCTGCTTGCTGAAACACAGAAGTGAAACTTGCATTGTTTAAAATTGTTGGGTTTAACCCATTTTAAGTCATTACTGCAAAATAATTCATGTATATCAAATTAACCAAAATTTATTTAATTCTTAAAATAAAATAATAAATTCAGTAAGAACCATATTTGCCAGTTAAGAATTATATCAACAATTGTCATAAATACGAGACAGAGTCATATAAAGGTTTGGGGCAGCCACCCGTATGCCTGCAAAAGTAATGATCAGCAAATACAGCACTGATGTGCACAAAACCGAGTCAAAAACAGAACTGAGGGACTAGGGAAAAGGTGTAGGTTTTTAAAGGAGAAGACAGGAAGTGAGATCATATGGATCGGGCTCATGGTCTTCAGCCACTGGTTCGAGTCCGGACGTGACATCTCAGGGGCCGGGGCCGGAAAGGTCTTCTTCCATAGGCTCGGTCCCGGAAGTGATGTCAAAAGAGCCAGCTGGGATCTCCTGTGAATGGTCTACAGGAAAGGGAGAAAAAGAGTCAGTGCACTCTGCCACATCCCGGCTTGCTTCGGAACTGCCCTTACTCAAGCCCTTTAGCTGCCTCCTATGCGCACGTGTGTGACACAATATATTCAGTTATTCTTTGATTTTTCTATTAACATTTCAGTAGGACACGTTATCAGTGAATTGCTTTATTTTAGTTGATCTAATATTGATTTCTCGAATGACAGCTGTGTTTCAATTAACTTCTTAATGCTATAAATATGTATATTTTTATACTGATTGTCTCTTCAGCTCAGTATATTTTTTCTATAGCTATATCACTTCTGTCATTTTAAGGTCAAAGATTTTCAGTGTTTCCTCTGCAATCCCACATGAAGGTAACCCTCACACCTAATTTTCATCAGCATGGTCCCTGAAAAATCATCCTAAATACTTTTTGAAACAATCATGATATAATGTAATACATGAAACAGAAAAGTAATTAAAATAAAGTGAAATATGTTAACTCACAAAACACAAATAATTATCCTACAATTCTTCACTTTAAAAAATAAAAGGTTCTAAACAAAACAATATTAACAAAATGAAAACACCAAATAATATTCCAATCTAACCAGACCTAAATATAGTCAAATTATGAATAATGCATGATGATCTCTCGAAAAACAAACTAAATGTAAGTTAATAGAAGGAGGGAGCACTGCATCATTAATAAATAAAAAATGTTTTTTATTTCTCACCAGAAAATAATGTTTCAAAGATTAACATTCAACATGTGAAGGATGGGCCTCTGCCTTCAGACTATTCGCTATTTTCTGATTTTTTTTTGGTATGAGCTTGGTTGTATTTGTACTTCATTAACAAACATTTGCCACTTCAGCTCTGCTCGCTCTCCCCTCACAAAAACATGTTAGACTGCTTTCCAATTCAAATTAAGTACTTTTATGGAATGAGGCCTAAGAACTATAGTATCATCCATCAGATGAGAAAACAGCTGTATTTCATTTGTTGTGCTGGCATTTCAAGCACTTTCAATTCATTTGCTGTATATAAAAAATTATTTACAACACCTAACAATGGAATTCTTGAGAATAACAAGAACAAACAAAATACAAGATAATTTATGTGGCAGTGATACACATTACTAAAAATGCTACTTATTTACAGTATCCAATCCTCAAAGTTAATATGCAATTTTTAAAATTTAAAGATTTAAAACGCATTTCATGATAGGGAATGTCCACATTGTATAAGTACATAGTATTAATTGACAGCTTTGGATTCCATGGGATAGAACTAAGTGGTCAGTCATCATTTGCACTTTGGTCATCAGAGGTACAAAATAATCCATCAGTTAAAAATCTTCAAGGTTTTTATTTTGCTTCTCCTGGCAAATTCTAATTTTGCTGGTATTGAAATTCTTATTAGACTCATTTCAATGAGTGTTAATGGCCATTTAACTGCAGTTTAGATGACAGCATAAATAAATTATTATTATTATTATTATTATTATTATTATTATTATTATTAACAAATCAAGCTACTTCGTATTGGCATGTCTTCACCATTAATAGCCAGAAATAGTGTTCTTGCCAAAGTCATGATTATAACCAGAGTTAATCAGAAGGCAGAATAATCACAGGTAGATTGTGTACCTCATCAAAACCATCCACAATTGCAGGCGTCATTAATATTATTATTACTGTTAAAAAATTGTTTTTTAAAAATGAAGAGTGACTCACGTAGCAGGTACACTACTTGTTTCTCTGTGGGCAGAAATATTAAACGTGTAAATGGCACATTGGCTAAAACAATAGCACATTAAACTGTCCATCATTAAAGCAGCAGAAATCGCAATGAGCAGGGATATCAGAAATGGAGAATGAATGATGATTTAATCTTCAAAACAGCTGCTTTGGCAGATTAGAAACAAAACACTTAGCTCTTAAGTGAAACGGACATGTGCTGAAGTACTGAATATGTGAGGTTAATGAAATTATTTGTAAAATCAGCTAGAATTACATCTAAATGACCTTTATATTCCCCAAGAAAAATTAAGCACTTTTAATGTGAAATAATGGCTCTAACTAACTAACTATGCCACAGAATGAATAAAACCATGTGGGTAGATGTTTAGAAAAGTGGCAAACAGGTGAGTAGGTTGAAATGGCTACCATGTGAGTTTATTATTCTGACCTGATTCACAGTAATGCATGCTGCTGGAATACATTATCTAGTCAGTAGGTGGGCTTGGGCTACACAGTGTTCATGCTTGTCTAAACTTTTATAAGAGCTATCTTGCAGTGCGCCACACAGCTGGAATCATGGAGTGAACTAAATGTCCTGCCTGCATCTCATTTATGGCCTAACAAGCTGATTGCCTTCAATAAAATTCTCAAGGTGAAGATGTGACCTGGTTTAAGAGGATCATTGATTCCTGATTTTTCTTAAATCCAAATAGATGCTTTGTGTATTTGTGTTTATTTTATTTGCTTGGAAGACCTTACAGTATGAATGTGTTTACCCCAAGAAATACAAATGTTTATAAAAGGTGTATTAGACAAAGATCTAATCTATACAGGAACAGTTGTTTCTAGCAGATATTGTGACATTTGGTAGGTTTTTTTTATTTACAGAATAGCTGGTTTAAATTACTTGAATCAGATTCAACTCAATTGACTTTGTGAGAGAAAAACAGTTTATTTAGAAACATAAGTGTTATTATAATATTATTACGTAGATTATCAGGACGTCATTGAAATGTAGAGACATCAAAACTGCCTCACAACTCCAGGAGAGCCAATTCAAATCCTAACTCTGCTAATGTTCGTGTGGAGTTTACAGGTTTTTGCCATGACATACGATCCTTGATTAGGCAAGTTCAGCAAACAGATAGATGTACTGTATACTGCTTTTATTTTTAATGCTGTGTGAGCTCACAAAACATGATAGCAATAAATATCACTTGACATTTTATTTAAGACACATACTCTTTTAAAATGTTCTTTAACTTCTAGTCAAAAAATTAACCTTGTTTAATTTTAGACTAAAAGCAATCAACAAGATAATGTTTAGTTGGTGAGTGAAAACTTTTCCTATGAGCAAGAACTCATTTGCCTTGGATTTGATGGCCAGCGTTTACTAACTCTGCTGTGGAATGCCCTGCACGAAGGTGGATCAAGGTCTCCAGGACTCTAAACAAATTTGTACCCTCATATGGGATTACTTTTGTTCTGTTCTTTGTATTGTATTTACCCTGATTTTTTGACAACCATTTCACATCCAACCTACCTGGAAAGAAGTCTCTCTCTCTACTGTCTTTCTCAAGATTTCTTCCATTTTTTTCCTACACGGGTTTTTTTGATAGTTTTTTCTTGTCTTCCCCTCAAGGCTGGGGGGATTCCAAAAAACAGAGCCTGTAAAAGCCCATTGTGTCACTTTGGGTTATACAAGAAATACATTGTTGTTGTTGATTTTGAGACAGGTGGTCTCTTTCACTATATTTTTTCCAAGCACCACAGCATATTCTTGGAGTTTCTCTTTAAGATAAGGTTCTTGCAGGTTTTACACTTTTGTGATCTACTGTTGGAGTATTAAACACTAGAAGCCTACAAAAAAACTCATAATCCCGGCCCACCTTAAATTCCTTCGCACCTCTCCATCAGCATCTTTTGTTTTGTAAATGTGTCGATCAGCACATGCAGTAAGCAGCCTGCTGTCCCATCCCCCGCCTTGACGGAGCTCAACTCGGGCAAAAAGTTCTCCTAGCTCAAGCCAAGGCTCCTTATCTGCATGTGAGGTGCCTGGAGTTGTATAGGGTAAATAATACAGTACATTGTTATTTGGAATACATACATTTCATGCGTGTTTCTTGTCTACAAAGATCTGGGTAACTGCTCACACCTTCTATTCTTACTGTGGTACAGTTGCTCTGCAAAATGTCTTTATTATTTTGTCATCGGGTGCTTGCAGATTTCAACCTGAAGTTTAGACATGGCATCATTGAAACAGTTGATATCTCACCTGAACCTCAAATCATGGTTTTTGAAAAGAAAACGTATGCCAACCTTCAGGTCTTTGTTGAATTTTAAACAGTGAATAAAGCTGTAGATGCAAAGAAGTACCCATTAACTACTGAGTTACATTACATTACAGTTTTTCATGGTTCTACCACATTTTCCAAGCTGAATTTATATTTAGACTGTCAACAGGTACTTCACAGCAGGACCCTATTGTGTTTATGATGCACAAAGGAACTATTCTGTTGCACACACAATCTGTGAAGCTGTTGGTGAGAAGGCAGGATCAAGTACGGGTCAAATGCATGCCGAAGGAATTCTCTCAGTCCAAAAGTTCGTTTTAAAAGATTTAGTGAAAATTCAAAGGAAACAGTCCATACAAGAATAAAGAAAAAAGGTTGTTACACAAGTAGAATAAAAGACAAAAAAAAAAATTGGAAAAAATGGCTCTTCTCTAAACTTAGCCTTTCTTGTCAAACTTCAGTTGTTTCTGTACTTAAAAAATTCTTTGCTCCGCCTTCAGTATGCTCTAAACGTACCCCACTGTATGTTTAATAAAGCCAGTTGCATTACATTCTATTGGGCACGTAAGGCACAGTTTAAAACTGTGTGCCCTCCATGCCTTACTCACTGCAGGTCACTAACTGAAACTAATCCATAGTCAGAGGGGCTAGAAATACGTAATTAGAATATACCAATTCAATTCAACTTGTGGGGGTTATAAGAACCTCCCATAGACTATGCACTAAAATATAGTCAAAGATTTAATATGAGTTAAATAAGTAGCAAATGGCTCTTACAATCTATTTTCAAAATATCATGGACAACATCTTAAAGAACATCCCTGGAGTAGTAGTCTACTGTGATGACAAAGTATTTCATGGTCCAATTTCTAGAGCTCACAACAAGCTTCACTCTGTGCTGCTCTTACTAGGCATGGTGTAGTGTCAAATGTACAGAAGTGTCATTTTACTCCTTCAAAGTTTGATTTTGCATGTTGCCACTGCAATGAAAAGTTTATATAATACAGAGAAACCTGAAGCACAAAACTTTAATCCCAAGGGGTCAAACCTTTATTCTTAATTTCTGTTTTAAAACTACAAGGTAGACTTTCACCAACCCCTGGTGCTGATATGCCTGCTAGTTCACAAGAAAAAAGTGCCGGTCTGCCTATTAGGCTCTGACTATACTTGGGGTGTTTGAAGAGTTACCTGAACACATTTTGTACAGAGCTCGACCTTTTTTTTGCTGGTTGTGATGTTGAAAAGAACATACCCCCACTTAAAAAGACATAGTATTAGTTGTGGATTGGTTCCTGGGCACACTCTGTCAGAGAAATGAGAGTAAAGATTTTGTCCTGTTAGAAAGGGATAGACAAAGAATTGTCATAGAAGAAGCAAAAGGTAAAAATTAAAAAAAAAAAAAAGTCAAACACCAAAACCACAAAAGTTATTTAAAAAAAATTTAATTAAAAAGGACACAGTCCCTACTCTAATCACCTTTCTCTGACTCCCATGCAAAAAATCTGTTTCTTTGATCCAATACATAAATAACAGGAACTGTGCACTGCCATCTTTTATAGGCAGGACATGTCAACACAAGCTGCCAGGCAGCCACTGTGTTATGAAACAGGCAACGGAAATAGCAATTGTAAACTAAACAGAAGCAAACCCAAAATAGTGTAGACCTTCCAACAGACAGAACACAAAATGCTGTCATCAGAATAATGTTAAAACAGTTAGTATTCAAAGAGGAACTTCAATAACCTACAACATATTGGTTATAAAAAGAAAGTTCCTTGAGCAAACTTCTGGCTTTTAGACAGTAATGTGATAATGTGATCATATGTGAATTTATTTTACATATAGTTTGGAAGTAAGGAAGAAGGTGTACTCAAAAACAGAAAAACAAGAGAATGATAATTATTCCCTAAGAGTTAAAAATTCAAGGATTTAAATGTTAATTCTTATCAGCATTTTAACTACCTACAATGCAATTTTTCACATTTTCTTTTAGTTTGACATCATTGAGGTATTTTTCAGTTTTTGTGAATGTCATAGGGCTTGATACTCTGGAATTACTGCAAATGTCATATTATTTTATTTATTTATTTAACTACTGCTTGTTCTAAATATCAGGTGTAAAATGTAAAGCCACCTTTTTCATTAATTTCTGGTTTTTTGGTTACATAATAATATAGGGTGTCACACACACGCGCTTAGGGGATAGTCAAAAGGCTCGATTGTGTGAAAGAACAAAGGACGGGGACTGGAATGAGGCACTTATGCTTTTCTCTCCTTCATTCTGCAGAAAAAAACTGAATAAAGCAGTTCTACCGATCATCACATCCCGTCTGTACAAAATACTCCTCGTCTGGCTCCGAGGAGTAATCACACTTCCGGATTCCCCCCGATGACCTCGGTTCAACACCTCTGCTTCTTATGTCTTCTCAGTCGTCAGCGTCACTATTTTCCGCATTTTTTCCCTGTTAATTGCACTTCCTTTACTGTCTGTATAAAAGAGTCAGGAACAAACTTTATTTTGTCGAATGTTTGATTATTCTTTTACCTCATTTTTGAACTAGACGCTACAACTAGTACACGAGGAGGCTCCTCAACCCTTAACCTGTGTCTCTGTGTTCTTATTTTATCACAAGGGATAATGTAATATGAGGTGCTTGCTTTTTATTTCTATCAGGCTATAAGGGCATATTCTCTACTACAATAAAGAAATAAAGAAGCAGAACTTAAAAGTATAAATCAATGAAAGAATACCTATAACAGAGCTATTTACTTTGTCCTTCAACTCACAACACAGCAAAACTAAATATTGTTTTCTCACTGTGATGATGTCTTGCAAGGCCACCTGGTGAATCCTCCAGATTTACTTAAAGTATGTGCGCAAGTATAGACAGTACACTGCTTGCCTAGCAGTGGTGTCCTCAAGCTTACACATCGCATGGCATTAAGTTTATTCCTAACCTTAACCTCAGAGGGACAGTACGTTTGCATTAGCTGCCCCATTAGCTTGAGGATAGTCTACCTTTTTATATTACGTCAGCACCAACTGTGGGCACTTTTAAAACCAATCTGAAAATTCTAGCTTTATAAACTTAGTGTTTTTAATTTATTTATATATTTTGATGAGTTTATTTACTGTATCTATATATTTTTGATGTATTTATGAAAGCTGCACAGTACTTTGTTCAATTTCTGCTGTTTTAAATGAGCTCTATAAATAAAATGGACTTAACTTGATTTGAAGATGTTCTGCAGCCCATGGAAGTTGTACAACTCCATATTTCGTCTTATGTAAGGGAATAAGCATCTATGTTAATATTCAGGCTGTGCTTTATCTTTTGTCAACAATAAAACCTCATTCTATCACCCATGTAAACATGAAAGGTGAGGAGTTGAGAGGTGAGTGTTGGAGTATGTTTGCTTGTTAGGCTTATCCCAACAAGACAGCCTTTTGTTTACCTAAAAGCCGTTTACAGATATCACTGTGGATTAACCAGTCTTTGTGAAGCACCAGTTAGGATATTTCACTCCTTCTCCTGTGCCATTTTGGTATATTCTTTTTTACCCATCCTGTGTGTTTTCTTCTCTAATCAAAGCAGTTATATGCCTACAAGGACTGCACAGATAAGGATTGTAATCATTTATTGCTTAAGATTCAGTTCCCCTTTAGTAATGCCATTTCAGTTAATTTCTATTTAAGCTAATTAATTTGAGTTCACATAAACATTTTCTTCTTGAATTTATCAGATGGCATGCATGATTCAAGAAATAAACATCATGTTGTTTGCTTCTGAGAAAAGTATGTGGGATCAACACATTCATTAATGCTGCAGATCTTGACAGTATCTTTTCTTGCTTTGTAGAGTAATGCACATCTTATAAAAAATATAACCACCTCCTTGCTAAATCACAACAGGAAAGTTTTGCGCTAGTAATTTGGGCAATACTTTGATGTAGCATACAGGAAAAAAAATCTGTGACAGCTTGTCACCCAATGAGGTATCACACCATGATATATTCATTGATTGAAGAAGAGATAAAAAATAACTTGAGAGCATAGACTTTTCTTTGTTTTTGTGCTTTGTATACTCAGATATTGAGTAGAATGAATTAATCCTTCTCAATTCTATGATTTTCATTTTTTTTACATAATCATATGGCAAATGTTTCTTTGTATAGAGCATGCAGTGCATCTCTCATCAGTCAAATAAATCCTACTGCTTCCATTAACACATTATAAATCCATGATTCTTTACTGTGGCAGAATATTAAGAATTCTAGGCATCATTATCTCACATTTCAACAAAAATATTTTAAGTGTCAAAAATTTTAGTCGTTACTAGCCATTTTAAGTCTTTTATAGTAGGATGCTGCACATAATCTTTGGTCTCTTTATATTCTGTAATATTTAATATCTAGTTTAATACTATTCATTTTGTTTCTTTAAATAACTTTGACTTGTTAAATTAGGCACAAAAACTAAAACCCTAATTTGTCATTTCATTTAAGTGAGTAAAAATTAATCCATCTCATATTTGAATGGATCAAATGTCAACCACTTTCTGGAAAATGAAAAGTGGACCCTCATCCGATGCATGCCTCTCATAATCATCTCTACAGTCTCCACTGTTTGGTCCAAGTCACAATAAATTAGATAAAAACATATCAAAATGACCTTCTAGGGCATTAACTCATTAGTTAACTGACAGACTTCCTAAGCAGCTTCTGAATCAGTTAATTGAAAACAAGAACAGACACATTCTGATTTGGTCAGAATTTAAAGTGTATAGCTGAACCCTAAAGAATGGTGATAATTATTAAGTGGAAGCAAGAGTCACAGAACCATAGGTTTGATCAATACTCTTAGCTTCAATTCCAAAAATATTGTGGTCTTCATTTTTAACACTATTGCCTGCACTGCAAGGAGATTCAATTGAGTGTGTGGTGCAAAGGGCAGCAGCACACTATAATATGGTGATATGTGCAAATGGTGATATACTCTAGCTCTTTCATGGATTCAAAATAAAAAGAAATCCCCCAATAGCAAAGAGAGTGCTTCTGTACTTGCCACCATTGAAATTTTCAATGTGTGGTACACTTGATTTAATATGTTCATGGGCACCAGAGCACAAGGGTCATTGTTGCTGATCTACAGAGAGAAAGACGGAAGCCATAGAAAGTGTGAGAGATAGCCCGGTCACAGACAGACACGACACCACAATGTACACAACACACACGTTTATTACACAACTATTTACAGTTTGCTCAGTCCTTGGTCCTTCAGGCCGCCTCTACTCCTGTCTCGCAAGCTCCGTCCTCTTCCACCCGACTCCGGCTCCTCGAGTGAGGTGGCCCCTTTTATAACGCCCCGGGTGTGCTCCAGGTGCCTCATGACATATTTCCGGCAGCACTCCCCAGTGTGGCGGAAGTGCTGCTCTTGCACCCGGAAGCACTCCGGGCTTTCACCATCCCTAATCCATCAGCACTTCTTGGTGTAACGGAAGCACTGTCCTCCAGAGATCAAGGACCGTCCAGGTGTCCAGGGAAGAGAAGTGCCACTCTCCTGGTCCCTCCTTCCTCCATTTGGGGCAGGGTTTCTGGCCATCTATCGCAAGAGTTTGGCAAGATGTCAGTGATTCTCAAGCTATAAGGTGTCAGAACATTGTCTCTAGCATAGAAAAGTTATACATTTTGTTTTTTGCTTTTTCAGGTCCAGAATGATTTAAAGGATTTTGAGTAGCAGAGAGTAAATATTATTTTTTAGAGATATCCAAAAGAAATCACCAAAAACAGAAAATGATACAATACACATACATCAAGAGAACCTTTCACCAAAACCAGAATATACACTAAAAATTCAGAGTCAAAAATCTAGTAAAAGGAATGAATTAAGAACATTTATGTTAGGTAGAATGCCCAATGGGGACGGGACATTATTTTGGCCATCGGACCCCTGCAGATTTTGTTAGCTTAATTGGAGTTTTTTTTTTTCTGTCCTCCCGGCCATCTTACCTGATCAACGGACTCATCTTTAGAGACTAATTGTATATAAGGACTCTACTTTTGTACTTGATATCTATCTGTTTTTTAAGATTCTATTTATTTATTCGTTTTTTCTTTGTAACTCATTCTTTAATATTATTCCCTAATCTTACTTGTTTTTCTTTTCTTGTAACTATTTATTTGACATTTTTGAGCTACACTGTTTATATGAAAATGTGCTGTATAAATAAATGTTATTGAAATATTTGTTTTGCTTCAAGATACTAAATTGTTAAAGAATCATAGGGTATTTCCTTTGTGACATAAAATATGGAATTGTGTCTAAGTGTACAATAGCATCCCTCTTGATGTAATGTGTCATGTCGCCTTTGGCCCAAGTGGCTAGCAACAGGTTTCTTTACTATCAAAAATATGGCCACACCAACATAAAAATACATAAACTAGCAGCAGCCATTAAAAAACAAACAAAACAACAGAGCAATGATGCAAATAACAGTACAAATTAATAATAAAACACCAAAAGAAATGCAAAAAAGTAATAAAATGAAACAGGGCACTACTGTATTTAAAGAGTTTCTGAGCAGTGCCATGTTGCTCATTTCTATAATAAGGGTAGTGGAGAGTATTAAGAGGCCAAAGCTTATTTAATGGCAAAACTTACATTTCTTTTTTGATTTACAAGCTTAAACAACTTGATATTCCCCAGGCTTCCCATTTCTAGAACATAAGTATTTGTGTAAATGTGAAAATGAAACAATAACATATCTAAACTAATTTACTGAATGCTTTGCAATATATAGTAAGTTTGTTTTTTCCCACTTTTGCATAAATGTATAAATGTTTTGGCATGCCCACTCTGGAGCAGACAATAAAATGCTGATCATGAGAAAATCTGTGACTTTCTAAGTTAATGCTACCCTGAGTGACCATTTTTGAGCCTATTTTGCAGTCATAGCAAATACAAGTCGCACTGGATATTGCACTTGCTTAAAATCGAAAGGCATGTCAGTGGGTATCACAGGAATGCATGCAATGAACACATCTTCTTCTTTAGTAATGGCAGTTAAAATGTCACTTCTACCAAATTTGACATGAGTTTCTTCACACATAGCATTGTTCCACTGCACAATTTTGATGGGTCAATATTACACAATAGTATTACCGGTGATCTAATTTTCAAAATTAATCTTTATAGTGGCATTTCAGCTGTTTCCAAAGAATTTGGGAACTCAATTGGATAAAATACATCTTGCTCACAATCTATGACAGTATTGTTAGATTTGTATGTTGTGGCCGAGCCAGAAAACGTATCATTTATCTGGCTCCAGAAGGCACCGGAATTGCTCATTCACAAAGCAATGGTGGTATTTAAAGTTATTACGAATGTTTGGGAAAATTTTCTTCAAAGTTTCCTGAACCAAGTGCACTACTTTTCAAAAATTGAATGTAAAAGAAATTAGACTAGTTGTAACATCAGTAGGGAATTTGCCAGCATGAAGGTGCAACAAGGGTTTGGAAATGTACAGTGCGGTTATATCTCCCCCATAAATGAAGTTGCATTATAGTTATCAGTGTCATCTTCTCAACGTGTCTCCAAAAATGCTCTTGAGGCAAGTGTTACGTTTGTCTGCAGATGTTGATCACGGAAAAACTAGTAATGTTTGATGAAAGTTACCAGCTTGAACTACAGCAGGTCTTTCCATTAGCCGATTGTTTCCTTTTATACCTTATAGAGTTCAATCGTGTACTTTAAGAGCTCTATTATGTGCCATGGTGTATTCATCCCAAACAAATTTTGCAAAGTTTTAATACTTGAGCTTGACAAAAGACCTTCCTAATGTTACAAATCGGACATAATGAATGTGCAAGATTTAAATGTAGTTGAGGGTAAGCTGGATAAACTGTTCAACCTCTAGTAATGTGGACGCCGTTCTGGATGATGCAATTGTAATTTTCTTTTGTAATCTTTTTCAGCAAGGAGCTATTAAAAAAAAATATTTTTCCTGTCCCTCCTGGTGCATAAAGTTTTTTTTTTTTTTTTTGCTGGCCAAATCACTCAAGTTAATATTGTGTGGTATCAGGTAAGTTTATCTAGTTGCTCACTTGGTGAACCTGCATATACAACATCTTATTTTTGTTTATTTACATTATTGCAAGCTACTTTTATTTTCTGCTCCTCCAATTTTTTGGTTTTGCCTGCAAGGCAGTTGAAAACTATAAAGTAGCAGACATTCCACCGACATCCATGGCAGCTGTAGTTTTTATTCTAATTTTATGTGTTACAGCTGCTTCTCTTTTCCTCAGATTCTTTCTTATTTATTTATTTATTTCTTGACATTATCCGCCTTATTTCTTTCAGATTGTTGAAGCAGTGAGCTAATTAATTTGGTGTTGTGATGTTAATTTTTTTAGAATTCCTTATTCTGACCCTGTGTCATCCAATAATTTACATTTTGGCTTCTTACTTAATTAAGATACCCCATACTTTTTTATGTTTACAGTTTAGGCCTATGCTTTTACTGACATGGAGTTGTACATTTCCTTATAAAAATGTTAAAGTGTTATGGTTATGACCGCTGGTTTGATTTGGTATTGTTTCTGTTTAGTGCCTTTAGACTTTACATTTGGCACTTATACATTGCATCAGTGATAAAATGGTTGTCTGTGCTTCTTTTTTATATTTCCAATGGAGTGCATTATCACCTTATTATTCTGCTTAAACATTCTGTATTAACTTTAGAAATATAGACAGCTAAACAATCCTGGTTGGTATTACCATTTTTATTCAAATGATTATTTATTTCAAATAATACCTATGTGATAAAGGATTAACTAAATAACACCACTGTTATTGCATGCCCCCAAGAACCTTTCATTTCACTTTCCTGCCACTTGATAACTAAAATTTCGCATCCAGTTTAGATAGCAGTGACAAAAGTAGAAAAGCTGAGTACCGTGGAGTCGATATAAAGTAAAGAACAAAGGATTAATCATAAACCTAAGTGCATTATAAACAGTAAAGATGCGCCAAAATGCACAGACAGTGAAACAGGAAATGCTAAAAACCTTCCAGTGGTAACAGAAACTGCTAAGGAGGTACTTTGTGATTTGGAAATTGTAAAGAGAGAAGTGCTGCTTAGATTAAATAAGATGAAATGAAATCAACCAAATTACTGATCATATAAAAATTTTCTTATACAGTTTAAGTTGATTAATCAATACTAGTGTTGATTAGCAAATTTCGCCAAAGTGTTATTCCTAGCGAATTTGCTTCATTCGCATTCGCCCTTGTTCGTCAGATTATTCAATGATAATTCAGACAGTTTAGGATAATTTTTATCCAGCATGCCATAATGCTTTGTGAGGCCAGTGTGACATCCCCTGGAGCTGTAATAGTCAACTTTGGATGGGACTGCACCCTGGGCATATAATGCTAATCATTTGCATTAAAGACTTTGTGGGACTTAGTTAGCGTTAGAACAGATAAGTATATAATGCAGGTTTTTAAAATTTTATTTTAATGAAACATATACAACATATATAACAAGTTATCTCTGCTTGTTGTCAAATGTACAGGCCAATGTTTGAATTCCATGTCAGTATAAGAGCAGCGAGCACATGCCCTAAGCATGTATAATTAGCCACGTGGAGATAAAAAACAAACCTTGAAGGAACTTGATGCACACCCCCCCCCATCCACAAACAAAGGAGACTCTTGAAATAATAATAATAATAGTGAAATATTTATTACTATTTACAAGACATTTATATCTTTTTGATAGAAGAAAATACTGCAAAGCATCAGAACCACTCCAGCGACTTCACTCATGACATGCCACTTTGAATTTTCTGCCTTTAAAAGACCTAAGTATTTTTTCTGACTTTTGACTGTGATTTTGGCATTTCTTCTTTTTTTTTTTTTAACCAAATATATGTGTGTGTGTGTCTCTGACTGTGTTCTTTCCTCTTTGATCTCACGGAGGCATGGTGGTGCAATGGTTGGCACTGCTGTCACACACATCAGGTCACCTTTTTGGCCACAATAATCAGTCCAGTACAGTTGGCAGATGTTTACGTAGCCATCAAGGACACTTTAAAGATGATTGAACCATTATAATCCAGTGAAATCTATTTCAGTTAGTCCTTCCCCATTGACTTCAATACGTTTTGACAAGTTTAGCGATATTTTCAAACACTTCTGTGATTTCTCCAAACTCGAGTTGAAGCGAACACCATCACTAATCAGTAAATACTCGTATATAAGCCCTTGACTTGTCCATTTGTTGCAGTGGGCTCCCTTTTAAAGCCAGACTCGTGAAGGCTTCTGGTGCCATGTCGGGTCTTCCTGGAAGCACTTCAAAACCATGAAAAACGTAAGGAGGTATTTCCTGACGGTGCCCTCTGTCAGCATGTAGGATCTCCTGCAGGGCTGCATTTCCAGACTCCATCTACCTTGCACCCCTGCGGTTGTCCCGAATGGGTTTCCGTATGAGGACCACTGTCACCTGGTGCATGGGGATGGAACAGCTCCCTACTCTTAGCTTCCGCTGGTCCATTTATTAAATCATACCAGCAGGATACAAAAGTATTTTTCTGTGATGCTGGCCACTTTGTCTGTGTCATTGTACTGGTGTCCTGGCTGGGTAATAAAACATCTTCCGATCCAGCCGGAATGTGCGTTTTCCTCTTACAGGTACCACATGACAGGATAGTTACCTAACTAAAATATATGAGAAATCAGAGAGCAGTGAGTAGGTAGGCACAAAATTAGCTTAAACACCAGGAACAAAGAGTTATGTTGAAAGTAGCATTTTAATAATTAGGTAACACTGAAAAGTGGTGTCCCACAAGAGAAGTGCTGGGGTCGCTGCTGTTTATAATCTATATAAACAATCATAATAATAATATAAATATCAATCTGGAAAAGTTTGCAAATGATACTAAAGTAGCTGGAAAGACAGATACTCTAGAATCAGTTGAATCATACAGAGTAATCTAGACAATATACAGTTATGGGCAAATATATGACATATTAAATGTAATGTAAGTAAATGTAAAGTATTGAATGTAGAAAGTAAAAATATTACATTTTAACACACAATGGGGGGTTTAAAACTGAAAGTCTTAGTGGACTATTTACTGTCCAGATAGAAGATTTATAAGTTTAGAATGCAAGTCAAAGAAGGTTATGATTAAAATATATGATGCACTAGTGAAGCATTATCTGGAGTACTGTGTAAAAAATTAGTTGTAAAATAAATACCACTTCTTTTTAAATGTTAACTTTACAGCTTTTAAACATTTTTTCATTTCAATATCATTGTGCATCCTTATAATCACATACCCTTTTTAATTTGCAGTGATAAAGTATGAAAGAATCATTTTAAATATGTAATCGCTGTATCACTGTAAACGGAATGCTGCACATGCTAAGTGAAGTGCTCTTAACTACAACATCTAAAAAATAAAATGGTAATACTATTCATGTCTCAAATATCTCCTTTTTTGTTTCAGACACATATTACCTGATGATAATCAATTCTAAAGAACCAATTTGCAGCGAAGCTAAAGTATGTGATGTGGTGATGTTTCATTGTTTTACAGCAAAAACATTTGCAAGGTAAATTCAATAATAGCTAAATGAACACAGATGAGTATATATTGGCATTTCCTTGTAATAATGATTTTTCATTAATGCGAAAACTAATATGTGATTAAAGCATTAATCTTGGGCATATTTTTATTTATTTGACTAAAGTGACTGACATTATATCTGTACATAATCAAACCACAAGATATTAAGTCAGATAATAAGATAATGAATGATGAGATTTTAAAGAGGTGTTGCCTCTTGTTAGCTGACTTTTTTTCCAGAACAGTGAAAAGAAAATATGAGGATTTGGTATTAGTGTATTTGCAATTTATTGCCATTTTACTTTAAGCTAGCACCAGTTTTCTTAATGTCAAACATCTACTCTTCAAAACACTTGATGCTAATGAGTATATTATATAGCATGTAGACACTCAAAAATGTACAAGTTACAATATCATTTTTTTTTTCTCTACCAGTAATTAACATTTCTTCTTTGTCAGCATGATTGACTATATCTAAAAATATTTTACTTACCTACTGTAATTACATATTATTTCTTTCCCAAATAAATTAATAGTAAATAAATAACTTGATAACCTAAGGACAAAGAAAACTATGTAAATGTGTACATGTGTTAAACCATTTATCAAATAAATTGTGTTCAATTTATTTTTATATATTGCAGTCTTAATGTATAACTGTTCAATAAAACACAAAGTGTCATTCAAAAAACACTATGCAAAATGCAATCATTCATTTAATACTATCTTTCAGTCTGAAATGACTCATAACTCTCATAAACACACTGCATGTCTGAAGCCCTTGAAAGCCTTTGTTGATTATACACTAGAGATAGAAATATAGGCAAGAGACCTATCAGATTTACATAATTGTTGCCAAATGTGAAGCTGTAAGCTTTCTTCCATTTTAAACACAATATACCTAGCCATCCTATAATCACGCCCCAAATGGGAAACGTTTGATGCATATCAGCCGTAGTCAAGAAGAGTGCTCCAGATAGTTAACATGTTAGGCAACCAGGGGTCTCATTGGATTTAAGCAGGAAAATGTGTAAGCCAAAAAAAAATCTGATTTGTAAATCTAGGTCATTTCACAATTTTATGCAAATTACCCTTTATAAATCACAATTACGTTGGAAATGTGCATACATGAATACGCCTCAAACCCCACCATATATGGACAATGCTAATTAATCTCATACACATGCAGTAACAATGCTGCAGCCTTCATTGGCTGGTAGAGCAGCCTTCCACCTGACACTCCCACCCAACAGGTGGAGTACCATCAGCAGATCTTCTTCCAACACTACATTGCTTCAAAATAAATAAGTCATGGGTTGGCACAGGCTACCGAACCATGACATTTGTCAATTTCATCTTGGCACCAACTTTTGCGTTAATGGAATGTAGCTGCTTATAGTTAACAAAAGCAGCGTCACTCATGCTAGGTACCCTTATTGCAGTATGAGTGCAGTCAAATGCCTGATTACATTAATGTTTAAGTTGAGATTTACAAGAAATATTTTAACTACTACTATGTAAGGGGAATACTGCTGTTAAAAAGCACCTTATTTGTTTAAAGTGTTTGCAAACCAAATACACGCAATACACTACTTTTGAGTTCATTATTGAATTTTGCACATAACAATGTGATTGTTGTGATTGTCTGCAATGACAATCATGCAATTAATCACAATTAAAAAATTTTAATTGCTGCCCAGCACTAAAATAAATGTATTACAATGTAGTTCCTCGTCTGTCAGTTTATTGCTTCCAGCACAGTGGGAATGATGGAGGTGAAGCTTGGCTGCAATATTCTTGACCTGTCAGCATTTTTGGTGCTGTCTCCCTCTGGTAGATCACTGCTCCCAGAAAGCCAACGATGCTTTAAACCTGACTCTATTTTTCTGCAGTCTTTGTTTCTAATGCTGGTCCCAATTCAGCACATAGTTTCAAGAGAATGGCTCCTTAGTGCCCAACATGGGCAAAAAAAAAAAAAAAATGCTGCTCTGTAAAAGTTTGTTCTCTTCAAATATGACCATTTGCCAACTCTTCAAGGAAGTTGAAACAAAACATGTTATATCAAATTATTAGGGTATAGGGCATGATGTTTGTAACTTCCTGTATACAGGGAGTGAATCACACACGTGGTTTTTCTTTGTTTTGGTTTCCAACAAAAAGAACAAAAAAGTGCAAATACGCAGTATAGGCCTTCTTTAAAGGGAACTAAAATACAGTCTATCAATCATATTTATCACTTTTGAGGTTTAATGTTTGTCTTACAAAAGCACATTATAATAATGAATTGAATTATTATACACGATTCATCATTTAGCCAGTTTGGATTCACTTCTCTACTTTACCAAAAGTGTCATCATTTTCCACTTTCTCCAAAATTTTGCATATGGATGGGTCACAGCTTCCATAAATACACCAAAGACCCCCTTTCATGTTTTCTTTTAAAAATTTCAACTTTTGAGTGGTGTCACACATGGGCGATTAGGAGGCAGTCAAAGAGCCTAAAGGTGAGTAAAACATCGCGAGATAAAGGGTTGTCACATGGTACTTACCTGAACTCTTTTCCCTCATCAACAGAAAACAAGAAGAAATCTAATACCACGACTTCCGGGTTCCAAAATGGCCGCGATGACGTCACTTCCGGCCACCTTTGATGACGTCACTTCCAGCACCCACAAAACACCTCACTTCCGGCTCTTCAGAAAAACGTTGTTTCCGGTTCCTGTTGCAACGTCACCGCCTTGCCAACTGTTTCCTGTCACATGTTTTTCTTGCTATATAACCACACCATTTTGAAAATAGTAAATTGTTCATTGTGCTTTTTTCTAAGACTTTGAATCAATTCTTTTTCTTATTGTCTGACGACAATATACGGGGACGGTCCCCAAATCTTTATTTTGTACTTTGTGAAATTTATTGGATCACAGTGGAAATTTGCTAACATTTCGGGCCTCTTTTTGGACATGCGCTAGTTTTATAAACTTGACTTCAGATTAGTGCTATGGGAGTTGACATCAAGTAATGACGATAGAGACAAATGAATGGTGACCAGGATGTATTGTCCCCTCTTCTCTTTTTGTAATGACCGGTCTACCTTCAATCCAGCTGTTCCTATACCCTGCTATTGCTTTGTAATATCCTTTTTCTCCAGTACTGCACTATAGATTTCTTACCATTTCTTGCAGGCTTCTGACAAAATAAATGTGAAGTTGACAATATTAAATAATAGAAAGTATAAAGAGAATGCTCTTGTGGCGTCTTCACCTTGCTAGTATGCTCTTATCCTTCCACCATCATGCAATATTCTTTATGGTGTCCCTGAACTGAACCTTGACATAAAAATAAAAGTCTGAATAGTTCTTAGGTTCTTAATTAATTGTGACATCTCCTAATAAAACACATTAGGGCAAAGAATGTGCCTAATTAAGGCAATTTTGCTGTTACTAATGCTGAATGCAGCTTAATAGTAGACACAATACCCTTTTTCAAAACAAAAAATATTTAGACAGAGGACAACCACCTTCTCAAAGAAACCCCTTTAATATTCTGTGCCGTCCCTTAAAATTTTTTCTAATGTTGCAACAGTTTATTGCTTCAACTATAAATCATTTTGGTAGCAATACCTTGATATATGATTCCTGACTGCAGCTATTGTACATACAAAACAAATGGTTTATCCTGTAATTGGTCATTTAGAATCTGATAATGTTCCAGTTTAAGCAAAAAAGTATAAATCATTTTTGTAGCTATCCTTTAATAACATGATTCCTGACCACTGCTATTGGAAAAACATGCAAAGAAGGGGTCTGTTTGATAATTGATCATTTAGGATGGAAAAACTATTTATTAAACGTACTGGGGAAAATATTAAATACAATATCTTTAAAACTGGTAGCTTTTTTCAGGTATAAACTCACCTGATAGTTTTTTGTTTGTATAATGTACTGATTAACTGACAAGCACTCCAGATTAGGTATTATTATTTATTGATCCACAGTATATGTAAGCAGGCATGTGATCCTTAAAGCTTTTGATGGGATCAGGCAGTCATCTTATTATAAACAGTTCACAAATATAAATATAGGATAAACAGAAATAAATCTGTTTGGAATCTCAGAGAATTACATACTTATATTTAGCAACAGAATGGGTTAGCACGCTTCCAGAGAGATCATCATATAATGGTACTCCACTGTGGCTTTTTTGTATTGTTTCCATTCTTTAAATTAAAAAGAAATAAAACTTAAGCTGATGAACTAATATTAGGCAATTGTGGACATTTTTTAAAATCATTAGTCATTCAGATATAACAAGTTATGAAGCAGATTCTTCCATATGGTGAAAATACTGTGGAGGCCTTCAAAAAGCTTCACTGCCTGGGCTAGACCTCATTTTGCCTGGCTGCTAAAGATTTCACCCCAATGGACTTAAACGGAAAACTTTGACCCAGCAGAGCAAATAAGACAAGAAGATTTTGTCCCAACAGTGCAGATGGGATGAAAAGACTTTGGCCCTCACAGACAGGGTACCTCCAACCTGGAACGAAAAGATATCAGGCAGCCTACCTCTCGGCAGGGGTGGCTGGTCTGCAAGAGAAAACCTAAAAGGTGAGTTTAAAGGAGTATTACTCACCTCTAGCTTGTTGTGGGTGTTCATAGGTGAAGGTGGTATCTCAGCACACTTTGACAGTACCAGAGCAGAGTTGAGCTCTTGGCAGCAATCTTGCAGCAGAAATGGGGTGGCAACTTTGGATTCACACAGGCCGCAGTAGGGTGACGAAGACAGGAACCACAGGCAAAAGGTACCCCATTATAGCAGGCAGGGTGGGAATGTATGTTTAAAAAAATAAGGCCTTTGTTGGAGATGGTGTCTGTACAGCACTAGCCAAATCAGGGTAAGATGACAAAAGTCCACATAAAAAATACACTGATAATGGAATGAGCTTCTCCAAAAAGCCAAGTAGCATAAATAGAAGAAGGTTTCTTAATAGGGGTGGGAGGCAAAACAGGAGACCTGCATGTGATTGCAGAACACTTGGTTCTGGCAGCTTTTGCATAGATTTCAGCCTTTCCATAATGAACTCTGATATAGATATATATTGTTTTAAAAGGAAATCAGTAATATCTTAGCAAGAAAAAAATTATCTTTAACATCAAACAGTTGTCAATCCTACTTAATGTCAAGATACTCAAAATTAAGGAGGAGGAAGAAGAACTTTTATACAATGATAAGTAATTTTTATATGCTAGAGCAATATGGGGAGGTAGAATTATATCTATGGAAAATTAAATTCAATTCATATCCAAAGAAACTTGTACAACTCTGAGCTCTGCATGGAAACAGTTTATTTGGTAGGAGATCTTTTTGTTATAAAATGTAATATTCTATATAGTGAAAGGGGTGTGAGGGCTCCTAAAGGTTTCCCTGGCCACATCAGACCTCCTTTGCCAGTCTGGAAAAAATCCTCACGCCATTGGGCTTAATTCCAGCTCAGATGGTCTGTTTTAGACTTCACAGGCCCAAAAAGCAGATTAATCCTCAAAAATAAACTTAACAATGTCCTAAAAATATGGCAAAAGCTCCATAACAGTAGAGATGACCTTAAACCCTCACTTATATGAAAAAGAGCAAAAAAAGAATCTTCATAAATAAATGACTTATTTACAAAAACAGAAAATAAGGACAAAATATTAGAAAAAGGCAAAAAACAACCTGCCTTAAAGGAAATTCATAGCCAAGAAGTACAATCCATGATTCAGAAGAATACTCCAATAACAAAATGAAAGATAAAATAAAAAACTGTAAATTATCCATCCATCTATTATCCAACCCGCTATATCCTAACTACGGGGTCACGGTGGTCTGCTGGAGCCAATCCCAGCCAACACAGGGCGCAAAGTAGGAGACAAACCCCGGGCAGGGCGCCAGCCCACCACAGACTGTAAATTATACATTAAAATAAATTATATATTATAATAATAATATATATATATACATATTATATATTATTTATCTATATATTCATTGACTGTATTATTTGTCCTGTGAGTCTGTATATTTGTTTTTATGCTATCTAATCTAAATTAATCTAATATAATCTAAACTCAGCATTCAATTCTTGATTAAGTTTTTAATGGCACACACTTTAAAAAACACAACACAATATCATTTAAAACAACAAGACTGAAACAAAATGTGTAGACAAAAAACCTAAAGGCAGTCCAATTAAGAAGTGAACTGTGTAACCCAACAGCACTAGAACCACAAAAGCAAAAAAAAAAGTACAAAATTAACCGCACTGACTTAGCAGGATAGAAGAGTGAAAAGAACCATATTAATGGCACCCAGGCAATCAGGTTCTTACTGACTGAGCTAAGGAAGAACAGTTCTTGGTTAATTCAATTGGAGCCTGATTGATTCGTCATGGGAAGAGTTCTAGGAAAATTAAATTTATAAAATGAGGAACACTAACTCTTAAAAGTGACAGCTTTGAGGTTTTCCACTGAGGGGTAAGAAGTAATTTGGCTACTAAAGTAGTAATTCAGAACAATTTATGCTGCTGAGAAGTAAGAGTGAAGGTATAGAGGTCCACTGGGGGAACAATCACAGAAAGAAATAAACATAAACTTGTGTCCAAAGAGGAAAAAACAGGAGACAGTGCCAGAACATATGTAAAAAAGTGCCAGGCAATCAAAGTAAACAAAGGTGGCAAAATGGATCAGTGGTGATGCCCATTAAAGTGTTTCCAATTGATGGGATAAAGTTTATGATGTATTTTTACTTGTGTGAATTGATCATTGAGATTTCTATATCAAAATCAAACAATCCTAAATATATCATGACTGGAGAGGAGGAAAGCCAGCGAAGAAAAATCATTAGACCAGAGTGAGATTAGGGTTGATTTGCAAAGTACAAAAGGGTTTTGGCAGATTGTTTTTTAGGTGGAAAGGAATGAAAAAGTGAGTAAATGGAATGGGAAGGAAGGGGGACAGATAGTCAGAATCCACATGTACTTTTATGAGTGGTGCAGCCACTCAAGGCTGGAAATTCTAAGGTTTAAAATCAAAAGCACACTTATGTGTGTTAACAGCCACCCATTTGGTTCAGATATAAAAGATTTTAAACTGCTTCACAAATCAAGAAAGTGAGTTGAAGTTCAACTCATTGAAGCATCCTAATTTTTCTAACAACAAAGGAACAGAAACACAAAATCAGAGGCCTGAGTGACATGGCAGAATTTCCAGAAGGACTTACCCCAATCTACCATCACAAAAGGGTTTTGGTATTGGCAACTTGCATATATTTTGTGCCTACAAGTCTCAAGAGAATATACTGCATTGCAGTTTTCTAAAGATTTGACTCCTCAGACTCCTTAGAAAACTTATGACAAGGTACTAATTGATAGCCAATTTAGGAGTACCGTGTATTGTGCTTTGGCTGTAGAAGATTGGATCAAATTCTTTTTGAGGTACTGCATGTATGTGAATGTGCACTAAGATTGCTTTTTTCCCATTTTGCTCCCAACATTGAAGATTCCTTGTAGCCTTGAAATAGATAAGTAGTTCAGAGCATGCATGGTAATAGCAATCAATTTTAACTTCAGCACATTTATTTTCTAAGTAGGTATTCACCTTCTTCTCAAGTTTTTCCTCATGGTTATATTGTCTTCTTAAATATGGCAAAGGATTGTGAATTCTGAAGCAGCTTCTCAAGGTGGACATGCATAAAATAAAAGTCCTTTTTATGTGGAGATTTATTAAAAATAATCATTGTTTATGATAATGCTCAAACTATAATAAATATAAATAATACAGTAGAGTGACCATGGGGGAGTAACATCAAGTGGCCTTCATAGAACACATTTCCTTGTGTCTATGTTGGCTTATTACTTTTTTTTTTTTACCATATCACAATTATGGCTACTCTAAATCAGGCCACTTTGAGGTTGTGTGTGTGGGCACTGCAATGGACTGACACTCTGCAGACCTGAACTGGATTAAGTGGGATGGAGAATTTTAGAACTGTATAAGCTAGAAAAAAAAACTGATGGAATTTGTATAATAACAAGTACGATGTTTTACTACTGAATTTTATTATAAATACTACCTTTAAAATTCAATGAAGGACTTTATCCTTACTAGTCACGTCTCTGCCAATTTTAGCAACAGATTCCTTAATAAATACATAAACACCACTGTCATGATGTACTTCACGTAATTCTTCTTCATAGTAAAAACAATATTTTTTTCGAAGTTAAAAAAAATCCACCAGGCATGATCTGTTTCTAAATTAAATAGACAGATTTTGAAATCCCCAACTGAGTAAGGGTTTGAGTTTTATTTTACAGAAAGACCATCTTTGAAGTAAAACACTGAAAACATGTTATCAGATAAACAAGAAAACAAAACAAAATTGGCCTTTCAGTTCACTGGCCTTAATTCTGGCCTTTCTTGACAAACGTAGCGATGGGAGCTGAAGAATTCTGACACGTCTCACATCCGTCTTTGATTCACAGAAATGCATAGACTCCTTATTTCCTGAATATTTGGAATATCAGAACTCCATATGACCCCCTGCTCTGCTTATTTCATGGTCTGGAAACAATGCAATATCAGAGGTACATTGAGTCAGCACAAGGTTATATCTCAAATGCATAAACTACTACATATTTATGAAAGAATAAGAAGAAAGGCAACAAATATCTCACACCGTCTAATGCTATACCACCAACAGCACATTTTCTGGCGAGAAGTTCACGTTCCTTTCAATTTAAAATAAGAGGTTGTTGGCCATGATTTCAGCAGCAGCTTATATTTCTGTCAGTGGATTTAAAGCACTGCATATAAACAAAATGATTTCCATAGAAAACTAAAGTTGTGTCACATTTTTCATAGTATGGCATCAGGTCTGTGATTGCACACCTTTTTTCTAAAAACACTATAAATGTGGAAGATATCTAGTGATGAAGCCTTGTGATATTTTATTAATGTAGAACCCTAACTCTCAAACCTAAGAATGCAGGAAATCAAAGCATGTACTAGACAGGTGAAAAGGAAAAGAATGGCTTAAGGAGCAGATCCTGTCTGACAGCAATATAATTTAACACTTTAATATACAAATGATAGATAAGGAAAGCATCTGTTAAAGTATGTCATTGTTAAATGTTTGAATTTATCTATTCAAAAAGTCTCTAACAAATATTCCTTACTGGGAAACAGATTTTGGGTTGTGGCTGAATCGTAGTGATACTGTAAGGCCGGGCATTACATAAAATTAGGAAGTTGCAGACTTTTATGACTGGGGACAAATGACTTGCAAAAATGTGAACAGTATATTTTATTACATTGATGCTGTCAAAATTACAATCAATTCTACAGTAATTAATGGCAAATTTCAGGTTTTTATAAAAATCAGGTATTATTTTACTGTCACGCAGCTCTTTAAATTTAATGTCCTATAATCTTAACTTCTACCGATATAGGATATTGACTTCTTTGTTATTTGTTTTTAATGATCGTCATCTTTCTTGTTTTTATTTGAAGAGTATATGCTATGTTGGATGTGTTAGTTAATGCTGGGCTTCTTCAGAAATTGAATTTCAAATAAAAACATAATTATACCAACACAGTAACGGGAAAACTGCACGATGACATGCAGTTAATACACTTAACCTGAGCATTCATAGTTTTCATACTCTTTCTCTGTAGTTTAGCTTTCGTGTGCTCAGAGGTTAACATGCTTCTTTTCTCTACCCTAGCGGCACTCTTCTTTTCTTCTTTCGTCGGCATCTTTTCACGTTAAAACTGATTAAGTCAGTGTTTGTGTTGCAATTAGTTAGTAGGTTTTTTTTTAATTTTTCACTTAAGATGGCACTTAAGTATTCGATCTGCCTCAAGAATGATTTAAGAGATGAAGAGGTTGGGGAAGTGATGGCGAAGGTGGTAGGGGATCAGAACGGCGCCAGTATGCATGCGCCGCACGGCCACCATCCTGGCCACTGCCAAGAGTTCATTCTACAATAAAATAAAATAAAAAGAGGAATAACCTTGGAGGTCAACCATCACCCTGAAAGCAGATAGTAGACGTCACTTAGTATATGTGTACCAAATTTCAGGTCAATAGGTCAAACGGTTTGCAAGCTCCAGTGGCCTCATGTATAAATGGTGCATATGGACAGAGATGTTGCGTAAGAACGTTTCCACGTTCAAATCGCGATGTATAAAACCTAAACTTGGCGTAAAGCCACGCACATTTCCACGGTAGCTCATACCCTGTCGTATGCAAGTTCTGCGCTCGGTTTTGCAGACTGGCGGCACCCAGCGTCAAAGCAGTGCTACCGTTCCTGTGTGGTTATCCTTTCTTTTTTAGATCAACATTCCTGACGCGGCTTTATAAATACACTGAAATTTCTTTTTTGGTTCTTTTGGACTGGTATCACCACCACCTGACCGAGACACCATGTGATGCTGGAATGAAGGTGAGACTAACTGCATTGAATCCTCTGCAATGAAGCCTGGAAACAATGAGGAATCATTTAAGAGTATTTATGTTAAGTTGAATGTCCAGAGGGTCTAGGTGGTCTTTTGGCCTTGGAACCCTTGCAGATTTTTTTCCACCAGCTTAAATGGTGTTTTTTTTTGTTTTTTTTTCTGTTCTCCAGGCCATCTGACCTTATCACCGGACTCATCTTTAGAGAGTTACAATACAATTTGTATATAAAGATCGTACTCTTCTACTAATTATGTATCTATGTTTTATAAGATTGTACAGATTTATTTATTTTTTCTTTGTTATATCTCACTCATTAATATTCTTACCTAATCTTATTTGGCTTTTCTTTTCTTGTAACTTTCTCTTTGACATCTTGTACAACATTTTTGTATGAAAATGTGCTATATAATTAAACGTTGTATTAGACAGTAAAGATTTAGAGCTGTTTCTTGTATATCTTTTGTCTTCTGAACTACGCTTCACAGACATGGTTCTACAATTGTCTGCTGAACTGAAAATGCAGTACATCCAAATGAAATTGCAGAGCCATGGACCAGCTTTCCTGTACACAAGTCATTATAAGAAATTAAACACAAATAAATAAATCTTGCTGGGTCTATCCTGGTCTTCAGTACATCTGGAGAAATAGACATAGATTAGCTCAAAAAAGTTTGTGGAGTAATACAGTATGGTTAAAATATAGCAAATTAGTGATATATAGCTTGTTAAACAGGCTTGTCTAGACGTATTACACATTTATCTATGAATGATTTGAATTAGCATTGTGTTCAGCAAAAGGTGTCTAATGTATTTCATTACATTTTGAAATGAGAGATTTTACAGGATTTCATTAAATTGGTGCTTGAATAATGACAGCAATCCAGCCGCTCTTGTTGCTTTCAATTGTACATTGTCATGCAAATCACTTTGTCACTGTGGTTCACCATAAACCATCAATCTATTTTCTGAACATGACTTATTGAGTTCTGAGCCACAGGAGCTGGTGCTTATCCTGGTAGCATCTAGCAAAAGGTAAAGACCAATCCTGAATGAAATGCCAGTTCAGCCAAGTACAAGACAATGGTTCCAAGATACTGTATTTTCAAGTTACAAATCAGTATGACATTATGTCTTCAAACTCTATGAGAAAACCAGCCAATCGGCAGAAACCCCTTTTTTGCAACTCTTGTACTCAAAGTGACAATTGTGCATGAGTGTATTTATGACTTTTTATTTGTGAATATCTAATAGCAAATGATCATTAAAACTTAACTTTATACAAATCACATAGTAGTACTAGTCAAAGATATAAGTTCACTAGTGTAGTATTCCTAACCAAATTAAATGACAAACTGCACCTTAAAACAAACACTTTATTAATTTCCCACTTTTCTGTTTTTTCTATACTGAACACAAAGGCATGGCTGGCCAAACAATGAGTGTTCTAAAATGTCTAAGAATTACAACTTCATTCAGCTCAACTCTAAATAATATTAAGTGTAGTAGTGTAATCCACTACTTAGCTACATAACCTTGCTCTCTATTGTTAAAAATGTACACAAACACAAGATCACTAACACTGAACTGCCTGTTTTTAGCATTCACATCATAAGCTCATCAGTTTTCTGTGCTTCTATGGCTCTATGAAAACATTCCTCCACCCCAGAGTGGATTATGTCGTGGTGTGATTTAAATTTTTTACCCATCAGTAACTCAACACTTGACACTACAGTTGTTGAATGAGGTGTAATTCTATATTTAGACAAAACTCTTCAACATTTTTTTTCAAAAGAGCCATGCTTTTTCAGCCCTTCTTTGACAGTTTGCACTGCCCTCTCTCCTAACCTATTGGAAGTCAAGAAGTTTGAAGAAAAAAATTATATGTCAAAATCGATTTCTTTTTAAATAATGCTGGAATTTTTCACTTATGAATGGAGCGCAATTGTCAATGACCGATGTTTCTAGCAGGCCACATATAGAAAATGTCCGGTAAAGATGATCATTGGTTTCTGGTGATATGGAAATGAAATTACATGCAAATCTAACAATTTTGAATGTGCATCCATTATCACTAAAAACATTTTTCCTATAAAAAAAACTATAAACTTTTTAAAATCTACATGCAGACTATACCAAGAGGATTATTGGCAATCCCAGAAATTTAGTGGTGCTGGGGCCAGTAAATGGCAAATACTACACTTGCTCAACTTGGACTCAATTTCTGAATCAGTTTCTGGCTACCAAACTTTGTGCACTAGGCTTTTGGTAGCACAATCACTTGACTATCCCTCATGAAATAGCATTCTTAAAGCTCAGTTTAATCCATCTTAAGACATGCTCATTTTGTACAGGGTGATTCTATGGGCGGGCACTGATTTATAATGTATTTATGTCTAACGCTAGAATCCCTGAAGCCTACAAAAAATGGTGCCGGGTCACCTTAAATTCCTTCACACCTATTCATCAGCGTCTTTGTTCTGCAAATTTGTCAATCAGCACAAGCAGCAGGCAGCCTGCTCACTCATCCCCCAGCAAAGCAGTTGAAGTCCATCACAAAATTCTCAGCGTTCAAGTCTTGAGACCTGGGAGTAAGTTGTCTGGAATTGTATAGGGTAAATAATATATCATTATTTGGAATACATAAATTACATGTGTGTTCCATGTCTACAATGATCTGGGTAAGTGTAGGATGACAGGAAATGAGAGGCAAGAAATGTTGAAAGTATAACTAAAGCAGAAACTTTTGTTCATGCTATAGTAATAATAACAAAATGCTGATATGAAGTGTAAAATGTGTGAAGACTGAAGTTCAAATATCAACAAACACTTTCACAAAAGGTATAACCAACAGTGTGCCCTTATCAAGAATATAACCAAAGAAAAAGAAATCATTCAATTTAGATGTTGCTATCAATATGTAAAAAACTGAAGCCCAACTATCAATCGGCACAAAGTCAACATGTCAGCTTGGCTAGTGCATGCGCAAGAACTGCTGCCTTGTAATCAGGAAGTTGCAGTTTCGAGCCCTGGTTCTCCCCGTTTTGAGTAGTGACCTGCTATTATATAATAAATTTGATTTGAGTCTATAACACCCGGCGCAAGTTTTTGCTACCTGTGAAAGATATCACTGAAAGGATATAAGCAGACAAGCAAACACTGGTGAATCATGTCTTCTTGGTATCTTGTTGTCATTTAAAATTTTTGTTATTCATTTTAATTCTTGAATAAAAGTACTCTTGTTTAGTTATACCTTTGCGAAAGTGTTTTATATTCCAGTAACCATTTGAATGACATTAAATCTGACTCTGCCTCTCTTGTGCATGCACACACATATCCATGTGTGAAAATGTCACTATTTGAAAATGCTATGTCATTTGAGCATGTTTTTTTTTAGAAATTTGGACTTCAGTCTTTGCAACTTATACACTTTTCATCAGTATTTTGTCATTATTAATATAACATGAAAAAAGTTTCTGTTTTAGTTATGTGTTCAGTATTTTTTGCCTCGCTTTTCCTGTCATCTTACATTTACCCAGATCATTGTAGACACGGATCACACATGAAATGTATGTATTCCAAAAAACAATATATTATTTACCCTAAATATTCCAGACATCTCAAACCCAGATAAACAGACTTGATCTCTGAGAATGTTGCATCTGACTTGACTTTAGCAGCCTCGGTGGGGGATGGGATAGCAGGCTGCTTGCTAAATTATTTGTGAATGAAGCTGGATGACCGCGAGATCAGTAAAGGTTAAAGCAAGTTGGGGCAACCTGTCACACGTCAGTTCGCAGCATGGCACAAATTGAATCATTTTTTGGCAATTTGGTCATTTCAAAGGGACTATGGTCACCTCGTTCCCTGGACTTGTCACCTTAGGATTTCTTCCTTTGGGGAGTGCTGAAAGGAGCAATTATGGTGAAACATTGAACAGGAAATTGCTGCCATCGCTCTTACAATAGTTGTGGATACCTTTGCCAGTATGGAGCAGTGTTGATCTATGTTTGCAAGAAGAAGGCAACCATTTCCATCACTGAATGTAATTGCATCGTTTACACATCTATCAAGGTATGCACTATGTTTATTTTGTTTCTATCGCTTCCTTATTAGGTGAGTATTACATCATAACTCATGGCCCCGCCCATTAGAATCTCCCTGTACAGTCACTGGCTAACCATTAAGAACAAATGATAAAAGTTCTGTGACGGTCCAAGTTTAAATATCTTTAACTTTCATTGGAGATGACTCTAGGCTATACAGAAAGAAAAGCAATATCACCAGGAAGTGGCATATGGACTATTGTTGGGGCCAATGGACAAGGACTCAGGGCATCATTGTAGTATTTGAGGCCTCCTGCTTTGAACTAGATTGTATATTCATAAGCTGCCAATATGAGGATCCATCTTTGAATATGGGCTGAAGTGGAAACTTGTACTTTTATGGAAAGATCTTAAGATGTTGTCAATTCTCTGTTCTAAATACTCTAGACTTCCACAATAATCTGCAAATAGATGGTTGCATCCAGTACCATCACAAGTATATCTTCAGAGTAGACTAGAACATCTGACAACCCTTGAAAAACATTGTCTAGAGTTCTCTTAAATAGTCCTGGGGCTGATGAAAGCCCAAAGGCTAGCTGGTTATAATGGTAGAACCCATTGTATCTATTAATAGTTAAGTACATCTTAGATTTATCATCCTACAAGCTGCTGATTTCTGTGAAATGGAGCTTCCCACATGGCAAAAACACAGTTCTACCTCCAAAAGGCTTTACTGGCCTAGCAAGGCCAGCCCTCCTTTGCCTACCTGGAAAAGGCCTCAACCCAATGGGCTTAATCCCAGCTCCAGTGCCCTGCCTTCGGTTTGACAGTGCCAAAAAGAGAATTAAGCCTCAAAAATAAAATTTAAATGTCACAAAAATATAATAAAAACCCACACAAGAGGAGGAATGACCCTTTTCTTGTATAACAAGGGCAAAGAATCTTTATACATAATGATTTATTAACAAAAACAGCAAATAAAGCCAAAACACCAAACAGAGCAAAAAAAGGCAAAAAGGAATTGCCAAAAAAAGACATTCTTCAGCAAACAAGTCCCAATACAGGGGGTCCTCGGGTTACAACGTTTCGACATACAACGTTTCGAGTTTACAACGCTCACTCTCATAAAAACTTAAAAAAATTGAGACATGAAAAGGAATAAAGGTAAGGATTTTTTTTTACATTCATTTTTTCTGTTACTACAGTACAGTATATTTATGTCCTTTTCCTTTTTCTGAGGCTTAGATTTTGTGTTTTTATGTTCTAGATTATAATTTTCCAAATGTGTTAAGATTGGTAAATTACTTAGGCTGGAGTGTGTTTTGACTTAAACCGAAATTCGGCTTACATCACTGTTGTAGGAACGGAACTGTGTCGTAACCCGAGGACCCCCTGTATACAATCCAGCAGAATAAACCAAGAAGAGAACACAAATTTATACACTGAAAAACTAAACAAAAAAAAAGTCAGTACATCAAAACAGAACACAATATTTAAATAAACTCCAGTATATCCACATGATCTTCAGCTCTGAGTCTTCCCAGCAGAATTCAATACCCAGAGGGCAGACTCAGGAGCCATGATGTCAGGGTGGCTCCACCCACATAAAGTAAGCAACAGGAGCACATTTTAAAGGGACAGAACATAATTATACATATCACAACAAATACATGAAAATATGAAACAATTTAATTTAAAAATAATAATAAAACATAACACACGTTAATCCATAATATTGTGAGTCATATCTAACCTTGTAAATGGCTAATCTCCAGATAGAATGACAATAAATCATCTCTTTTTGAAATTGGGTATGCATTCCATTGGAAGACTTAAATCACTGAGTTTATAGTCACCACAAATTCACACTGCGCCATCAGTTTTCGCTACTGGAACAACTGATGTTACCCACATAAGACGTGATCAGGCTTAATAATGCCAGTTCTGCAGCAACCGTTCCCTGGAAGCATAAAGTACAGGTTACGCTTATAAAAATTTGATTTTGCATCCTTATTAACAGATATATCAGCTTTAGTGCCCTTTAGGTTTCCTGACCCCTCCTGAAATGTTAAAGTATATGTATTACTTATCTCCTGCACAGAAGTTACCCTATAATGACAAATACTGTTCTTGTCCAGTCTCTCCAAAAAAGGCTAGGTCCGTTTTCTTCCACTACCAGTGACCACTGTTAGCTTACTTGCGTTTTGTACTTCACAACTACATACAAAGAACCTAGAACCTTTATATTTTTGTGTATATGCACACAGCTGAATCTTTTGTATATTAGATAGACGCAATGAGGTTCTGTATTTTGGTTGCCATCAAGTATTGTTAGTAAGTTCACTAATAACAGAATATGCTACAGCAATATCTAGGTTCATTTCCACATCATTTAACTGCACCTTCACTAATAAATGATACTGTTTAAGGGACCTGAAGTGATACATTCTATAAATCTAATCATCTTGTTTGTCTATATAGTCCTCTTCTTACAGCACATTTGTGCATTTGTTTGGCAAGTCACATGACATATGAGCCAACTGAGACCTAATTATCCCTCAGCGCATTCTTCCATTGTGGCCAGGTTTTTGAAGAACTTGGCATTTTGTGCCCTTAAATATGTAGTCTTTCATGTTATGTGCAGAAGTGCACATAGATCATTGTAACCAAGATCTCTAACCTCTGTTTGTAAAGTGCTCTGTGTATTTCTCAGGTTTATGGCACAGAACAGTAATCTAGCCCCCTGCATCTTTTGCATGTTCTGGGTGGCAACTTACAGGGCTTGAGTTAATTCCAGCACTTTTGTGAAATTCACTGATTGCTGTGATAAAGGTTTCCGCTGAAAATGGTCATCTTGAACATTATACAACAGTCTTTTAATATTCACTCTAGTGAATCTTCAAACTCATAATACTCCAAGAGATAGTGTAAAACTTGAAAGACTATACAACAGCTGAGTATTTGATGGTTTTGTGACCACGAACTACAGTGCACAGCTTGCCACACGTTTAAACATTACAATCAAATTTCTTATCAGCAAGTTTCTCTTTGGCCTACTAACACTGGAAAATATAAATGATTTCTTAGCTGCTTCTGTAACGCCACTACCAATAAAACAATGCTCACAATGGTCTACATACTCAGACCACTAGATCTCTTCTTGAAATTCACTTTTATTACCAAATTGTATCTCAAGTAGTTTTTCTTCAAACTATTTCATAAAGCTTTACAAAGTTTATTATAGCACAAAACTCTTTAATTCATAATGACTGTAATTCTACTAGATGCCGATGTTACAGGACAAGCTCATAACCAAGACTCAGATTTACTCCTTAATTGCCCACATAACTTAGCAATTGACAAAATAAATTTGGTTGTTAGCAAAAAATAGCTGTCACAGTACTATAAACTAATGTTAATGCTGTACATTCGCATATAAATCAATATTATTTTTGTTACTACTAAATCCTTGTAACACAAAATTTTGTTTGCATATTATTTTCTGCGCAACTTGTTTATGTAAAAGTAACATTAAAATTGAATTAAAAATATATGTCAAAAGGTCTTATAATTTATTAAGAATTAACATATTACAACGCAGACAAGTTTGTCAGAAAGATGTGCATAAGATTTTTGCTCATGCTACTTCAAAGCTAGCAAATTAAAACTGACCTTTACATGTATGTGATGTTAGATTATTCCTGCTGGGATAATAAAGAAAAGAGAGAGACAGAGAGACATGATGAATTTGCACAGAAGCCGTTCAAAAATAGACTCGAAGCCCTGGAACAGATGCATGTGGTTTACAGCCGGAGATGAAGTTATATCCAGTAAATCACTAAGAAAAACATCCAATTTTTGAATAATATTGAGGGAAAATGAAGACTATATCAATTCAATTAACATTTAATTTCTCATACATTGTCCTCATTTTGGAGTAAAACAATACACAGTTATCCATTTTAAGACATTTCTTCTACTAGGTTTAGAGCTGTGAGGCCCCTGGATCCTATTCTGACTATAATTAACACATACCTGGATTAATTAATGACAATGTGGCTTGTTGCATGTCAATTATTGAATCCACCTTTTCCATTCCAGAATCTCAAGGAGTCACAGACTATCGTGAAAGCATCATCTGTATATCAATTAAAAATATATGAGGTGAGTCACAAAAATAACCGGACTGGGTGTGGGGCTTTCCTGGGAAACCGTGTGGAGGACGGCAGAATGTGAATCATAGAACTATATTCCCTCCTACATGCCCTCTCAAACCGCCGACTGGCTAGGTATATTCTGTGAATAGCCCAGTCAGTATTTGCACAACAATCGCTACACTAGTTGGCGCTATAATGTCAGATGAAAAAATCAAACAGTGAATCAACATCAAATTTCTCGCGAAATTGAATAAACGGCCACAGAAACTTATGAAATGATAAAAACGGTGTATGGTGATAACAGTTTGTCTCACACACAAGTTATTAAGTGGCACAAACGTTTCAAGGAAGAACAAGAAATTGTGGAAGACGTTCAAGGCCCAGGTCTGGGGCTTTGGTGGTGCTTCACCAAGACAACATTCCCGCACACAATGCTTTTTCCGTAAACCAGTTTTTGACTGACAAAAACATTCCTGTTCTTGATCATTCACCCTATTCGCCTGATTTAGTTCCTTGTAATTTTTACTTGTTCCCAAAAATCAAAGGTGACCTGAAGGGAACACATTTTTCTTCACTGGGTGAAGTGAAGACAGAAACGGTAAGCCTCTTGAAGAGCCTCAAGCAAGAAGTCTTCCAGCACTGTTTCAATCAATGGAAGATGCGTATGGAGCGGTGTAGAGATCGGGAGGGGGAGTATATAGAAGTTGACAATGTCCAGAATGCTGTAATTCATCAATAAATAATTTTTTTTACCAATTGTAAATCTGAATTATCTTTGTGTCTCACCTCGTATTTTAGTGGTGCAATGTTAGTGGCACTGCCTCACCACGCCAGAACACTCGACATGTATCTCAGGCCTGATCACTCAGGTAAGTTTTGCACAATGTCTATACAGACTTTTCTCCAGTTACTTTGATCTTCCTTTCTAAGAAGTGAATATTAGGTTAATTGACAGCTCCAAACTGACCTTGTATAAGTGATTTTGTGTGCGTCAGCATGCACTGTAATGAAATTAGTTCCTGCCTTACACTGGCATAAAGGTTCCAGTTTAAAAGCAGACAAAAAATGTGAATGAATGAATTGAATGAACAAAAAAGTGGATGAAGAAACATTTTCCTTAAGAATATTTGAACATTGATTGTTTCCTTATCTTAAAAGCCTTATTCTTTCACAGAAAGTTATTTGTTATTTGACATTTCAGTCTTGGCTAGTACACTTGCAAAGCTACAACATGCTGACCATGGTTTGCACTGTTAGCACTCCCTGATGGGTAAAACATGTGTCACTACCTTGACAACATGTTATATATAAACCTGACAATATGCAAAAGGTACATTTCTAATATTTTCTTGTGAATGTAACCTTCAAGAAAATTTAGTACGTGCAAAGTCAATTATATGTTCATTTCATTATTATTATTATTCAGTTGTGCAACAGAGTTTGGGCTTCTGTGAAACTTGTTCCTTAAGAATATTAGGACATCTGTTCATATGCCTTTAGAAAGGAGAATTTATAAGGAATCTTTTAATGTTGCATTTTTAAAGTATGCCTTTAATGGGTAAAATGACTCATCATATAGCAACATAAAAGAATGGAGTTGTATTACATTACATAACAAAAGAGAAAAGGAATACTTAATCAGGAATTTTAAAAATACATATATTATATTAGAATGATGAACGCCATAGTGCCTGTGTAATATATTTGTGACTTAGAAAGTACTTAAAGAATTGACAATGTTGATGTTTATTAAATACCAACTCTTTAGAAAAAGTTGCAGTAGCTCTTTGTGGAGTTTCTAGCAAGTGTGAGTCAGAGCTACATGTACAGCACAAGCAGGGGTTTAAAAATGGCAAAAATGCTTTATACAGTACTTTGTCCTGCCGTTCAACATATGAACAGAGAGACGTTACAGCATGACATTTTGTGGCCAGACTGTAAGTCAGGCATTACTTTACAAGCTGCATGGAATGATTATTGTTTTTTTAAGAGGCTGAAATATGAAAATTACTGTAGCATGATTCTAGTGTAGTATAATGCTACAACTAGGTTTCTAAAAATGAATGTCTTTCAAATGTCAGTTATACTCAGAATTTATGTATAGTCTAAACAATGAGTAAACAAAATAAATATAATTATTGGTGTATATTCAGCTGAAGCAAATGCTGAAACAGCACTGAAACTTGAATGCAACAAAGATAATATTAATTGTTTTTCCAAGCAGCCACTGACATGGAGATGTTGACTGCTGTGTATTCAGTTGGCATTTCCATTGGGAGACAGGTAGAACAATAATAAAGTTTCATCCAGCACTGGCTCTGTCTTCTAGCAGTAGCATTCCGGCTGTGAATAGTAAGCTGAGGTGTGATTTGGCTTCTGCTAATTTTGTCCCACTGTGACCACCAGGGATGTACTGTAGCAACACCCCAAACCCCCCAGACACAACTACACAATGCAGTCCTGGGTTGAAACACAAGATATTCTTTATTTATTACCTTCACTGTTCTCCAAATTCTCTTCCACAATAACACAATTAACAGAACAACACTTTTCCCTCTTTCAACACTTCCCTTGAAGCCTTGTCCACACTCCTACCAATTCTGACTACCCTTACAGGAAACTCAGTATCTTTTATGCCATACCAATTCACACTGGAAGCACTTCCGGGTCAGACATAAGTTTATTAAAGAGGTCATATTGATCTCTTGTAGCTCCCCCTGCCAGCACCCAACAGCCAGGGCTGTCCCATAAGACTACAATTCCCAGCCTGCCCTGTGGATTTTTCTATGGGTTTCCCACCAGTGGGATGCTGACACCTTGTGTACAGGGAGAGAATGTAATTTTTGGTGGCAGATGCCTCTTGTGCTTCCGTTGCTGCTTCCTCTTCTACCCAGAAGCCAACCTCTATCCCAGCTGGGAAGCCTGTTGCACCACTTACTTATTCTGTGAAGAGACCCAGGGATTGTGCCCTTGGCTGTCTAGCCAAACTAGCTCTGTACTAATGAGCTCCTTTTTGACAGCACAGTCCACTGAACACAGCTTTTTCATTTCTTGTTTGACCATACCATAATCCATCTCACTTCCTCCTGGCACTTGCCTGTGTCTCTTTCAGTGTTGTCTTACATGTGCAGACTCCAGAAAACAACCAAGCAGTGTGCCGATCCACTCCTGTAATGTGTTCAGGTGGCCCAACTTGGCTGCTTTTCCCGACAATATAAATGTTTCAGGAAAACAAAAAGACACTAACACACTAGCTACCGCAGCCCAGGACAGAAGGAACATACAAAAATGTTTATGTGAATCAAAAATCAGGTTATGTGCTTTCTATAAAAATACAAATAAAAATGTGTATTATATATAAGACTGTAACAGTGCCTAGAACAAATGACACAAACCATTAAGGGCATTTTGGAGACACCACCTATAAAACTTACTCTCACCCTTTCCTCACGTTTAGCAATATGCTTTTCTATCTTCATCTTTTTGAGTTTGTGAAGGATTCCTTGTTGCTGCTCTGTTCTGTTGCTTATGTTCTCTGTTGGTCTTTATATAATTTACACATTCATCCTTCCCAAGACAATTCATTGCATGGGAAAATAGTCTCTAATAATCATAGCCTGACCTCATCGAAATGCACTGGGTGACAAGGCAAACTACTGCAGTCAAAGGATGATGCAGCTTGATGCTGATCTACAACTTTTTACTTTTGTTACACTATTGTTGCCAGATCTTACTGTAGAGATAAATAGTGATGAGCGAAGAAATTGTGCAGAATTAAATTTGCACTGAAACTCAGTGCTTCACTTGTTTCACTTGAAGTTAAATTTGTTTCATTGATACAGGAAGATAGATGCTTAGTCCTGTCTGGAAACATTTACATGCTTTAATTCTACATGAGACTCACTGTCATTTAGTATTTAAATAAATATCTCTAGTGGAAAAAATAACCACCAGACTAACTTTCTCTCACGTGTACACATTTTGTTAGGGCGTCAAACGTGCTTTGGTAGTACAATCCCAAGTTTGATTTCAATCCTAAAGAGGCATCAGAGACAGAAAAAAGCTTGAAGCTCCATGGCGTTTGGAGAGTGCATACCCTCAACCTTTGTAGGAATCAAGAAACAGTGTTGGCTAGGTAATTGAATGGATGTTGGGGAGCGACATCATGCTGCTTAGCCTGTAGTGACATTTTCCTGTGTAGAAAAGAGTAATGTGCCCTATGGTGCATTTTGGTATGTCTTCGTGTGGAGAATATACAGCAAAAAAATGCAGTACCCTCCTCCACAGTAATGATAATTAGGGGCATAAGTAGAGTTGATTTTACTGATGTGCAATAGATTACATTACTCTGCAGCAAAAAAGAGCACAGGTAAAGACAGAAGTGTGAGCAAGGCTTTAAGGAGCAATAGTCCTTGTTTCCTACTCTCAAAAAAACTTTAAAACTGTCAAAAATATCTTTTAGTGAGTTTCTAAATTGGCAAATTGCCTGAAAAACAATTTTTCGTGTCAGTTTTATGAAACTGCATGCTATTTGATACTTGCCTATTTTGCTCATCTCCACAAAGTAATATACACTGCAAACAATATGTTTATCTAACAGGACCCAATTCATTTTTCGAAGATGAATAATTGATTTTAATATTTCTTACAGAATCAAACAATGCACAGTTCAACAAAATAATAAACTTGTATAATTTTACCATTCAAAAGTACCCCACATATACAATTTGTTTCCTACAGTTTTAATCTATTATAGAGGCATTCTGGAATGTTCCATACAACAATTTGCTAAAAGTTCTGCATTGGAATACTATAGTTACCCTGGCTTGGTGTTAGAGTGGATATGCTGCAGAAGAGCTGATTCATATCACCGGTGCACATGATACATAATCTCCCCATATTCAATATAGTTCAATTGAGAGTCTATCAGACTATATGATAATTACACATTTATCATAAAGAAGATAAAGACAACAAGTAAAATGTATACACATAAATAGAGAAACAGAGCACTGGGTACTGTAGTTTTCCTCCCACATCTCACTAATGTGCTTGTTAGGTTAATTGATAAGTTATTAGTGAGCATAGGTATTTGAGTGACTGTTTTCTTTTATTATCTGATGTCCTATTCATGGCTGGTTAATGATACTGCCAGGATAAACTATGGCTCTGCACAATCCTGATTTAAGCAAAGCAGGTACAGAAAATGAAATCAAGATGGATTCGCAGAATAAAAGCTAGTAAAGTTCACACCTCTAAATTGCAGAGATGCTGGAGAAAAAATGTATTTTTATTTTACAAAGTAATTTCGATTTTTGTTGCTTCTAGTGATGCCCTTTCCTTCTCTGCCTTTCTCAATTGGAATAAACAAATTATGCAAATTATACTGTGCAATTCACAAACAATTTGATAAGCAACAGTAAACAAAAAGAAGACAGATTCATTAAATCCAAAACTTCTCATGTAAAAAACACTAGGATTTTATTTTACCTTTAAGAGAAGCAGTAAACATCAACCCATCTGTCCAGTTTCAGGGACAGAAAGCAGGAGTCAATCCAGTAGTATCAGGCATAAGGCAGGAACCAGGCCTGAATAGCGGACATGCCCATTTCAGGGCGGATATCATGCACAATCCCCCATTCCACACTCACTCCCAGGCACCAGTCACTCTCACCTAGATGTATTTGAGGAGTGGGAGGGAAAATAGAAATACCTGCAGGAAAAAAACACATTAAGAAAACAATATTTGGAATAATATAAATATTGCATTTAGAACAGAATTACTCAGATTGTCTAAATTGTACCAAGGATTTAACAGATTGACTGCATTGGTCACTCAAAAAGGAGTATTATTCAAAAAGTATGAGTTATTTTTATTGAATTGGATACAGTACAGGCTATTCCAGTGTTTATGGTAAAGGTGAAATTGACATTTTATCCATTATGTTTTAAAAATGGAAACATAACTCCAAAATTTGCATCACATCAACAAAGTATCCAGGCCTGGAAACATCTCTCCATGAGTCAATGGAAGCCAACATCAAAATGGATTTCCACAGGAGGCTATTTAAGTATTTTGGTAACAAAGGTCTGTTGAGGACAACTTCCCACTTTCATGGCCGGATAATTCAAAACACAATCTTGGCATGCAAGGACATGTATTTATTTTTAAATAATCCTTCTTTATAAATTGTTCAAATGTTGAAATATATTGATGAAACTCTTTATAGTACTGTGTAGTTTATCATATTTCTGGACAATCCCTGCCTTCCAAAGGAGCTAAGTTCTTGTCTGATGCACACAGTTGGATAATATTGCAGCCCTGCTATGAGTTATTTTCATCTGTCAAGTAGCCAATTCTGCAGCACAGGGTTATCTCTGTTATGTAATTCCTTGGTTATCTTAGTTTTCAAGAAATTTACTCCCATCCCTTAGTCCCCTGACTTCGCTGAGACCTCCTGGAAGTGTTGGCTAAAAAGGCACAAAGACTTAATTACTCTTACCCGACATGTTCAGGCTAACAGAGGGAGACAAAATTTTTTACAGAATGGTCAGTGTACAAAAACCGACATAATTCCTTGCATATAAAGTGTAGTGGGCTAAATGTATGCTACACAAAAGAAATAATGACTTATGTATATGTTGCATATGACTAATTCATTTTCAATGTATAACGTGAGATTAGTGGAGCGTATGATAATAATTTGTTTAGGTGTGTGTTTGTGAGTATTAAAGGTCGTATCTTGAAGTTAGTTTCTACTTGGCGCTGCTGTACTGAGAGTAATGTGAGATGAAATTGCGGGAGTGATGTACCAAATAGCATCCCTTTTTTTCCAGGAAATTTCTAACAAGCTTGCAGGTAGACCTTCATACATTCAGGTATTGGCTAGCTTGGGCATGATCAGAGACAGAGGACTTATTGTTGGTAGTTATTAAATGAGAAGAGAAACAAAAGCTGGAAATAAAATCTAAGTTTAAGATGTTGTAGAAAATAACCCTGGCCTTTATTTTCAATTCTGATTATATTCCATTTTAAATCTGGTGGCACAGTGATTGACGCAGTTACTGCAAAGTGCCAGTATCATAAGTTCAAATCCTATGTCCAGTTTCTGTCTGTATGGGTTTTACCTGAAGTAATCTATTTCTTTTTCTCCAACATCCTCATGTACAGTATGTTAAGTTAACTATAAAATCTAAGTTAGTTTCATTTTTAAGTGAGCCCAGGATAGACTTCAGTGCCCAAGTATCTTAAACTGGATTAAGTGGGTTTGAAAATGTATGTTTGTAGTTATTAAATGTTATATTAGATAGAATTCTCAATGAAATGGACATGAGAATCTAAGGAGACCAACATTTAATTTACTGTTAGATTGTGTGGAGGGAAAACAAAATGAAGACATAGGAGATCGACCAACTCAACAAATGAACATTTAGCTGAAAGTACAAAGCATAAAATTACTTTATTAAAATGTTTTCTAGTTAACACAAGAAGCATCGGCATCAAAATAAATTAGCTACAGCCCCCATGCTACAAAAAAAGAAACTGCATCACTAGACACTGTGCATAGGAGAACAACTAAGTGCATCCTGGAACTAAAGCACCTGCTCTAATCTAAACCTTTTTAGGTCGTCAGTAGAAATGGCTGCGTGGAGTCCAAAACCAGATCTTCAAAATTCTCAAAGGCATAACTAAAATAGTTCTAGCAGCATTATTTCAGTTCAATAGTGAGAACATACTGTAGATGGAAATAAAATCCATTTAAATGGAAGCTATGAAGCTCTTCTTCTCACAAATACTGTTGGCAATTGCAACAATTTACCAAGCCAAATATTTGAACTGGAAACCTTTTAAAAATATCTGCTTGAGACACTGGAACAACTTAGTAATTATCATAATCAATCAAGCTTGATGGATTGAAAGATATCCTGTAATTTTCTAACGCAATAATTAGTACATATTAAACAGAAATTTTTATTAATTAACATTTTCAAAAGTTTAAAAAATTATTATATATGGCACCATTTGCAGTGAACATGGGCGTGGAATGTCCTCTAATCCCCCTTTGTCTGATGAAAAAATATTGCAATGACAAAATTATAACTTCTGTGACAGGACGTTTTCATAGCGAATGGATTCATTTCATGAGGATTTATCTATGTGTGTATATACTTTAAAAGTTTACTTTGCCTCTTTGTGAGGACCGGGAGAGGAGCACTGAGTAAAGTAAAAAAAATCCAGATGACTTGAAGCAGGTTCTTCACTTTTCAGGATAGGAGAAGAAGGATGTTCTAGGGAGTCTGCCAAACATTGGGAAATCAAGATCAGGAATTGGAGTCCTGCCCCTTCTGATCACTTGACCAAGGGTCACTCTAAGGAAAGGCCAGGAACAGAGAAGGTCAGTCTACTTCTGGCCACAAAGTGGAATGGAATTTGACCTAGTACTATCTTCTACTTTGTTTTCTTGATTTTCATCATGAATAAACCTTATTAAAAAACTTTGTATCTTGGTTGGCTAACTAACCAACACTCCTAACCCCATACATGTACACATTGGCCACAGTCTCTATTTATATCAAATCCAGTGTCTATTTGTTTGTCTGCCTGTCTGTATGTCTGTCCTCTTTTCACAAGAGAACTACTTAATGGATTTAGATTGGGTATTTTTCTATAATTTGCTTGAAAATTCTGGTTGATTTTGTGACCCCTCTCATCATGCTAAATATCATAGTTCGCTTGTGGTACCGATTTATTTACTCAAATCCAAGAGAGACACAGTGGGTCGGGGGAAGGAGGGTGGGGCCCTCCTCACTCACGTCATTCTCAGAGTGTACCTTATCTGCTTAGCTAGCGAACGAGAGAACTACTTAATAGATTTAGATCAGGTTTTTTTCTAGAATGTGCTTGAACATTCCGGTTGATTTTGCGACTTCTCTTATCATGCTGAGAATCATAGTTCACTTGCAGGAGCGATATATTCACGTTAATTCGAGACAGAGACTGCGGGCCAAGGGGAGGGGGAAGCGTGATATCAAGAATGGGGAGTCGGTCTACCTCTGTGTTTTGGAGCATAACTTGCCTCCGCTTAGCTAGTGATACCTTTTTGTTTATTGATTTTTAAAGTTTGTCCTGTTTCACTACAATGCGGACAGAGCCGCAGGGAACAGCTAGTATATATATATATAATATAATTTTGATTTGATTTAGATTTTTTTTTATAATGTATTCAGAAGATAATATAATAAAAGGAGAAAAGTTAATCTTGCTTGAAGAAGGGGCCTGAGCTGCCTTTAAAATTTGCATATTATAATCTTTTTAGTTAGCCAATAAAAGGTGTCATTTTGCTTGACTTCTCATTGTGAGCAATTTTAAAACACAAACCACTTGTGCTAACAATATATTTAGTATTTCCCAAACTTCTTTCACAAAATAAGAATATATGCCAAAGGACAAAGCATATACTGAAACAATCAATCAACATAAATTTATAGAGTATATAATATACTTTTTATTTTCTTTTTAAATTGTACAACCCCAATTCCAATGAAGTTGGGACGTTGTGTAAAACGTAAATAAAAACAGAATACAATGATTTGCAAATCCTTTTCAACCTATATTCAATAGAATACACTACAAAGACAAGATATCTAATGTTCAAACTGATAAACTTTATTGTTGTTTTGAAAATCTTCACTCATTTTTAATTTGATGCCTTGTAAAACTGATCCAGATCACATTTCACAAATGTTTATTGGTTACAGCAAATGTAGCAATAAAGTCTCTTTACAGTATTTATTAATAAACCAAGTAATGTGTGGAATTAAAATGGGACTCATCATTAGGGGCTTAATTTCTAGTCTCAATTATTTCTAAATGACAGATTTTAAATGAAGCAATTTACAGATTCTTTGTACTGGAAATTGAAATCCATTATGATCAACCATTCTGTTAATTGAGTATGTAACTGAATTAATTAATGTACAACCAACTTTGATTCACAATATTTGCAAATGAAGGAACATTTAATTTAGCTTAATGTATAATACTTCCTGGATTTTTTTTTTTTTTTTTTTACAGAAAATAGGCATAAAGATTTGTCTTGTATTTGAGGCAAACAGTTAAAACCCATAAAAAAGCCAACACCGGACATCCATCTATATATTTTGGCTAATAGTTGGAGCTAAAGTTTTGGATCCTACATTTTTTGCATAAACATTACATTTGACAGAAACAGTAGCATTATGGGTAAAGCCAAATGACATTTGGCAAACTACCCTAGAGAATAACAAATAATTTGTTACCTTTTTGAAGTAATTTCTACAATAATTGCATAGAGTTATTTGCTATGTTAAATGCAGCCCAATAAAAGCTACTAGAGTACTTCTATCACAAGAAGCAAAGACAAATTACCTGACCTCCTGTAGAAGAACTCTCTAATGTTTTCCTACAGATTGCTCAGTTTTGAAAAGAAAAATGAGCTGCAAGCAGAAAAGTCAACTTATTAAAACCTGGCAGAACCACATCTGTACTTTTTCAAGTTGACAAAATATTGTTAAACCTTTTCTTCACTAAACACCATTATTTTGTACAGAGTTACATTATCCCTATGGTATATTGCCTATGCTAAGAAAACACTTTAGTTTTTACTGTAATTATATGAAAATGTAAATGCAAACCTTCATGAATAACTAAATCTTTAGTATTTTTGGATGATCACATAAACAACATAATTCTTAAAATGTCCCATTTTTTTAACACAATTGCCCTTGATACTTCTACACATTAAATTATATGTGAGCTTTTCAGTATAGATAGTGACAATCATACTACTACTACTACAAAGTCATTTTGGAGGGCTATGGCAGTGCTCCTCCTGTTCCTCCTCGTACAAAGGAGCAAATACCAGTCCTGCTGCTGCGTTGATGCCCTCCAATGGCCCTATTCAGCTCTCCTCGTGTAACAACCCTTCTCTTTGTAACTCCTCTATGCTCTTGAGACAGTGGTGGGAGACATAGCAAACCTTCTTGCAATGGTACATATGGATGTGCAATCCTGGAGGAACTGGATTATCTATGCAACCTGAATTGGTTGCAGGTACTACTTCATGCTACCAGTAGTGACAGGGACACTATCAAAACACAAAACTAGAGAAGAATCAGTCAGGAAGGATAAGAAAAGAGTAATTGTCTGTGGCCACCACCTGCAAAACCATTCTCTTTTTGGGGGCTATCTTGCTGTTGCCTCTCCATTGCACCGGTGGTTACTTTCATTTGTACTAAAGCAGGTGATGTTAATTCACAATCTCTTATGCTTCCTATACTGGACCGAATGATATCCCTGAAGCCTAATTGTCTTGGTGTCAGACTGTCATAATTTGTTTGAGCTCTCTCTCTCACTATATATATATATATATACCATTTCACAAAAAAGAATACTATGTATGCTTATGCCAGAATAATATGCAGTCGCAAGCTATATTCTGTAGACATTTTGAGAAAATAGGACCTGTGACAGTAAATCCACTTGAGCATGAAATTCAAAAATACAACATGGTTGTTCATTAAATGTACCGGAAACCCAAGCAATATGGACTTGTGCTATAAAAAGTACGAAATTGTACTCCATTTAAAACCCACCATACCCAGAAATAGCAAATCACATGATGAAAATGACAATGCAAAAAAACAAAAAAAAAAATTGAATAAAGTTTTGTAATCTCTGCATACCAACAATAATTGTTAACTATGGGAGATTTTCCACTGAGCCAATGATGTTTCTGGTCCAGTTGAGCTGTCGTGCATGCTTTGTCAAATTCTCATAAATAAATACACACACATTCGGTAAACCCAAGAAAAGATGCCCCCTCCCCAAGTAGTATAACTCTGGTTTGCATACAGTTATCTATTCTAGAGGGGAAAAGGAAGCAACCTCACCCCAAATGGTACAACCCTACATGTGTACAATTGAAACACTCAGTGTGTCTCTCCATCTTAACCCGCTCACTGCATTTAACCATTTTACAACAGAAACCAACAGTTTCTGAAAGAAAAGAAGGAACTTGAGGCGGTGAAAGCAATTATTAATCGAAATACTGTATACGGCACTGGAGGAGGATGCAGGTTAATGTTTAAAAATATTAAGTTTATTTAGAACAGGTGAGAAAAGTTGTCATCCGTTAACTTTATAAAACTGCATTAGTTCATGTCTTCAGAAGAACTAGATGACATTAGAGTAGGTAGCGAGCTAGTAAATGTGATTGAACCTACTGTCTGTCAGATTGTGTAAAATGCACTGATTTTCTAGCACTATTAACACACTTTGCCTAGCAGATATTGATGTTTGGTGCTTCACATGACAACACTGTTAATGTTAGCTCATTAAAAAACACTATTTGTAGGTAGCTTTAGGCTTTAGAATTTAGGCTATATGTAGCCCACTAAGACAGAAAAAATGTTTAGTGAACTTACAGTGCAGGTCATAAGCAACCAAAATAATGCCTGCTAGAAAACCCAGGGAAAACAATGCATTGTCTATGTTTCACAGTTCAAAGAGAGTCGGTCCAGTGATAATGATGAGGCAGGGGCAAGAGGCAGTAATGAAACGACAGCAACTGGTATGTGCAACATTGTGGTGCTGTGATGTGATAATAGGATGTGGGTTTGCGGGTATTTTGGAATAATGCAGAAAATTATTTCACCAGTGTGAAATATTATGATTTCAGGATAAGAATACATTACTTATAGAAGGATATGCAATAACATTATATAGCTATAGATGTACTGTATATTCTGCTATCATCTCCAACAATTTCCAGAGCAGAGAATGTTGAGGATATTGTAAAAGTGACTGGAAAGTGTGGCTTTAACTATCGAAGGTACAAAGCTGAAGCTACCTATATTCTACAAGACAATATGGAAATTTGTTGCTCTTCAGTAAATATGACACCTGCTGTCACCAACACCTACATGAGTGCTGTGGAAAGAGAAAGAAATAGCTTATTTAGGAGGTCTAGAGTATGTCTCTTTTCTTTTGTGGGCACTTACTAGGAGTAAATGCCCCCTGTAGCAAACAAAGTAAGGGTCGGGTTGTCTGTATCATGTCCCATTCGACCCTTGTTGTGAAATGATTGACAAATCTTTCCACTAATCAATTAATGTTCTTTTTTTCATCTCATCGAGGTGTACCCACCCTTGCCAATATTTTTTGTGCATCATCTTATTTTTGCTGCCTCGCCTTGTGTTTCAGACATACTGTCTTTTAACAATGTGACATCTGGAATTTTGTAAATGCTATTTACCTGATAATACTGCCATCCTTTGTATTGTGTGCGCTTCACTTTTATTTAATTTTCTGCCACTTTTACTTTTGGGATACTTGTCACTACTACCATTACACAATAGTACTGTCTTTTAATCACTGACAAAACTTTACAATGGCCTAACAAGTGCCTAATGCTAATCCATGCATTCCCTTCAGACACCTACAGAGTCAGCATTTTTGAAGGTGAGTTTTCCTATCTTTAACCCTCTTCCCTGTGCTGTCACTAGGATTTTTTTGCTTTTCCATTTTCATTCAATATTTTCATGTTTGTGCCAGTTTTCTTTTTCGGAACTATTTGCCCATGTTCAGTGTTTATTGTCAAAAGCTCATCCTATGCTGGCTAACTACATTTTCCCCTGCCATCACTTTGTAGTTTTCAAGCTCCTTCAGATTGACCCTCCTGCATAGCATATAATCTACCTGTGTGCATCTTCCTCCACTCTTGCAGGTCACCCTATGTTCCTCCCTCTTCTAAAAATACGTATTCACCACAGCCATGCCCATCCTTTTCACAAAATCCACTATCATCTGACCTTCTTCATTCCTCTCCTCAACACCATACCTCCCCATCACCTCCTCATCTCCTCTGTTCCCTTCATCAACATGTCCATTGAAATCTGCTCCAATCACTACTTTGTGTCCCTTGGGTACACTGTTCATCACTTCATCCAACTCACTCCAAAAATTTTCTTTCTCATCCATTGCACACCCAACTTGCGGGGCATATGCACTAAAACATTCATCATTACATCTCCAATTACCAGCTTCATAATCATTACTCTGTCTAACACTCTTTTCACTTCCAAAACACTCTTGACATTTTGTTCCTTCAGAATAACCCCTACCCTGTTTCTCTTCCCATCCACACCATGATAGAACAATTTGAATCCACCTCTTATCCACCTGGGCAGAAAATGGTAATTGATACTATAATTTTTGTATGTATTGCTTTGTATTGAAATCTGCTATGTACATTAGCATATTTGTAAGTACCTATTGCTGAGTGCAATGAATTTTATGATTTTTCTTACGTTAATCAAATTTACAAATACCGTATATGAAGTACAGTGACCCTGTGTTACTGTAAGTGTACCATATAATCATACATTGAACTGAATTTCATTTGAATAAAATTCAGATAAAAGGTTAAGAATAAACATATTGTTCCTTTTGTTTTTTAATTTACAAGTGCTATCAGTGTAATTTCTGTATTCATTATATTTTTAATGGAATTTTTTTACTGGGAAAATGACATCTTTACTGGTATCTCAACATTTACAGTTAATTGATTTTTATTTACTTTGATTTATTTGCTTTGTACTCTGCCAGGATGATTTAGCAGCTAAACCTGAAATAACACAATTTTTACTGATTTATATTTTATTGCATTTTTAAAATATGTTATTTCCATTATTACCATTTATTACCAGTGTTATTAAAGGTGCCTTCAGCTATAGAACTGCTTTGCACTATAATCATTACCTGTATGGCAATAAGCCTTCTAATAAAGCAAGCTTATTCTCCAATGAGGATTATATAAAAGAAAAAATACTGTTAAAACAATGGATTGAATTTAATTTTATTTTAGTCTCTTTATGTTTGCCTCATCATTAGGTCAAACTAAGTTTTTATTTTGTGTAGGATGTGCCATAATGTATAAATCAATAACCTTAAAACATAACTAAAAGAAACAGTTGTAATATCTGTTATATATATTGTAGTTATTAAAGTATATCATTTATTTGACAGTAAAACAAAAGGTAAAAAACTAGGTAGACAGAGAGATGGCTTTATGGCTAGAGCTTTGCAAAAGTATTTTAAAAACTCTATGTTTTGATCTGTAGTATTATTAATGGCAATTGATATTGTAATTTTGTATATATGGGATTGCACTGAAATCTCCTATGTAAATACATTTGTTATTACTATTATTATTATTCACAATGGTGATACATAGTGTTTTGCATTTTGTTTTAACTCTAGCAAAAGTGCATGTGGTGCTGTCAGATTGTCAATGAGATGTGTACAATATAAAAATAAACAAATATTTGTATTTACCCTTGATAGATTAGAAGTAGAAATTGTTTCAGTCTTGTGCTAATTTCAGATACGTGAAGTCTGACTGTAACCAATTTTCAACAAACCCTCTCTTATTATTAACAGAGTGACTGTGGCATAGTACAGTATATGAAAGCAATATATACAAAAGTAAGTGAAACATAAATCATAATTATACAGAGGAAGAGCAAACAAAGGAGAGGATATAAAAACATAAACCATTTGAGATTCTTTAACTATCTGTGGGTGATTCTTAACTGCCATTTTCCATAAATGCAGCAAAATATTGTGTTTCTGTGTTCCACTCACACCATTTGATTGCTAATAGACTCATCCTTCTGCTCTCCTGGACCTTTTCTTTGTAGCCTTTGAAACAATGGATTGGCAAGGACTGTCTACTACTCCTTTTGTAACCTCTGTTTGTATCATGCGACTTAAGGTGACAAAACCTGCCTGATCTGTCCTTCAGTTCCTCCACAGATAGTATTTCCAGTCACAACCCAGATCCTGATGTAATTTCTTGCTTCAGCACCAAAGAACCGCCTCTTCCTTCCTCCCAGCTATAAACACCTCCAACTTTTCAGACTCAGCATTCCCATTTTGGACTCGGCCTTTTGACACTATTCGGCATAATTGCAGTTTGCTTCACAGCAGTATTTATAATATACAGGGTGGAACCCCAAAACTTTCTTTTGTTTTGTCTAATTTGTTACACCAGATAAAGCAAATTATCAGGAAACTTGTACTACATAGTTATTATTATAATGTCTATGCCTTTTTCCAAAAAAGGACATATATATTTGGTGAGAATTTGATATTTTCCTAATCCACTAATAAAAGAGGTAGTTGTTTCAATGCCTTTAAAGCATGTGCAGTGCAGCATAAATGCATAAATATGCATAAGTAAATATATGCAAAGGTTAGTATCCATCAATGCAGAGCCTGTTCTGGCAGTATCACATGCAGGACAGGGACCCAAACTGGAAGTGAAACCAGTCCATCACAGTGCACAGTTATTCCAGTTCCCTGCACTAATGCAAACAGCATATACTGTGATTCAGATAGTCAAAGAAAGAAACAAGATTTAAAATATGCTTCTGTAAATCTTTTAACTTCAGGAGAAATCATCTAAAATGTGCAACTGATGCTGAGTGGACAATCACATAATCAGTAACTTTCACATATCTATTATAAACTTTACAGATTGCCTGAGCCAATCAGGTTTAACGTTATGGGAATTAATCAGGGGTGGTTGACTGATGAGGTTGTAATTTTGAATAGTCCCTTTTAAACTCTTAAATTTATATAATTGAAACCCATATGCATAAAAATCATTAATTTTATGCAAAATTAGTATTTCTTTGATTTATTATCACATTAGTATTCTTTACAGTGGGCATTACCAGGTAAGTGCTTGAGCTTGTATTTTGTTATCTGCCTCCACAGTTAATTAGCTGAAAACTCCTGCTGCGCTAAAAACTATTGCTTAAACTAATGTTTGTCCTTAGACATTAGAAAGTCACCTAGAGTATAAGAAGTGAAAGGAAAAAATACAATTCCAGAAAGTTGAGGGTTTGGACTGTATCTAAAGACTCAAGGAACATCTTTATATTTTAATATATAAATCTTCCCTTTAACTGGTTGACACATGCTCTCAGCAAGCCCATCAATAGTATTGATTTATTCACAGACATAAAGTGTATTGAAAAGTGCAATCTATATAGTCTTAATGTATCCCTTTCATTTGCTTGATTTTTGCAAAACAGCTTTAAAACTAGTCATACAGGATAAGCAGGGGAGCCACCAGTGTTAAAAGATGAAGGCAGCGGGTTTTTAAAAAGGACTTTTCCTGCCAGTTGTTTTTAACCTCGTTTTAACAAAGTTATTTATTGTGATTTTAACCTCCACTTCACCTGTGTTTTTTTTTTATTGGATTATTTATTTTGATGGAGTACTGCACTTTTGGAACACTTTGATTTTGAGTTCTTTATAATAAAAGCACTTGAGCACTTTGCACCTTCCTCTGCTTCATGTGCTGTCCTTATTTGTACAGCTCATCGCAGTCATGACTATCGACAGTGTTGGGTTTAAGAGGCTCCCCAAAGGAGAAGAGGGAGCATGGAGCCGAACCCACCCCGTCACAGACCTCAAGAACAGAAGTAGCACATTTTAGTTTCTCCTTTGCCTGTCTATCTAACTATCCATAGTAGAAAGAATTGACAATAAAGAACCACAGTCTCTTGTATCTTGGGACCCAGGTGTAGCTAGAAGCTAGAGTTCATGTGTGTCAATTTAAATGTTCTCCATCCCAGAATCCAATCAACTTAATTAACTTCTTTCTAAACTGTCCTAGTGTTTGTATGTATGTGTATTTGCATTTATTTTTTACCCACTAATGCTAAGACACATATTTCAGTCTCTGTAAAAATTGATCGGAACTAAACTAGCAAGAAATAATTGATGTATGAATACCAATATAATATGTAGTAGCAAGTTTAAAGAACATAATGAACTAGATAGATTTTTCTAAATTTAGAATGAAAGAAAAACCTACACATTAACACTAGAATCCCTGAAGCCTACGAAAAAACATAATCCCGGCCCACCTTAAATTCCTTCGCATCTCTCCTTCAGCATCTTTTGTTTTGTAAATGTGTCGATCAGCACAAGCAGCAAGCAGCCTGCTATCCCATCCCCCCTCAATGGAGCTCAACTAGGCCAAAAAGTTCTGCCCACTCAAGCCAAGGCTCCTTATCTGTGTGTGAGGTGCCTGGAGTTGTACAGGGTAAATAATATATTGTCATTTGGAATACACACATTTCATGTGTGTTCTGTGTCTGCAACAATCTGGGTAAATGTAGGATGAAATGCGAGGCAGGAATTGTTGAACACATAACTAAAAAAGAAACGTATTTCATATTTTAGTAATAATTGAGAAAATGTAGGCATGAAGCGTATAATGTGTGAAGACTGTAGTCCAAATATCAAATAAACACTTTCGCAAAAGGTACAAATATAACAAAACAAGTGCACTTTTATTCAAGAATATAACCATAGAAAAAGAAATCGGGTTCTGGTACAACACTGACACAACAGCTTTGGTTGTGCAGCGGTAGGAACTGTTGACTCATAATCAAGAGGTCGCTGCCTCGAGTGTGACCATTTTGAGTAGGGAGCTGCTCTTTTTGTTACTATTATAGAATTAAAACATACATTTTATTTGAGTCTGTAACAGCTGGTGTAAGTTTAGAGTACTTGGAAAAGTTACACTTTTTTTAAAATTCAGTTTTATTCTCTCAGTCACGTTCACGCTCCCCCGATCTGAAACTGCTGTTTTTACATAAAGATGTGGTATAAGAGAGGTGAAATCAGATGATGATGAGGGTTCTTCGTCGGAGAATGAGAACAGAAGCCCTCCTCGCAAGAAACATCCACTTACATATAAGAACAATGCAGCTGTACCAGGCATAAAGGCCAAAGATGGTACTGTTTGGATGCAGCTACAGGTCATCCTGCAAGTCAATGTGCCACATGCGTGTCCTTCAAAGAAAAAGCAGGGCTTACAGAGCTCGCCAAGGTATTGTGCAAAGTCCAGATTGTTGTAGACATGGAACACACAGGCGAGATTGAGTTGGTTTGGACATATGCAGAGGAGAGATGCTGGGAATACTGAGAGAAGGATGCTAGGGATGGAGCTACCAGGCAAGAGGAAAAGAGAAAGGCCTAGGTCCTAGGAAGGTTTATAGATGTGGTGAGAGAGTACATGCAGATGGTGGGTGTGACAGAGAAAGATGCAGAGGACAGGAAGATATAGAAAAAGATAATCCACAGTGGCAACTCCTAATAGGAGAAGCCAAAAGAAGAAGAGAGAGCATCAGGGTGTTGTACTAAGGCAGAAGCCCCATTTAAAAAACATTAAATAGGTTCCATATTGGAAAACATAAACAAAAATGGATTGACTCACAGTCTGTCAATAAACTTGGATTTTGTTAGCCTTTGCAGGTTAATCTGTCATTAAGGGAGTCAGTGCCCCAAATCAGCACTGACTTCCACTGCCTCCTTAGTTTACATAGGGGTAGAGATTGAGGGAGTGGGGCTTCCATCTGAGGGGTGGAAATGACATCAGCGTTTGCCCAGAAAGTCTTCCACCACTCTAAAGGAAGCAATATACAAGTGGTAAATGAATGCATTTCACTTCTTATTGCTTCTCATCTTTGTTGCCTGCTCAAAGCCAAGAAGCTACTGCCATGGATTGTGTATATGACACTGGTATGACTGAGTGTAAGTATGTCTGTGTGCGTACATAGACTCAATAACATGATTCACTAGGACAAGTTTAGTGTTGTCAAATAATGTGAAATAAAAGCCTTTGAGATGAAACTCACATACCCAGTGAAAACTCCAACAAGCTCAGAAAGATGATGAAGAGTTCACACTCAGTGATACCTGGGCCAAGAAACAAATCTAGAAGTAGTAAATATGAGTGCTGCCCGATTCAAAAATTTGCAAACTTAAAACTAAACAATAATAATCATTAAGAAAATACTTTTTATCAGTTCAGACCAGACAGTTCTTCTTTAAGAATTAATTTTATTTATTTGAGTCAAACGAATAATGCACATTTTTTTTTCAAAATGGCCTGCGTTTTAAAATCATACAACAGGATGACTGATATAGATTAGAATAACTAATTAGGGACAGTAATTCCTAAGGTTCAAAAAATCAAGACCATAAGTTGATGAATGAATAAAAGAAAGAAAAAGAAAAAAAAAAAAAACAGACACACACACACACTCACACTCAAGCAGTACCCAGTATGAATATGGCTGGCAGGTTGTTGTTTCTCTATACTGTATAGTTATTAGGAGCTCTTGGCAGGTGGGGAACTCTAAAAGGTTTAAATGACTAAATATTTCTGTTCAGATTCCCTAAAATATGAGGATATATTCTGGGACAGGTAAATCTTACCAGAATATACAATAGGTACATTTTGTGAAGAAGTATGGTCTGTCCCTTTTCTTTGCTACTGGGAAAATACATATTTCATAATTTCATAATCTCCCTGTTTTCATAGGAGTTACATATTTAATAAGGATAATCTTCTCTTATTAAAAATGATTTACTGAATTTATATTTTGAGCCTTCTTTTCTTCTCATTATTGGATGAATGTAGATGTAAGATCTAGATATTTAAAATGAAGAAAATAATTAATGTGTACACTTGTGCCACATTGTTGTGCTGGGCCTGAGTATATCAAGGATATCGCACTCAAAACAATTTTAACTTAAAAAATCTAATTATTTTCAAAATAAAAAAGAAAAAATGACAAATTTCTAATAAATTATTTGGCTTATTTTAAATATTTCAACAGACAATATGGACTATGGTAGCATAAGTCTTAGTACTGCTGCCTCCTGAATTCATCCTTGGTTCTAATTCCATGCCATTTTGTTGTCTGTATAGATTTTGCAGATTTCTCTCTTCATCTCCCTGGCCTTTTTTTTGGGTGGACCAGTTTTCATCTAAAGACATGCATGTTACATTAACTGGTGATTCCTAACTGGCCCTGTCTGAGTTGAACATGTTACTGTTGGGCATTGAGATAAACTGGCAACTCAGGGTTGGCTCCAGTTTTTGTCCTGATGCAATCAGATTAGTCATTGCCTTCTCCCTTATGACCCTGAATTAAGTAAGTCTGACAATTTTATTTTTTATTATGGAGTATCTGTCAAATTAGATTTTAGCCTTGATCTTTATAGCTATGCTATCTGCAGGTATGGGCTCCTAGTAATGTTATCCATAGGAAACTGGTATATAGAAGGTGTGGTTCCAGACAGATAACAACCCCTGATATGTTATTGATAGATTCAAGTTAAGCAAAAGAAGCTTTGTCTAGAAGAGGGCTACTCAAGGTTAGATTTCTGCTGGTGCATGTCATGGTGGCAAACCTTGTTAGGGCTGATTGGTGAATACCAGCATAAGGTAAGCTGTCAAATCAAAGAAAGAGCTTTTTCACACAATGTCAGCAAATATTCTCCAGATTTACCTGAGCGGTAACAATGGGTAAAAATTAGCAGCTAGAACACTGGTGGAACCAACAGACTTGTACAAAAAACATTTTGTACAATGAAACACAGGATAACCTGCAATAGTGATTAACTGGCAAAGAGGCAGGTATCCCAGGACTTTCTAAAAAGAAAGGCATACATAGTAACAAAAACATATTTAGCACTAGTTGTCAGAGCATACAAATATTAAATGTGAAAGGATAATAAACTAATTTAAAAATATGATTCTAAAGATAAATAATAACATATGTTCCACAATCTTTATAAGGAGGAAGAGAAGCATTAAACATAAATGTCACATATATTACGCGTATATATTCATGTTACTTACACACTTATGAAAGAATAAGAAAAATGTGTTGAAAGAAGATACAGTAACTTCAGATCCTTAGGGCTTACTAAAAGGTGTTACTTGAGCCACTGTGGTAATTAAAAGAGGATCTGAGTGACCAATTGAAAAGGCAAATGATCAGCTAACCAATCAGCTGACATGTTTTGGTAGAGAAACCCACTTCTTCAGGGCTTGAGAATAACACAGCTGTATAAGTAATGTATATGCAGAAAAGACAAACATAGATATTGTACACATTGACAGAATGTACAAATTGTTTAGACCTAGTATATATCACTAAAACAATATTTATAATAAACATAACAATCTGCTTTACCTTTATATTTGACAAACCAACTATAGCGAGATTGAAAAAAAACAAATAACAAAAATTTTGTGTATAAGTAAACCACAAGAATCACTGTAGAACTGCATCAAAGAATTATATGACTAGAAACGTAAAAATTTATATAAATGAACAGCCTTATAGTGCTCTTGTTAAGCTACATCAGTTATTGATGACTACAATATTATGTATACAGTTTGCCATAAGCTATATCATAAGACAAATCAAAATTAAAAAGAGTAAAATGAAAAACGAGAAAAGGTTTTTAACCAATTATCTTTAACATTGTAGGCCATTTGAGGGTAGATTATGCGAGATGATGGAGAATGACTCTGGGCAGCCATGAATAGGTTTTAGCAAATCATTTTACTTATCTATCAAGCATTAACATGAACTGTAAATATTATTGACGGATGGAAAGAAAACTTTGAACAATTCCTTAACCTTTTGAAGCTGTCATCTTCCTTGAAGGCAGTGCCAAGATCATTGGATTGGATTGAGTTCACCTCAGTTTCTCTGGAGACTATAGTGATTAAAAAGCTCTGTGGTGGCAAGACCACAAGGGTGAACGAGATCCAACCAGAAATTCTGTAAGCACTGAATATTGCAAAGTTGTTTTGGAAAACATGAGTCTTTAGTGTTGCAAGAACTATAATATGACTATGGACCACTTGGAGAAGACTCAGGGAGAGATACAGAGCACACAGGATCATTTTGAAATTTCTCAGGAAGTGTTACAAGTTGTTTCTGGGGATAGGGTAGTTCATTAATATGATGATGAAAATGGTGATGATGACAAAAATGTCTTTTTTTATACACACAACAGTACATTTTCATAAACAGAATTTAGCTCAAAATGCTTTAAAGCTGTCAAAGAAACTGTTACAAGAAAAGAAAAACAAGTTAGATTAGGCAAGAAAAATAATTAACAAGTAATCCAAAATAAATCAATATGAGCTTACATAATATTTTATATATAAACGTCTACGTGTGGAACTGTGTGTGTCTGTCTGTCCAGCCCAGAAGTGTGAGGCTTCAGCATGAAACTCAAAGAGCTGGAAGACAGCCCCAAGTCAACGAGCCAGAAAAAGAAAGACGTGCAAGGCTACAGCATGAAGCTGAAAGAGCCAGCAAGACAGCCCCAAGTTAACAAGTCAGAAGAAGAAAGACATACAAGGCTACAGCATGAAGCTGAAAGAAAGCGACTCCGTCACCAAAGTGAAACCACCTAGAAAAGACAAATGAGAGAGAAACTTGCTTAGCCGCTGATAGAAGAGGGGGGCAAGCACATCCGCAAAAAGAAACTGCCAACTCTGCATTTCAATTATTTTTCTGACGATTTCAGTAGTTTCTAAGAGCACTGGGCTTTTTACAGCACGGGCTTACACAGCTAGTAGATATATAATTAGCATAAAAGTAGAGCCTAATATATAATATTGTATTCTTTAAAGAGAAGTCTGTAAAGTAGGCCTCTAAAAATGAGTCAGTGGATAAGGTCAGATGGCTGGTAGGACAAAAACAAATCTCCAGGGATTCCTAGGTCAAAATACTGCTTAACCTCTATTGGGCATTCTACCTAACATAGACATCCTTAAGTCATTGTTCCCAGGTTTTATCCCAGAGGATCTGCCACAGTAGGTCTCAAGGATAACTGAGGCACCCACCTTCATACGAGCATTACTGGCGGCTGCACTCCGCTTCCATCAGGTCATGGTGGTGTTTATAAACTGGAAAGGAAAGCATTGAAAAGCAGAGATTAGTAGTGATTGTAAATCCCTGAAGAATGTAGTAATTTTATGCATGTATGTTGTATTAGGAGTTCAAGTAAAATGTAGATATTGTAATAAGACAAAACACAAATCATCAAAGTTTGGGGTTTTTAGCCCTATATACTGTAACAAACTCAAGGTCAAAACTTTTCCAAAGAAAAACGTTAGACATAATAGAATGGGTGGACGGACATTATAAAGAGGCGGATCGAAAATTAAAAACGTGTGAATGCTGGGAAGGCGTGGTGGTGGATGGCTAGTGGACGTCATCAGTGGGCGACCAGAGGAAAGAAGAGAACCCGGAAGTGTTGTTTTCTTGCTTGTCCGGGAGGGATTATGGTGGCAGCGCTTCGTCTTTTATATGGGGAGAGAGAGAGAGGGGTTAGTACCCCGCCATTGTCCCTTGGCAAGTGTTGTCGCGATGCTCGTCCTGTCCTTAAGCTGCTCCCCATGCACTCATGCGTAACAATATAAATAAGCCAAATTAAGAAAAGTCAGTTTTTAGGAGTTTTTTAAAGAGATCCACAATGTTAGACTGTTGTGTCTCCATTGATAAAGTATTCCAGATTTCTGGTGCATAACTGCAAAAGGCCGACTCACCATTTGGCTCTTAAAGTAGTAAGTAGAAAATATTAGAAGATCTATGGTTACAACTTGGAATGCAGGGAGACAGACATTCCAAAATATAGGAAAGAACAAGATCATTTAAGGTTTTATATACAATTATTAGTATTTTAAAGTCAATTCTAAAATACATGAGTAGCCAGTGTAACAGTGCTAAAACTGAAGAGATGTGCTCAGATTTTCTTTTTCTGTTTAAGATTCTTGTTGCTGAATTCTGAACTAATTGCAATTGATTGATGTCTTTCTTAGGTAGTCCTTTTAGGAGTACATTAATCTAGCCGACTAAAAACAAAAGCATGAAATTATTCCTCAGCATTTCACAATATTATAAGACATCTGACTTTTTCAAAGTTCCTTAAATAAAAAGTGCTGCCTTGGTTACATGGTTAATATGCATTTAAAAGTCTAGGTCACAGATCATTATTACACCTAAATTCTTTTCCTCCATTTTAATGCTAAGAGATCAAGTTTATTTCAAATGCCCTCATTATTCCCTTTTTTGCCGAACACTGACATTTCTACTTTTTTCTTATTTAGCTTGAGATAGTTACTACTCATCCATTCAGAAATACAAGACAGATAGTGAATCAGAGAAGCCAGAGTATCAGGGTCATCAGGTATTAAAGCAGAGCTGTGTGTTTCCTGCATAGCTGTGGTAGTTCACCTTGTGTTTCGATATAATCTGACCTAAATGGAGCATGTAGACTGAAAAAAACAGTGGGCCCACACTGCTAGCTATTCAACATATTTCATGAAAAAAATATAAGAAAACTTTTATATCTGGGCAGATAGGGATCCTGAACATTGCAAAAGAAGTGCTGTGATATCAGTTGAGGTCTCTTTCTCACTCAGCCCCCACAATCCTGTGCAGCACCAACACACCACAACATTATTCACTTAACATTTAAAGAGCAATTGCATTATCAACTTTTAAATACACTTTGTGATGGAGTGGAAATCTGTTTTTTCAGGCTATAACTTTTGTACTTTTATGCATGTTCAATCTTCCAATTAGCTGTATGAGTCTTTACCATTACATTTTAATTCCCTGTAAAACAAAAGTTTTTGCCCTTTATCAAAGCCCTTAATCCATATTAGGGGTCCAAGTAGCTGGCAAGTATTGCGATATCATCAACCAAATGGTAAGCACCAACTCAGTCATACAGGGGCAATCACAAGTTATCAGTTAACCCATCCTGCATGTCTTTGAGATGTGGGAGGAAATCAAATGACCCAGAGAAAAAAACTCAAGCATTTCTGAGTTTTCCGTATGGTTCATTGTGCTATTTTGACTTTAACAAGAATGGGATTGTATTCATACATCTTGTAAAATGGGGTCTGTGACGGAAATAAAAATGTCACTTGTGTACACTGTAATTGGCGGTTTCATCTGAGTGCATGAAGGTTGCAATGTGAGATAATGCCTTTATGCATGTGCTGTGTGTCTGGTGGTACAACTTGTCATCCTTTACTTTGTGTTTTTAAAGGAGACACTAAAAGGAAAAACATGCTTAGGATCACAGTCTTGTCATTGCAGTCATTACTCTTTGGCTATTCACAATCTAGGATCAAAACATATGGAGTGCCTCACTTCTGTGCACAAAACTATTCTCCATGGAGTGGGAAATGATTTCTGTGGTACAGCAGGTTTTAAAGTCATAATATGTGCATGTGACCCTATTTTGTTTTATTTAGCTATGTCTTTGAGATTTATAGAGGTAAAGTTACAATGGTGGTATCATTAACAAGCCAAGTTGGGGAGCATGCACTGGTACAGTGCATTGCTGCACCCACTACACAACGAAACAACTTGGGATCCCAGTTTGCAACCCCCCAGGCAGACACGCGGTCCAGTCCCACCCTCCGAAAATGACCCTCTATCTGCTGCAGCCAGGTGTTACGTGGGCAACGCCTTGGCCTGGTCCAGCCACTCGGGTCCACAACAATGAGGATCTTACGAGCTGAATCACCCTTGGGGAAACGCGCCACAATCATCATTAACAATATTACACATATTTGTTTTACTTATGATTGTAGTTCAAATTTAATATGGGCATTTTGACATTATCATGGCATAATAAACTGTGGAACAAGCCTCGGACACAGACAGGAAGACATGACAAGACAAATCACCACCACACGTTTATTTACAAGCACTATTTACAGTCAAAAGTGCACAAACCCCCAAAACTCCCCAAAGTCCTGGCCTCACACTGCCTCTTTGCTTCAGGCCACCTCCTTGTCTCCTCCAGAGACCTTGTCCTTCCTTCTCTCCCGACTCCAGCCCTTGTCTGAAGGGAGGCGGCCCCTTTTATAAGCACCCAGATGTGCTCCAGGTGTGTTCTGGCAACCTCCCACCGACACGCCCCAGTGTGGCGGAAGTGCCAGCTGTATCCCCGGAAGTACTCTGGGTGTCCCCTCTCTTCTTCCCCCCAGCACTTCCTGGTGTGGCGGAAGTGCCGAGGTCCAGGGCTCTCCAGGCACCGGTGCGCCCCCTGGCTGTGACCACGGGCCCCTACAAGGTTGAGCTTCAAAGCTCTGTACCCGTGGTCCCCATAGCAACCAGGATGGCTGCCCCCACGTGTTCTGAGGTGGGTGTAGACCCTCTTCCGGTCCTCAAAGGTGTCCCGGCCGGGTAGTCGTCCCAGGCGTCTGCCACAAAACATATAAGGAAATTGTAATCTGATTTATGTTACCAAAATGCTATGTCTGCAGACATATATGTAGAGAAAAATTCAGGACAGTACATGTAAGTACTTCATTTATAAATAGATAATGGAATTTATAATGATCAATCATTGTGATTTAGTATTCAGTCTGATGTGTGCATATTTGGAAACTCGTCTGCATGTTTCTTTACTAGTTTTCAATACTTTAAACAAATGCTTATACAGTGATACATTCCAAAAAGGTGATTTACAAGCCAAATTAGAGTGATAACATGAAAGGAAATGAACATACCACATGTTCATCAGCAAAATATCTAATAGTAAAAATTATATGAGTTATAATAGCAACAAAGTCTCACTTTAGTTGCCTACTAATTTTGCCTTTGCTATTTGTTATTTGTTAAATGTATTTAAGATCAGAAGCCTAATAAAACCTCATTGTTAACTTTTAATTATTTGTTGGCTTCTTTAAAAATTTCTGTGTTTACAAGAATATTTACTGTAGTACATGATGTGTATAATTTATTTATATTTAACTGATATTTAAGCAAATTAACATTTTCATACAAGTTAATAAAGGGTGGCATGGTGGTGCAGTGGTAGCACTGCTGCCTCGCAGTTAGGAGACCTGGGTTCGCTTCCCGGGTCCTCCCTGTGTGGAGTTTGCATGTTCTCCCCATGTCTGTGTGGGTTTCCTCCGGGCGCTCCGGTTTCCTCCCACAGTCCAAAGACATGCAGGTTAGGTGAATTGGCGATTCTAAATTGGCCTTAGTGTGTGCTTGGTGTTTGTGTGTGTCCTGCGGTGGGTTGGCACCCTGCCTGGGATTGGATTCCTGCCTTGTGCCCTGTGTTGGCTGGGATTGGCTCCAGCAGACCCCCGTGACCCTGTGTTTGGATTCAGCGGGTTGGATAATGGATGGATGGATACAAGTTAATGATTTGTGCTATTGAACCATAGCTCCTGGAAAAAGCTCTTTCAGATTCCTAATTGTTCTGCATTACATTTAAAAATTAGCTTACAAAGGGAACATAGTTTATGTTGTTTCAACCTGAGATCTGTACAAGTCAAGTCAAGTCAAGTTGGGGAGCATGCACTGGTACAGTGCACTGCGCACCCACTACACGATGAAACAGCTCGGGACCCCGGTTGGCAACCCCCCAGGCAGACACGCGGCCCAGTCCCACCCTCCGGAAATGACCCTCTAACAGTCGCAGCCAGGTGTACTTGTAATCGTAACGTTTCAAATATAACTATTCAGCTTTATAGTCGTAATTTACTTAGTCTGGTTCATAAAGCAAAAATTGTAATCATATTAAATATATTTTGGACCAATTTTCTCCTCAGGTGAGAAAGACAATAAAATTGAAAACAAAATTAATAAAAGTTAGGAAACAAATATGTGGATATTAATTTTCAAATTTCTCTTGTGGTTTGGCAACCAATTTTTGGTTTTGTAACCATAAAAATGATGTTCTCTTCCAAATCTTATTTTGATGTAATCTGGAGCATAATATGCGTTTTATATTATTTTATTTTTAATTCCCCGGCTTGCTTTTTTGTGGGAAATTTATCATAAAAAAGTAAGAAGAGTTGTATTTGATAGAAGGTAGTGCTGGAAACAGGCAATTAAACCTTGGACTGCTCTAGTAAACACCACATTCTCTAATTTATGTATGGACATATTTAAAGTGTATTATTTACCACATAAAACAAAAGCAATTTAAGTACAAAGACAAAATACAACTTTGACACAGTTATGCATAACTCAAGTCTAGTTATTAAGTACAGTGGGATGCAAAAGTTTGGGCAACCTTGTTAATAGTCATTATTTTCCTGTATAAATCGTTGGTTGTTACGATAAAAAATGTCAGTTAAATATATCATATAGGAGACACACACAGTGATATTTGAGAAGTGAAATGAAGTTTATTGGATTTACAGAAAGTGTGCAATAATTGTTCAAACAAAATCAGGCAGGTGCATAAATTTGGGCACCACAAAAAAGAAATGAAATCAATATTTAGTAGATCCGCCTTTTGCAGAAATTACAGCCTCTAAATGCTTCCTGTAGGTTCCAATGAGAGTCTGGATTGTGGTTGAAGGTATTTTGGACCATTCCTCTTTACAAAACATCTCTAGTTCATTCAGGTTTGATGGCTTCCGAGCATGGACAGCTCTCTTTAACTTACACCACAAATTTTCAATTATATTCAGGTCTGGGGACTGAGATGACCATTCCAGAACGTTGTACTTGTTCCTCTGCATGAATGCCTTAGTGGATTTTGAGCAGTGTTTCGGGTCGTTGTCTTGTTGAAAGATCCAGCCCCGGCGCAGCTTCAGCTTTGTCACTGATTCCTGGACATTGGTCTCCAGAATCTGCTGATACTGAGTGGAATCCATGCGTCCCTCAACTTTGACAAGATTCCCAGTCCCTGCACTGGCCACACAGCCCCACAGCATGATGGAACCAGCACCGTATTTTACTGTAGGTAGCAGGTGTTTTTCTTGGAATGCTGTGTTCTTTTTCCTCCATGCATAACACCCTTGTTATGCCCAAATAACTCAATTTTAGTTTCATCAGTCCACAGCACCTTATTCCAAAATGAAGCTGGCTTGTCCAAATGTGCTTGAGCATACCTCAAGCGGCTCTGTTTGTGCTGTGGGTGGAGAAAAGGCTTCCTCTGCATAACTCTCGCATACAGCATCTCCTTGTGTAAAGTGCGCCGAATGGTTGAACGATGCACAGTGACTCCATCTGCTGTAAGATGATGTTGTAGGTCTTTGGTGCTGGTCTGTGGGTTGACTCTGACTGTTCTCACCATTCGTCGCTTCTGTCTATCCGAAATCTTTCTTGGTCTGCCAATTCGAGCCTTAACTTGAACTGAGCCTGTGGTCTTCCATTTCCTCAATATGTTCCTAACTGTGGAAACAGACAGCTTAAATCTCTGGGACAGCTTTCTATATCCTTCCCCTAAACCATGATGGTGAACAATCTTTGTCTTCAGGTCATTTGAGAGTTGTTTTGTGACCCCCATGTTGCTACTCTTCAGAGAAAATTAAAGGAGGAGGGAAACTTACAATTGACCCCCTTAAATACTCTCTCATTATAGGATTCACCTGTGTATGTAGGTCAGGGGTCACTGAGCTTACCAAGCCAATTTGAGTTCCAATAATTAGTTCTAAAAGTTTTGGAATCAATAAAATGACAACGGTGCCCAAATTTATGCACCTCCCTGATTTTGTTTGAACAATTATTGCACACTTTCTGTAAATCCAATAAACTTCATTTCACTTCTCAAATATCACTGTGTGTGTCTCCTATATGATATATTTAACTGATATTTTTTATCGTACCAACCAACGATTTATACAGGAAAATAATTAACAAGGTTGCCCAAACTTTTGCATCCCACTGTAATTTCTAAAAAAGGCATGTGCTCTTATCAATTCTTATACAGGTTTGGTACTTCATAACAGAAACAGTAATTTTAATTATTATGTTCATCTGACTACTTGTTATATAACACTTTCACTTTCTTCACTTACAATTACATTTTCAGCGTTGTTATTCATCATGTTCACATTTAATACTTTTATATCAGAATTATGTTCTGATTAAAGTAGCAGTAGTTTAGGTAAGAAATATACTTTAAATCAAATCAGGTCAGGTTTACTGTCGTATGTAGAGTATATAGTCCAGAGTGTAAATGGTACAATGAAATTCTTATTTGCATGTGTTGTCAGAACAGTTGACAATATTAAATCTTAATTATTTTGCTCAAACAAAGCAGGATGATCTGAATTTATAGGACTTTAATTACAGGTATTGTAAGCATCCATATGTATTGTACAGGTAATTTGTTCATTTGTTCCAGTCACTTTCTTTTTCAATTACTTTATGACCTGCAAATGGGAAATAAGCACAGATGCCACAGAACCTGTTTTAATTAATTTATAACCTGTCAACGGATGGATACAGAGGGACTAGCAATTATCAAAGTAGTTTGTAGCATGGGAAAGGAAGGAATGTGGACGTCCTTAAAAGATCAAACAGTTTAATTAGGACAAGATAGCCAATCAAATGTATGCAATGTCTGATATCCTGAACATAATTTAACATAAATATGGCTTGTTTGATGGACCAAAGAGAAGAAAAAAGAAGAAAGAAAAACAACAGCAGAAAGGCAATGTCAGAAAGCATGAGGCATGAGATCATCTGATTTGAATGTCAAAAAAGATCATTATGAACAATGCCAACCACTAAACCAAAAGGACAACATCTACCTCCTGACACTTCTGACTTTCAGCAAGTTTTTCAAGGATTGTTTAGATCCAGACCTTACAATTATAACTTATTTTATATTTTCTTCTGCATTATTTGCTACTGTCATACATTAATAAATATAATGTTGTTTTTCTATTTTCTATAGTTTATCTTTTTGTATCTAGACCAATTGATTATAAATGGGTACCAATTGTGATTTAGATAGCTGCTGTCTTATTCACAGGTTTTATCAAGGCTATTGGGATCATTCCTCAATAATTAGAACAACTGCTATAAAAGCAAGAGATAGTTTAATTAGTAAGTAGCATATAACCAAATGAGTTGTGCTTTTATGTGTGTTGTGACGAAACCGACATGTTTGTTAGAGCTGGTGATAGTAAATCCCTATATAAAGAATTTTATGTACAATATTGCAGAGTCACTGGCAATCGGCACCACTCCAGACTCTCTGGCTAGGATCTCTATATGTATGTATGTGTAGCTGTGTCCTATGTGGAATACTGTATTGCGGAGTGACATGCAATTGACAATACTCAAGACTTTGTCTGGGTAGGATCACTATGTGTATATGTTTGTATCTGTAAATGTGTTCATCTTCAAGGGAGAGAGTAGATGAAACCAATAAAAATTCCTGGTAAGTCTGATAAATTTCATGATAATACACAGTTGAAGTGAGTAATCTCATTACAGTGGGCGGGATATATTAGGTAGCAAGTGAACAGCCAGTTCTTGAAGGTGATGTGCTGGTGATGTGCTGGAAACAGGAAAATGGGCAAGCATAAGGACCTGAGCGACTTTGACAAGGGCCAGACTGTGATGGCTATATGATTGGGTCAGAGCATTTTGAAACCTGCTAGTCTTGTGGAATGTTCCCAGTATGCAGGGGTTAATGGTGACACCGCGTTTTGTGGAAATATTAATACCAAACTACACATTTGGGCATAGTTGTAGTTCAGGACCAAACAGGACCAGCAGGAGAGATCTAAGACACATAAAATATTTTGTTTCAACAAAAAGGTACAGTTTATTTACAGGCGTAGGGTCAAAACAGTATCATGCAGGCTTTCTGATAAAGTCCATAGGCAATGACGCACAAAAATCAATAAAGAAAAATATGCTGATTATTACAGCAATTACAGTAAAGTCTGTCCCCAAATTGAAAGAAAAATGTATATACACTATGGAATGCAGTCTTCCTCTATTAAAATGTTAATCAGGAAACGTGTTCCTTAAAGTACAAAAAAAAATTAATAGTCCCAATATAGTAATCTACAAAAATATTTGCATAAACAAGAATCAAGTGTATATACAAAAATGGCACCAAAACCTAATCAATTAAAATACCAACATCAAATCTCCTTCAGGGACTAACAAAGAGGTTTCCTTATCTTATCTTAGTTTAGCTTAGCTTAGCTTATCCTGCCTGATAACTGGGAGATACATTGTCTATAGTAAGCACAAAGAAAATTTTTTTTAGGATTATAGTCACCAAGATTATCATCATAATTGGGAAAATGGGCATTATACTAAAAGAACAAGCAAAACACATGTACTACGGCTCAGCAAAAGGGTTACACATGACCAGAAACTCTGGTAACTGCTATGCATGATAGTGATAGAGGCAGTGAACACAGTAGTGCGCCAAGTATTATAATAGAAGGTTTTCTACGTCATTGGTCTCATTATGATGGTAAAAAGTGAAGCAGAATTGAACAAAAGAATACTGAAATGGAAAGCTAGTGAAAGGCCTCAAGGTAAATGCAGAAAAGACCAAGGTGGTGGTTGGACATGTAGGGTCAAGAGGTACAGTATTAGTGAGTGCATGGCTATGTGGTGCATGTAATAATGCACATTTTGTTGGAAACGGGTGCTTAAAAGCACCCATTGTGAAATATAGTCTGCAAGCGATGAGTATGAACTTTGGTTGTTGAAAGTGTGTAAAAGGGGTAACGAATGTTGATGTAGCAAGTGTAAATTTAGGTATTGGCAATGGACATCTGTTGGAAAAAATAGGGAGGTTCTGCTATTTGGGTGAATTGCAGAGTACAGATGGAGGTTCAGCTACAGCAATAGTCGTGAGAGTAAGAGGTGACTGTCACCATTTTGACTTCTAAAGAGTGTCTCTGGCATTGAAATAAAACTTTATGAAAACTGTTTTAGAAGTACCTTTACTGTGAGACGCAAGGCTCCATGCTCCCTGGTTGCTTCTGGGAGCCTCTTAAACCCAGAACCGTCAATACTCGTAAACTGAGATGTGCCGGGCAAATGAGAACACCCATACTAAGCAAGGGGTTGGTGCAGAAATGCCAAGTATTTTTAATAAAACAAATAGTACAGTGATCCACCCATTAAATAAATAAATAAATAATCCATAAAAGCAAAATGAAATGTGGAGGTTAAAAACAATAAATAAATAATTCAAATAAAATGAGGTTAAAATCCCAGGCAGATTCATCCAGTTAACATTGTCATGAGCCCCATATATCTTTTCATAAAATCTGGAGACTCCTCAGCTTATCCCATCAGGATCTTGAAGGATGAGAAGACCCTGTTGGCAGGTGCATTCATCCACTCCATCCAGTACTCTAGTAGCTAAAGCCTGTCTGTTGGCAACCGTTAGACTCCCGGCTAAACCCCATGCATGTCTTCCCCAGCTAGTCCGTTGGTTTCAACATGGAGACGCTGCAGAACAGGGCTGCCCCTATTCCTCTCCGTTGCTCTAAGAAGCACATACTCATGACCACCTGCCTCCACTCTCTATCTCTTCCTGGAACCTTTGTTCTCTCATTAATCTGATTCTCCTTTTTGTTTCTCCCTTTGTTCTCCTCTTTTCTTTGATCTGATATTGGTTTTTGTTTCATCCTCTCTGCTGTATATATAGGCTGTCTATATACTGCCCAGTTGGGTGCAGGTGTTGTCCTTTGCCTACTCCATGGTGTGAATGAGGTACTTGACTAATCCTCTCACATTTCCATGTGAATGTGCGATCAGCCAAGCACCCCCAATCAAGCCTGCACACTCTGGGACCTGATTATTTATTTAAAAAATCACGTTTTGCCATGGAACTCTCATCATTAAGATATGGCCAGTGAAGGCATTTCAGTAAAGCTGGAAAGAATGGAAATGAGAATAATCATGTGGGTGTATGTAGTGTTACAGAACAAGAGGACAATGAATGCTGAGTTAAGGAAAAGACTTGTCCTGAGGACAAACAAACTAAGGTGATTTGGGCATGGGGAACAAAAATGAAAAAACTAGGTGAAGAGGTGCACAAAGACAGAGTTGGAGGTGATGAGATCCAGTGTGTTGCAGAATCAGATGTGGTTGGAAATGGAGTCTGATGGTATATCAAAAGAATGGGTCTCATCTAAAAGGATCCTGAAGACCACAGAGAGTTTACAAAAAAGATTTAGAGGACAACTGGCTAAACCTGGATAACGTTTCAACCAGTGATAAAGATGATCTTGATGATGAATTTGTAAAGTTGTTGACTTTATCATATGCTTATGAAATTTTAAAATACCTGTGAGGGAGAGAGTTTAACCAGCTGGCCCAGGTTAATAAAAGTGTGTCATTGTCAAATAGCAATTTGCCTGTTATTTGCTTGTGTCAAGCATCTCATATTCCTCTTCAAGCCAAAATATTCTGATATTATGCTCAGTAAATGGACTTTGACCCAAGAATGATGATACCGAATAGCTATATAAGGTTTATGAAGCATAGCTAACCCTAGGCAGTGACTGGTACCTACTGATGTGAATCAGTTAAATAGTCTGAACTGACGGGATATCATTAGTAAGTATTGTGACAGGCAGTAACTCAGAGTGTTTGATATCCTGCTCTCCTTGCTAGCACATTTTCTGTTAATAAAGGTCTGAGTTTTTCCTAAAAACAAAGGGTGAAGATCTCCACACTCTTTATTTAAACCAAAAAACATACAGTTTTATTTTAGCCTAAAAATATTATCTACAAAGGGTCCAATTAATATTTACTTTTCAGGCGTGCTTAATCAAGTTCTGGGTTATGTGAATTGGGTGGGTGCAGAACCAGCATATTTTTGGGATGTAGTGTAGGTTATAAAACCAGACGATGGACAAATACTACAAATACAAGGAGACAGTGTGCAAATACAATAGAGAGAAAGTCTGAGCCAGGACTCCAACAATGTCTTGTGAAGCTGTAAGGCAAAGCACTAACCACTGCTATCCTCTTCTCCTATTCTATTAGTGATATAGTATTTTTTGTGACTGAGATGACAGGAAAAAAAACATGTGATGATCTGTCCAAATTAGAGACAAAAACAATGATAAATGTTGTGTAAAACTGTTTCTTTATTATTTTTTTACAAACCGCCAATTGTCTAATTCAGAAATAGTTTTGATATTTCCACCTACGAGCTCAACAATTGTAGTGTTATGAAACACTGTAAGCAGCTCACAAATATCAAAGGCTTGCAGGCATAGTATTATTGATTCATTTTATAAGAGTGCATGAAAAGAATACAAATGACAGTAATATTTAGGTCATTAAAGTTGTCCAATGTTATAAGTACATTTATAGCATGTACTTTTGAATTCAAATCATGCTTCTTGACCTTTTTATTATTTACTTTCGTTATTTATGAAAAAGTTACTGCACTTCAGTTTTATTTTAATGCAGTTGTATTTCATATGAAGAAAGAATCATTTTTTAGGAAACAGTATTATCTACCCTGGGCAACACAGTACCACCACCTTTAACATTACTGCCTCACAACTCAAGAGTCCTGGGTTTAAATTATAGTCCTGGTCTTAAAAGATTATTTAGTAACTTGTATTTATTTACATACTAAATAGACAGAGTGGGCCAGGGAATGGTCTTGATCTCACATCATTATAGAATTTAAATGCTAAAGCTTAAAATAAGTACATTTTGTTCTGGTTTAGCTACCGTACACTTATATTTTTTTAGCAAGTTACTTTTTCATAGCTTTCTAAATAACATCAATACATTTTCCCTAGTCTTTAGTCAATAATAATAATACAATAATTATTCATATTAATAATACCACTGATATTAATACAATAATTGTTTGTGTTTGCATTATTTTTAAATCCAACCAACTGAATATTTTACTGAATGTTTCTAGTTTTCATCGTGGTACACGTGAGAATATTCTAATACCTCAGTTTCTCACAAACTGAAAAATCTATGCAGGATACATTCTTGAGTAGGGCACATGCATTTTCCTGTATATACAAAGTCTATTCTATAAGAAAAACACAAAAAAATATTCTCCTCTGTTCTTATACACTTTCTCAAGAGAAGCAAATCAAATCCAAAAAGACTTATTCAAACACTGGCGCATTCCTTCATCTGTCTAACCTGTTTGGGAATCCCCAGATATTTGTCTTTGCCCGAGGAAGAGATAAAGCCTATCTCGAAATGAACTGGCATTCCTATAGTTTCACAAATTGAATTTATATCAACTCCATTCTGTCAAATATTTTCCGACTTGGTGGTGGCCAAACTACTAGCAATGAATCTAGACCCAAGCCCCCAATGAATGGAATAATTCCCACAGGTTAGACATGAACATTTCCATGAATTCACAGAGACCATTCCACTTTTTTTTTGATTGGCACTTTCACCTTATTTTTGTCATGCTATATATATATATATATATTGTTGGACCTTCATCTTAAATCTGCATGAACATTTGGTAAAATGTTTTGAAATTACTCCTATTATGCATTAGTTTCACCAAAGTAAAACTATGAGACATCAAATAAAAAAAAAAACAAAACACACATAAATGCTGCCCCAGAACTCATTCCCAAAAGAATCAAAAATTTTTGCATAAAAGAAATGAAAATACTTTTGTTTTTGTATGGATAGCACACATATACAGTAGTTAAGTTCCCTAGTCAAATTTTAATATATATTTATATATATATATATATAAATTTTCATATGCTTACACATGAGGACAGTTTAAGGGCTCTGGTGACAGTAATTATCTGCCACTGCAGGGGTTGGTACTCTCAGTCTCTCTCTGCAGACTGGGAGACTGATGGCTTTTCCACTGCTGACGTCACTTCCGGTGTCAGTCCACCTAGACCCGCCTCTTCCGGCAGGAATCTCTCATAGATGGAATAACTATCGTCTTTGGTAGTTATAATCAGACTCGCGTCCGAAAAGATGCATGTATACTTTCTTACCCACATTTTTTTCTCTCTTTCTTTTTGAGAAATTAATTTTATAGGGTTTACCAACTGGTGCCCCAATTCTTCTTACTGTCTCAGCTTGTTTATTACAATCTATACACGCATACATACACACACACATACAGAGTATATTTTAGGTTGGTAAAAAAAAAATCAGATTCAATTTCTCTACAATGTTAACTGTTCTTTGTCACATAATATACACACACAATTTTAATAGAAATAAACAAAATTTAGAGGTCTCTCCATTTGGCAGAATTTATGTCATATGAACTGAACAGCAAATAACTATTCTACACTTGTAGGCCTACAACATTAGCACTGTCTTTGATGAATGTTAATAAAACTGAACCAACTTAAAATTCAAGCTACTTGGTGTTTCAAAAATTTCTTCAGGAAGGATGATTGTAATGGGGAGGGGAAGTAAAATATGCATTACACCAAAACAGCCGAGTTGGAATTCACGATGAATTTTTGCATGCATATTACTATTTATATGCTAGACTTTAAGTACTTATAAGAATTCCATCAAGAAACAGGGTTGTAATGGGGGAGGATGGTCACCGCAAAACTAAATCTTTGTTATCACACCAAAACAGTCTAGCTGATAGTAATGAATTTGGCATATTGATTGAGTTTAGCCCTGCATAGAGTGAAGAGTACATTCCATGTCAGTAATTCAACGGAAACGATGGGTGTAGTATGATGGGTCACCAACATAAAAATAGTACATTATTATAGAATGGCTGTGTCTAATTTCACAAAATTTTGTATTTACATTATTATTCACACAATTTGAAATATAGACTTCATGCAGTTTTAACTGGGATGTCGTAACAGGTGTGGAATATAAACACCATGCATTAGTCCAAAAGAGCTGCATGAATGATAATGAAATTTTGTGTCTATATTACAGTTAACTCAACGTATAGAGTTTATGGAGTTTCAAAAGATTAATTGTGAATAGGGATCTATAAAGAGATCAACACAAAAAATTGTAGTTTTGCCCAGCTTACATGTTGTTTGAATAATTCGCCTATTCAGTGAGCATTACATTTCTATTCATAAAACCACAGCAAATCAGAAAATACAAAGAGGTACCTGTCATGGTCCCAACCCAGCAAGGAGTTACTGCAATTTTGTACTCCAATTATACACAAGAACAACAAATTCTTGACTCATGATAGCAGAGAAATTAATAGTTATCAGAGAAATAATTTAGATTATGGATTGAGCACTTGCATTTTAGCCAGTAATGACAAAAGGGTTAACATTTAAAAACAACATAAATATTTGCTTTCTTGCCTTAACCCAATATACAAATATACCTAGGCAATGCTAGGTACTTTGGCTAATTAGTTATAAAAAAATATTTTCAAAAAAACTGAAGAGGCAGAAACAAACAAAACAGTACCCTGCAGTCTTTAAAGATCATTGACTAATGTAATGATTTGTCTTTAGAGAACTGGTCTGGTTTATAAATGGACCTTGGCTAATAGGATACAAAGAACAGCTAGAACACTACTACGGCTTTCTGTTGTCAAGCACACAGCTTTCTTAGTAATGGATGCCTCTTATGCTGTTTGCAGTTTCTGTCTGTTGCTAGTAATGTAAAAAAGGGGAAGTGAGAATCAGCAAGAATTAATATTAAAAGAACAAAACTATAGTAGTAGTAGTATTTTTATGAGCAAAGAAACGAGATAGCAAGGAAAAAATGAATAGAAATAATTTTGCTGCATTGAAATTTATCAAAAAATAGTAACAACAACAACAACATTTATTTATATAGCACATTTTCATACAAAAAGTATCTCAAAGTGCTTTACATACTGAAGAAAAGAAAAATAAAAGACAAAATAAGAAATTAAAATAAGACAACATTAGTTAACATAGAAAAGGAGTAAGGTCCGATGGCCAGGGTGGACAGAAAAACAGAAAAAAAAATAAAATCTG
>JANRMT010062856.1:85518335-85572501 GCA_026402145.1 Polypterus bichir lapradei
TCAGTCAGGAGAACTTAACTGCGTGCTCTGATTGGTTAGCTTCTCAGCCATCTGCCAATAGCGTCCCTTGTATGAAATCAACTGGGCAAACCAACTGAGGAAGCATGTACAGGAAGTAAAAAGACACATTGTCCACAGAACCCGCGAAGCAGCGAAAAATCCGCGTTATATATTTAGTTATGCTTTCATATAAAATCCGCGATAGAGTGAAGCCGCGAAAGTCGAAGCGCGATATAGCGAGGGATTACTGTATAGCTTTTACCACCTATAAGTTAACATGAGATAAAACTTCTTAGCTTTATCTGTAGAACCAAGTGTTAATTAAGCCAGTGAGGAAACTGTCCTACTGCTAGCATGGACTATTAGAACATTAGAACACTCTAGATGAGAACAGGCCGTTCAGCCCAACAAAGCTCGCCAGTCCTATCCACTTATTTCTTCCAAAAAAATGTTGAGTCGAGTTTTGAAAGTCTCTAACGTCTTACTGTCTACCACACTACTTGGTAGCTTATTCCAACTGTCTATGGTTCTTTGTGTAACGAAAAACTTCCTAATGTTTGTGCGAAATTTACCCTTAACAAGTTTCCAACTGTGTCCCCGTGTTCTTGATGAACTCATATTAAAATAATAGTCTTGATCCAATGTACTAATTTCCTTCATAATTTTAAACAATTCAATCATGTCACCTCTTAATCTTCTTTTGTTTAAACTGTATAGTCTCAGCTCTTTTAATCTTTCCTCATAATTCAACCCCTGTAGCCCTGGAATCAACCTAGTCGCTCTTCTCTGGACCTTTTCTAGCACTGCTATGTCCTTTTTGTAGCCTGGAGACCAAAACTGCACACAGTACTCAAGATGAGGCTTCACCAGTGCATTATAAAGGTTGAGCATCACCTCCTTGGACTTGTACTCCACACATCGTGCTATATAACCTAACATTCTGTTAGCCTTCTTAATGGCTTCTGAACACTGTCGGGAAGTCGATAGCTTAGAGTCCGCTATGACTCCTAAATCTTTCTCATAAGGTGTACTCTCAATTTTCCAACCGCCCATTGTGTATTCATTTTACTTCCTATGTGTAATACTTTACATTTAGTGACATTAAATTTCATCTGCCACAAATCTGCCCAAGCCGGCATGCTATCCAAGTCCTTCTGTAATGATATAACAGATTCCAAATTATCTGCTAATCCACCTATCGTGGTATCATCTGCAAATTTAACCAGCTTGTTAATTATATTCCTATCTAAATTATTTATATATAATAAAAATAGCAGCATCCCTAGCACTGACCCCTGTGGAACACCACTCTTAACATCGGCCAGTTCTGATGAGGTTCCTCGCACCATCACCCTCTGCTTCCTGTGTCTGAGCCAATTCTACACCCAACTAAAAACATCACCCTGAACTCCCACTTCTTTTAACTTGATGCCCAACCTCTTATGTGGCACCTTATCAAATGCTTTCTGAAAGTCCAGATAAATAATATCATCAGCTCCACTCTGATCATATCCTTTTGTTGCCTCCACATAGAATTCCAGCATGTTAGTAAAACATGATCTCCCTCTTCTGAACCCACGCTGACTGTTCAGAATAACTCCTGTCCTTGCCATGTGTTGCTCAATCTTATCCTTAATAATTCCTTCCATTAATTTTCCTGTGATGCATGTTAATCTTACTGGCCTATAGTTGCTTGGATCTGTTCTGTCTTTTTATATAATGGGATGATAGTTGCCATTTCCCAGTCCTTCAGAATCTCTCTAGTGCTCAGTGACTTCCTAAAAATACGTGTCAAGTGTTTATTTATGTACTCATTAGCCTCCTTAAGAACACAAGGATAAATATTATCTGGTCCTGGTGATTTGTTTGATTTCAGCTTATTTAATCTGAGCAGCACTTCTCCCTCTACAATTTCCAGATACCTCAGTACCTCCTTAGTAGTCGCGTTTACCTCTGGGAGGTTATCCACTTGCTCACTTGTAGACACCTAAGAAAAATGTAAGTTTACGGCATCTGCTATTTCACTGTTTGTATCTTTTAATTCCCCTTTACTATTTCTGATGCACTTGACCACCTCCTTGACTGTTCTTTTACCACTAAAATACTGAAAGAATCTCTTAGGGTCTTCTTTCGACTTATCTGCTATATTCCTCTCCAACCGTCTTTTAGCCTCTCTGATATCCTTCTTAATGGTTGCCTTCATGTTCTCGTATGCTCTACGATTCACTTTGCAGTCTTTAGTCTTATATGCCTTATAAAGCAGTTTTTTCCTTTGCAACTTCTTTTTTAAATCTTTATTAATCCACCGTGACTTTTTATGGTTTCCTATTAATTCCAAATTTAGGTATGTTTGCAAATAGAATTGTAGATGTCATGCAGTTTTCTGGACATGTTTAGTGTGTCTAATGTGCTTACGAGTTTAACGTGTTTAATACGACTGTATGATTGAAAAATGAAACAAGATACATAAGCCTTAAACAGAACTTTTCTTAAGCAAGAACTTTTCTTTTCTTTAATACCAATTATTGTTCTCTATTTTTGTGTGAACTGTTTTGTCTTGAAGTTTTACTAAAATTTTTAAAATAAAGATATTTTGTCTGTGGAATTATTTGAACACACATGACACTGATGCTTGAAATATACTATGAAGCAAACTAAAGTCTGCAGAACTTTGGTAATTTTGGATAAACACAGCTACAGTTATCTTCAACCCCAATCTATCTAAAACCCAACTGAAACACATCACACACATTGTTATCTTCCAGGTATGAAAGTAACTGCAAAGAAACCACCTTTTCCATAATTTTGTACAGGAACGGGAGCTTAGAAATAGGCCTGTAGTTTGAAAGAACTGTGGGATGAAGAATAGGCTTCTTCAGCACTGGCTGAATAATAGCATGTTTAAAGTTGTTTGGCATTATACCAGATTTTAGATAATTGTTAGTAACAGCCAAAATAATTAGACTAATGACTCTGAAAGTGTCTTTAAACAGGCATAAGGGTATAATATCTAGCAGATAATTGCAAGGTTTCATACGCAGGACTATATTGGCTAGCTGAAAACAAGAAACTGGTTGAAAAAATGTAAGGTGGCTGTGCACTGGCCTAAAAGGAGCTGGTATAAGCATACAGTGATCAGCACCTGGATGAATAATGCTGGATCAAATTACTTGAATTTTATTTATAAAGATGTTAAGAAATAGCTCACAGGTCTCGGGTGTATTTTCAAGGAAGCCAGTGACAGGTGGGTTTAAGAGAGTGTTCATTTTGCTAGGTCTCGATGCAGCATTTGATGGGTGAAAATGACATTTTTTGTTTCAAGGTGCAATTCAAGTTGTGTACAATGTCGCTAAAATAAATAAATGAAGAAATAATTAAATAAATACATAAATAAATAAGCATTAAAATACTCTGTGACACAGTTAATTATTTATGCTTACATATTTTGTTATTATTTATTTACTATCACATTTCACAATCCATTTTCTTATTTTTACTGTATATTTAATTATTAGTTATTTTGTCTGAAATATTCCTACACATACTATACCCATTTCTACCAGTTCCTAAATATACTTTATTTTTTAGATTATATATCACTGTACCACTGTAAAATGACATCACATTGCACTGTCTTTCCTCCATCTTGTACATACCCTCTGTTTCTGTTCATTAATGTTTCTTAATAGGGGCTATATTTTGATTTGAGTATGAGTGGATGGAATGAAGAAATAAAGACATATTTTACCAAGAAAATGCAGCATATGGGCAAGAAGAAGGAACTAAAAGGAGCAGAAGAAGACAAAATCTTATTTAAAAAATTGCCTAGAACTACAGCATAGCAAACAGTAAGCAAATATTAGCAAAAGAACCAGGCAAGGGAGACTTTCTTCAAAGAAACATAGAAAGGTTTAAAAACACAAGTGGAGAATTCCTGAAAATGAAAATCTCCTTTTTGACAAAGCAATTACTTAATAAAATTATCCTGCTTAAATATGCAAGGAACTGGGACCAATCAACAGACTGGAGGACTGGGCATAAACATGGCTGAGTAAATGGCATGTTTTACTATGTTATCAGATCATCTATGATATGGACCTAACATGAAAAGTACTGTATATACTCGCAGATAAGTTCTCCCGTGCACAAGTCAGGACTTGATTTTACAGTATAATTTCTAGTATATTACAATGTCGGTCGTATAAGTCGAATGTAGAAAACTCACACTATTGGTACAAGGGATTATGATAAGCTAACACCCTCCTGAGAGAGTAACAACGGAGCACATTGCCTTTTTTTTCTATGTGGGTGCGGCAATGCACTGTATCAGCAGCTCCTAACTTCTCTATTGAGCCTACGTGACCACACGGTAATACCCAAACTATTCCAAAGCAACATTTGCACTGTTTTGTGTTTTTTGTATCTCACACCCTCATACACCTTTATCGTAAGAGCATCCCTTATCAACGATGGAGTATTCAATCATAAGAAAATATGAAGCTGGTTTTAAATTAAAAGTCGTTGAAGTAGCGAAAGAAATTGGTAACTGCACTGCTGCAACAAAATTTGATGCATCTGAGAAACTGATGCCTGTAGGAGGCAAGAAGATGGATGTATAAGTCGGGGTCTGATTTTATGATCGATTTTTTGGGTTTTAAGACCCGACTTATACGTGAGCATATACAGTAAAGTACCTCTTAACTTTTCTTAATTAAGGATAGGAAGAAATGTCAACACAATCTACACAACTGTTACTTGAAACATCTTACCTGTCTTACTGTCTGTATTGTGCTCTTTGTATTCAAATATAGAGACCTCTAATGGTAAAACACTTTGTTGACTGGGCCTTGTACTTTCAGTCCTTTAATTCAACCCATTTTGCTGCTAACAGGAGACTTCTCAGTAACTCAAGCTCTTAAAGAGATGCACTTAGATAAGGAGTGATCACTCTTAACTTCTCGTATCACTAGTTGCATTTCAGACATTGAGATATTGAGTTTAAGATTTTAATTAAATTATACTTATTTGAAGTATAGTATTAATAGTAGCTTATATAGGAAATAGAAAGAGGGTTAAGTTGTCATTTCAGCAAGACACTCTTGGTGATCCAGTTCCTTAGACACAAACTATATATCCTTAATTGAAAAATGAAAAGAAAGATTTCTTGCCAGTGAGTGGGCTCCTTTTCAAAGTATTCAGCAACTACACAGCAGATAACCAGCTTCAATTAAGTGTCCATATTCAGCAGAGAGGCTGCTTTTTCCAAATGTGTCAGAAAACCAACCGAACTTAACGCTCTACTGAGAAAACTCTTTTTGAAAGAAGTCTACTACTCTCTCCCCCTGGTGTACAAAAATAAACACATATATCTTGACTTTTTTTTCACTAGCATAGCAGCTTCTCGAAACACTGAAAATGGTATAAAATCATTATCACCAGCTCAAGGTCACTTTTCCATTAGAATGAAAAGCTGCTTGAAGTTGCAAACAAACTGGCTCTACAAAACATTCTAAAGTTCTGCTTTACTTTCAAGTTATGTAAAATACTATGAATCCTGCTTTGCCTTCCAGTTTTCCAAGAATACCATGCACTTCTGTTCAGCTTGACAAGTCTTTCAGGCTTTGTGTCTTATCCGATATCTGTCAGCTGAATAAACTTAAGTGACTCCTATACAAGGCACAAAAGACATTTAGGTAAATCTTTTGATATGTCTTGGCCTTCTTTCTGTAGAGAGCATAAAATTAGACTTTCAACGTAAGTGGCCTCTACTGAGCTGTCATATTTTTGCTCCATATTTCTTTTTTTTTTTGGGCTTTTGCCGATGTTTACCATACTGCTTCATCTAGCTAAGGTTAGAAAATAAAATTTTATGTTTTCTATAATGTTACAACGTATGCAGTATTTTGGCATATACAGTATTTCATGTAAAACTAAAATTAATAGATCAGTCATATTTTTGACTTTCTGGTAATTAAAAATCTATTTGTCTGTAAAAGAAAAATGTTATTATACCTTGGAATTATTTTTCAGAACTGAGAGTATTTATCATTTATATTTTTATGCACTTTGTTGTATTAAATTGAAATTTCACAGAACCTCACTAATGAGGTCTTTGCTAAGAATATATGCTATTTTTCTATATGTCACTGCAGGTAGAAGTTGAACTCATTGCCTTTGTCCTAAATCACAATATTAGAGAGAAATGTTATTCATTTTAGATGTGTTCACTGTATATTCATTTTGGAATAATATGTTCTCAAATTCCTTTTCCTCTTGTTCCAAATGAATGCTTTTATAATCTTTGGGTGTATGTGGTTTATTACTGTATATGCAAAGATTATGACCTACAATTTTCTTTTTTGAATGTCTGCTAATGAATTATAATTTAAACATGAATAGTCTATACAGCATCTTCTTTAAAAAACAGAGAGCTTAGGAACAAGAAGGAACATGGCCATAGCTCAAAGGATAGTTTGCTGGAGCCAGAGGGTGACACCATAATAGGCATCTAAAGTGCTTGTACTTTTGTAAATGTCTCAATTGTTGCAGAGCCTTATATATCCTCCTTTAAGTGGTAAGTGGATTATAAATAGTGATTACTTAAGTACATTCTAGCTATTCATTGTATCACAAATGACTGCCACTTTCACTTGGGGCAAAAATAAAGTGGTGATGCAAAATGAACAACACTAAACAATATATAAACCTCTTGCAAGGCATTTGTAATCTGAAATAAGAAGCTTTAAAGAAAAACATTATTTGATTGTACAGTGCATAATGTAGAGACCCCCCTCCCCCCGCTAGGTTTGAAAGAAAGGCACAGCAAGACAAAGACGTGGTTGCAAGAAATGGTCTATTCCTAACAGTTCAAAATAAGCAAATGTAAAGTGACTAAAAATTAAATTAAACAGGAACAATTTACAACTAATTATAAACCTTTCATTGTTATGGCTATGAGAGATGCCCAAAATACTCAGTTTTCCTTTCAGATCTTTCTCTCAGATGCCCAGTTCCCACTCCATCATTATTCCGCTCACCTTTCACCTCCTTTTGCCATTATTGTTTCTTTTTATTTTACCCATTCAAGGTACCACCACTTTTCTTCCTTCCAGTGTTAGTCCTTTCCCTGACAGGCAGTACTCCATAACTGCTGCCCTCCTCTCCCACCAGACTCAAATGTCTTCTAGCCTAAATGTCTTACCTGGTTTATCAGCATCAAAAAAAGGACACCACAACAAAATGAGTGAATTTAGACATGTAGCCTTAGCATGTTCAATTATGCAAAATATGAAAAGGGTAGCATAGAAGAAAACAGCACTGGACCCTGCAATTTATCTGTCAAACACATGTAGGGGTTTACAACAGCATCATCTGTCTGCTACACAGGCCTGTTTTCATTTGGAGATAGCAGGTGACCCTCTGAGGATCATGTTTTTTCACCAGTCCAGTGCCTTTAACAACATATATCCATTACTGTTAGAAATCCACCTACGATTAGTGAAGGTGAACACACCAAAGCAGCATGGATTATTGGCAATTTGACAGTCAGACGACAGTCTGTGAGGAAAAACAGTATTGTGCCAAACATGTAGTCAACAAAAGGCTCACCCAAGAACTTTTCAAGTCTGTTTATACCAGTCTTTAAATACATTTGTGAAACATTCTACTTTTAAGATTCAAAGATTAAGAATGTCATACTCATTTTTGTGTGTAATGAACTTTGAGAAGGTTTACAATTTATCTACATTTTATCACAATGCCATTTTGTTTTTCCTATAGGTGCCTCCACTTCACATTTATGAAGCAGCCACTGCAATCCTTCCCAGAATTCCCCTAGGGATGTTCATTTTAGAGGTCAATTAGCTAATTAAGCTTAGAGGTCTTTCCAAGATATTACTGGGATATTTCAGTTTGATGGATCTGCTCTTGAATTGGTGTGTTACAAATATTTTATTTTGAATTTAAAAAAATCTCTGCTCTACTTATTTTGATTACAAATTTTTGAATGTGTTTTGGCTCTGGTGAAAATACTTTTTGGCTTCTGCTTCTAACCTCTGCCCTTTTTTGACCTACGAATCCCCCTATCATTTTAATTTCTCACTCAGCAGTCTCTTGCAAATTAGTATTTTTTGTTTTGTTTTTCATGTGAATATTCTGTTTTTCTTGCTTTTTGTTAATTTAATCATTATTCAGGTGATACAATTTTATTTCCTGTCTTTTGCCATGATTGTGTAATAATTATGCATGTCAGTGGCTATGTTGTTTATGTTATGTTTGTTGCCATTCACATGACTTGGATGGGTATGTGACATAGTGATTCATCATTTTCCACATATATATGATGGCAGGGTACAGGTACCCTTGATTTTGGGTAAAGGAGACAACCTTTTATATGCATGCCTCATTCTTATTTTTGATAGAGAACATTTGTTGGTTTTGGCTTTTCAGGACTTTGCTTTGTTTCTGTAATTTTTTGAACAATGTTTTTGCTTTGATTTCTTGTTTTTTCTTGCTTTTCGATATTTGACCTAAGATTATCTTTGACTCCCATTGTGTCTGTCCCTGAGTTTATATACTCCTTGCTCAAAATAACAACTATAAAACACTGCATTATCCTTCATTGTAATCATCACACAACGTAACCTGGGAAAAACAAGAACATGGTGCAAGAATTTATAATAGCAAGGTTCCCCTGACTTCCAATTTTATCCAGGAAGAAGATGTTAAGGTGTTCCTAGTATATAAGAGGTTGGGGTGCAAAGGAAATGCCATCAATATTGTGCTGCAAGCAATGAAGTTACAGTATCCAGCTCCCCAGACACCCAGCACAAACATGTTCAGATGCAAGTGTAAAAGCACAAGAGTTTTTATTTATGGGAACCTCTTCTTAAGTGTTTTGTACCACCACCAATGCAAGTAGTGCTCAATATACAGCACTCAGTAAAGCCTTGTTCTCTTTCTCTCTCTCTCCCTCTGACTGCCTCCTCCACCCCTCACATAAGGGTTGTCCTCCTCATCCTCCTCCTCCCGACTCTGGCTCACTGGAACTGAGGCAGTCAGCTTTTTTATGGAGTACTCAGAAGTACTTCCGGTGTCCCAAAGAATTGGTCCAGGAGTGCTTCCAGGAGAGATGGGAGCCCAAACAATGTAGGGCTCTCCAGTTCCTGCAGCAACCCCTTGGTGGCATCCATGAAGCTCCACAGGGCTGAGTTGAAGAACTCCATGTCCCATGATGTTCTATGAGAATCTGGGGCACTGCTGCAACCAAGGGTGGCTGCCATCTAGCGTTCCAAGGGAGGCAGTGCCCTAAAAAAGCTGCTTTCCCCAATCCATCCACCTCATCGGCATCCCAGCCAGGTAAGGATGCTGGCTGTGCCTTGCGATATAATAAATGTTTAGAATCAACTGTATTTCCTGAGGTGACTCAGTGTAGAATATTTCTGCAAATGTCCTATTAGTCTGAGACTGCAACTGTGTTGTTTGTATGTTAGGAGTATTACAACAGGATATTCCAACAAACTTTACAAGTTAATCAAGCATTGTGTCTCTTTTTTGGGGACTCATCTGTATTCTCTGGAAGCAGTAGCAGAGACAAACAAGTAGCATGAGCAATGTTATTTAAATTACTGGCTACCATGAACAATGTCTCAATGTCTCTGAAGGAAACCCTGGCCACCTGTGGATCATCTTCAACACAAAGCTGATTATTCCAAGGAGCTCTAGAGACTGAGATGCCTTTTCTATTGGCTACTATCAGAGTTTACAATGTATTCTCAGGCTATAAAATGTTCCTTTGCTGTTTTAATATGTTAATTTTAAGCAGATTATGCCCATGTTATTAATGTATTTATTTGTCAACCCTGTATTCACCTGGGTTTCATTTGGGAGCTCTGGTTTTCTGCAGGTTAGGGGAACTGGCAATGCTAAACTGGCCCTGATGTGTGAGTGTGTTCATTCTCCAGTGCACTCAAACCCTGTCCAGGGATTGTTCTTGCCTTGCACCCGGTGATTGATGAGATTGTCTGTTAAGATTTAAATGCAGGTCTGACATTGTGGTCAGCAACACAGGAGCGCCGCAGGAGACTGTACTTTCTCCGGTCCTGTTCAGCCTATATACATCGGACTTCCAATATAACTCGGAGTCCTGCCACGTGCAAAAGTTTGCTGATGACACTGCTAACGTGGGCTGCATCAGGAGTGGGCAGGGAGTGGAGTATAGGAACCTAATCAAGGATTTTGTTAAATGGTGCAACTCAAACCACCTACAACTGAACACCAGCAAACCCAGGGAGCTGGTGGTGGATTTAAGGAGGCTCAGGCCCCTCATGGACCATCATGATCATCAGAGGAGACTGTGTGCAGAGGGTGTAGACCTATAAATACCTGGGTGTGCAGTTGGATGATAAATTGGACTGGACTGCCAATACTGTTGCTCTGTGCAAGAGAGGACAGTGCCGACTATACTTCCTTAGAAGACAGCATCTGCAATAAGATGCTGCAGATTTTCTATCAGACGGTTGTGGCGAGCACCCTCTTCTACGCAGTGGTGTGCTGGGGAGGCAGCATAAAGAAGAGGGACGCCTCACGCCTGGACAAACTGGTGAGGAAGGCAGGCTCTATTGTAGGCACGGAGCTGGACAGTTTGACATCCGTGGCAGAGCGACGGGCACTGAGCAGGCTCCTGTCAATAATGGATCATGTCCTGCTCCACTGACAGACTGAGGAGATCGTTCCTCCTCCACACTATGCGACTCTTCAATTCCACCTGGGGGGAGTAAATGTTAACATTATACAAAGTTATTGTCTGTTTTACCTGCATTTTTATCATTCTTTAAATTAATATTGTTTTTTATCAGTATGCTGCTGCTGGAGTATGTGAATTTCCCCTTGGGATTAATAAAGTATCTATCTATCTATCTATCTATCTATCTATCTATCTATCTATCTATCTATCTATCTATCTATCTAATCGGTGTAAGTTTTGCGTGAATTTGATCATCATTAATATGTATTGGTTTCTGTAGAATTGCATCTTCCCACTCACATCAATTAGTTATCAGTGTAACTGTGCCTACCTGTCTGTGCTCATTTACTAGTTGTTCCCTGGTCTTTCTACCAACAGTTTGCCATTATTCAGAGCACACACTTGACATCAGATTAATTTTCCCCTAATATACTAATTTCATTCCTTTACTGACCTGTGGGTTCACAACTAAGAAGCTGCAGCTACAAAGAACAGCTAGTTATAATCCCTCTTGGTGTCTTTTGTGTGTAACTTAGCCATGAGACCTCGTACTGGAGACGAATATCTAGCATACAGGTTAATAATGTATTTTTATTAATGTCTAACAATTGTCTAAGTATCTATTTGTTAAATGCAAGGGAGCTAGACTAGCCAGATTTTTTTCTACCCCCAAAAAAGCAGTTCTCGTCCAGTTTTTTTGACTTAATTGTTTCCTTTTATTCTTGTTTGTTTTGAAAATGAGGAGGAGGAGGGAGTAGCTAACCAAAGTGGGCTTTAGGAGAATTGACCTTCTGATACGGTCCAGTGCTTCTCTCATTCTATTTGGTAAATAGACAATCTCTGTCTTTCCACACTGGCATATGGAAATGTGTCTAGACTGCTGGTATAGCATTTCTGTATTTTCATGTAATCATCTTCCAACCTGTACTAAGATTTTGCACATTTCCACAGCAATTCCTTGCAAAAATGTATGGCAATTTATACATTGTTGTATATTTCTTACAAGAGAGGGAGAAACCTGACAGTCTTGTATTTACATTTCTTTCCAACGAAAAATTCTGCCATTTATTCTTAAAGGCACTATAATAATTACAACCTGAATGAGGACTGACTTTAAGAAACTGGCTGAAAAACCATCTTGTTTAATTCTTTATGCTTTATTGCATTTATACAAACACAAAAGTGTGTAAATGTAAATGAAATGATTCCTGAAATGAACAACTCAGATGTTAAAGCAGACAATGAAAAAATAATTTTTTTGATCAAAACAGTTACCTCAAAATATAATTAAGCTGCACATTCTGCCTTTTTTGAATATCACATCTATTCCACTTCAGCATTCACTCTAACCACTACTGTTCAAAACACATAAGCTTTCACTGCTTTTTTCTTACTGCTGTCACTCTTATATGCAGTACATCATTATTTGCTTGACAGTCCTTAGCTGTGGCCAACCTTTCATTTTTCTCTGTCACTGTTACTTCATTCCACAACAAATCACATTATGTTATCCATTATTGCTGCTTCGTGTACACATTAGTACATAGTAAGGAAACATAGTTATTAAAACATAATTAGAAACACTTAAACATGCAATATTCTGCTGTTATATATGCTAGAATAGTTGTTTCTGGTGTAGTGCACTATGACTGTTAAAAATAAAATATGATGATTGTTTGTGTGTCAGATTCTGTGGTGTTTAATTAACTTCAAATGGGACTTTTTATGCCTGCAGACTCACACTATATTTCTCATACTCAAGACAGGATAAGAAAATATGTTGAAAACATGACAATACAGAAAACCTGATAAGGGTACAACACAGAATGCTCCTTCAAGTGGTCAGGGTTCAGCAGAGTGCACTGACAGTGGTTCCAGAATCATAATCAGGGATCTGGGGCAAGTGGTTTACAGCACAACCTTCATTATGCAGAAAGAGAGAAGCCTAGCAAGATGATTCCTTCTTGTGAGCACAACAAAAATATAAGGGAGTGATCCAGTATATGAGGGAACATCTCGTAAAGGTTAAACCTTATTATGAGAGAATAGAGGTCCAGAAAATTCTGGTGCCATTAATAAATTTTAACAGAGTTCACTTTTTAAATGCTTTGGTTCTGCTTGAGGATTGAAATCACTGGGCCAAGGAGCTTTGATAAATGGTACTTTATCAGAAGTACTTGGCTAACTGATAAGGAACAATGTGTGGCACAACTTAACATTTTTGAGTGCAATAAGCAAAATGGACTCTTGCCAAATGGAACTGTGTTGTGTTTATTAAGTAGCTTTAATGTATGAAATTTTTTCAGACTATTAACTTTGAGAATTTTCATTTAAACAAACAAATGCAAAAATAAATAAACACATAAATATCTAATAATAAGGTTCCTGTAAAGGGTTGCTGGTCTCACCCCTAAACTGACTTGCTCCTTATTAATACAGTGGGTGCTGTGGTGTTCTGGGCATGTACTCATGGATGCCTCACACAGTAGGTGTACCAGGCACAGCCTACTTGGAGATGACCAACCTGCATGCCTCAGAACTCTCTGTAAATATTTGGCCTGGAAGCATCAGGGAATTCCCAAGGAGAAGTTGGAGAATGCTGATGGTGATAGGATTGTACAGTCAGTAAACCAATGTGGCCCTGACCAGGAAAAGTGAAGTGAAAATCATGGTCATAAATAAATAAATAAGTGGAAGTTACTACAGAAAATAATTAAAAGACTAAAATTGTATTAGGGTAGAGTAAAATCTGCAGAAAAATAAAAGAACTGGTGATAAAATATATATTTATCTTATCTTTTCTCACATTTGAATAGTTTTTATTTTTCCACTGCTGTATATTTAATCATCGCTAGGGTACATGCTGTCACTTTTCTAAATATTTCTGGAGAAAAGAATCAGAAATAGTTTTCTCTCTGTATATTTTTGTAAAACATTATCTGTCAAAATGATAAATACTTGATGATGTTTGCCACATTTACACATGTTCTAACACATCTGACAACTTAGTGTTTTCACAGACCAACAGAACTGCATAACCTGTTATTTCACAGTGTGGATATTTAATGATTGGAAGTAAGATGGTTGTCTTGTTTTATACCCATTTTTTGTTTTAGTTTTGCATTGTAACAAGTAGACTGTAGCTAAGGCAGAAAAATGCACAATTTAAAATCCAATGAATCAGACCTACTGACAGATCTGAATAAGCCATTCTCTACTTGCATTGGCTGGAAAAATCATTATATTTATTTCCAGAATACAATTTAGTTCCATACTCAGCTTGTGTGGCTCTACTTGGGAAGCTATTTCATGCATCTGTGACCTGCACAATAAAGCATGTTTTTATGCAACACAGAATTACATACAGTTTATCCATACTGTGCCTTCTTAGCCTGTTATACACTGTATATTTATATGGACACGCTTTAAAAAATGTATGTTTGGATGTAATTCTCAACCTGGAACAAACTAGATCAACAACAATACAATTTGTAAAAATCTTCTACAAGTTAATAAAAGACAAAATAACCCAACTGCCCCAGCTACCCAAATCTACAGGGTGGTCCAGATCTAATTATGCAACTTTTAATGCAATGCACTCGGAAACATTGCCCGTTATCGAGAAAAGGTGAACACATCGCACCTGCTGTTCGACTGACAACCGTCTCCCTGCCATTTTGGAATGCAGGGCAGGTGCTGCCATCTATCGACAACAAAAATATTTTTTTGTGAATTTTCTATGTTATAGCGTAATGAAAATTTCATAATTAGATCTGGACCACCCTATATATACAAATACGGTTATAAAGTAATCTATGTACACATATACAGGTAGTTAAGGTTATTCCCTAACCAACTAGGTCAGTAGCTTGTCCATTTAGTAATGTTAAATATACATTTCTCTTGTCTTCTCTTATTCTGTCTATCCTACAATCTGCTTCCATGCCAGTTAGGCTTTACTGCAATTCAACTATCTACTGTCAAGACTAAACAATCCTGGCATTTAATGGCCATTTAAATGAATGAAGTTAACATTTATATTTCAGAGCAACCAAAAGTCATAGTGGGCGCAATGAGCATTACACATTAGGCCACAACCCACTCTAGTCTCTAGCTGTCAACTTAACACAAACCTTCCATTGGAACCATGTGCACATGGGAGAGAGAGAGAGACACTGTTAGACGCGCTGTGGAGAGTGTGCGTGGGCATGTGTGTATGAGAGAGAGACAGAGACGATTAAGCTCTTAAAGAGCAGAATTTACAAGACCTTCTCCTCTACTTAACACTAGAATTACCAAAGCCTATGAAAAAACTTGTAGTCCCAGCCCACCTTAAATCCCTTAGAAAACATTGTGTCACATTGTGTTGCGCTTTTAATCAGTGACTGCGTTTTTTTTTTTTTTCGATCTTACCCAATCTCCACATTTTGATGCATAGTGGTGTTTCTTTTGTACTCCAGGACATGCAGAGGAAAGAATAGTACAGAGAGGTCAGTTCTGCGTTATATACAATCATCAAATTCAAATGTTAACAATTCCAACACAGCCAAGGACCGTCCTTCCTACATTTATGACATGTGTACCTTTTGCAATGTACACACTTCTCTCTGTGCTGTGGTTCCTATTAAACTGAAGGGGCGCCTGGCACTGACTGAGTTTGCTTTCCTGGGAGAAGCAGCAGTCTTGGAACAGAAGCTTGTCGATGTTGCATCCTCTTTTTCTTTTTCCATCACCTTTTCTTGTAAGAAGCGATGACGAAGTTACTCTGCAAGGTGAGCCAAGAACACTCTTCTTTTCTCAGTGGACCCCGTGCATGCCTTGAACAGTACATGTGCGTTGATCGCCACCAAGTCAAGCTTGTTATAGCACAAGCAACCAGCCACCTATGTGCTCCTGCTCGCACTGAATAAGCTCAAGCCTTCTGGTTCATGGTGTCAACGCAGCACCGGGAAAAAAAGAAAGAGACAAATATATGTGACATTTTGAAGAAATCATTTTATGACCTGAATAGTACCAATCAGAAAACATTGTCGCACTAATACAATATTATTTGTAAACGAATAGCGTTAGATTGGGAGTAAATTTATAGTACTTGTAAAAGTTAGCTGTTTTCAATTTTATTCTCTGAGTCACGTTCACGCTCTAAAGATCTGACCCTAACTAACAGCGCCAGCATAAATTTAAACCCGATCTGACGCTGTTCCTTTTCAAATAATATTGCATTAGTGCGATGATGTTTTCTGATTGCACAGATTTCAATCACTACGTACAAAGTATGATGAACTCTCATATCACCTTTTCTTAATGCTATGTTAGATAACACATACATTTGGAAATCAGCAACATAGCACAGAGCTCCACAGAACAAACACTGCAGAGCTTTTCCACACACTTCTCTGCCAGTGCCATTTAATGTGATAATGATATCACATTTACAGTAAGAAGCATTAGACTGAAAAAAATAAATCAGATACATAAAGGAGGCAACAGACCACCAGGCCCACAATGTACATGGCCAAATATGTACAATAATGTGAACACAAAGCTACCACTGCTGCACTATACATAACAGATAGTTCCTTCAGAGTGTGTATATACACTACTGCTAATGTAATATTGTCCAAGCAGTATGTCAGAATGTGTAATAATGCAGTCTGTTCTAACTCTGCTTTAAGAGAGACAGAAGTTTTTGAAGTAATCAACAGAAGTTGAAACATCTGTGCAAATTGTTTGCTTCAATTTGAAAGGCTCAATTTAATTGCTGCAGAACATCTGTAGGTGGTAACCTATTAGTTGGTCCCTGATGAAGGCCCATTTGTAATTGTCTAATATTTTTATTTTTTAGTGTTTGCGAAGCTAAATTTAAAATGTAAACCTCTGGCAGTTTACTGCTTCTCTTTTCAGCATTTTAGGTCATTGATTGCATTTCAGCTCATTAAATGTGAAGAAAAACTGTGATGTTGTAAAACTTTTGAGTGGTAGTGTATATATATGCATATGCATATTATGACCTAAAATTGGGTTTAGCTGGTAATATATTAGTCTAAATTATTTTGTCCTAAAATTGGGTTTGGCCTGTAACATATATATAGGGCAAAGCCACACAATGGAGGAATTTGACATACCTGTCAGGCAGGGTTCAACCAATGAGTTTCCACATTGTTATTCAGCCTGAGCAGTGAACTGAATACAAAAGCAAGTGATGAAGCTTCTGTGCCTACCTGCTACCCAACGGAGCACCATAGAGGAAACTGCGGGAGTAGAGGACAAGGCAGAGACACAGAGCAAGAGGAAGGTCTCATTGAAAGAGACAAAGGGTCTCAAATGAGATACAAGCAACACTAGTTGACCATGTCATCAACCATGGCTTGAACATGAGAGAAGCAGGTCAACATGTGTGGGCCAATGTGTCGCATTTTACTATGGCTGGCATAATGTAATAATTTGGAAATGAAGATGGGTACAGTAACTGTGGCCTCTGTAGTGCAATACTTATAGTACCTGTAGATTTAGATAATGCACATGTGACGATGCCGGTCCCGTGCAGACTCCCTCCTCCCACATGGGAGTCTGTTGAACCAACACCATCAATAGTTATGACCGAGATGAACTGACAAATGAGGACAAATCTCATTGACGCCAGGGGATGGTGTAAAATGCTCAGGTGCTTTTATTATAAAAAAAGCAATCCAAAACAAAAGTAAAACTAAAAATGTCCATTGTGCAGTGTTAAAAAAAAACCAAATCCTTAAAATCAGTGAAACGTGGAGATAAAATGCATAGTATATAAATCCATTAAAATAGAGGTTAAAATGCAGTCTCTTTCACCTGATCAAAGCCCACCACCTTCTGTCACACCGGCTGACACATCACAGGCGTTGCAGGCAGAGCCTCTGCAGCATGAACTCCTTTCTGCTGACCCCTGTCTTGGCTACCGCCACACTGCGTAGCCAAACCGTCCCAGGTCGGCACAGTTCCCATCTTTCTTTGCACTTACGCAGTCGCTCCTCAGATCCACTGAGAGGTCTTACGTCTCGCTTTTAAGAATAAGAGAGATGTGCAGAGCTGTAGTAACTACAGGGGGATAAAATTGATGAGCCATGCCATGCAGTTATGGGAAAGATCAGTGGAAGCTAGATTAAGAAGGGAGGTGATGATTAGTAAGTAGCAGTATAGTTTCATGCCAGGAAAGAGCACCACAGATGCGAGGGTGTTGATGAAGTATAGAGAAGGCCAGAAAGAGAAGCATTGCGTCTTTGTGGACCTGGAGAAATCATATCACAGGGTGCCTTGTGGTATTGTATGAGGAAGTCGGGAGTGGCAGAGAAGTATGTAAGTGTTGTACAGGACATGTACGAGGGAAGTGTAACAGTGGTGAGGTCTGTGATAGGAGTGACGGATGTATTCAACGTGGAGGTGGGATCACATCAGGGATCAGCTTTGAACCCTTTCTTATGCAATGGTGATGGACAGGTTGACAGACATGATTAGACAGGAGTTCCCGTGGACTATGATGTTTGCTGATGACATTGTGATCTATAGCTAGAGTAGGGAGCAGGTTGAAGAGACCATAGAGAGGTGGAGATATGCTCTAGAGAGGAAAGGAATGAAGGTCAGTAGAAACAAGACAGAATACGTGTGTGTGAATGAGAGGGAGGTCAGAGGAATGGTGAGGATGCAGGGAGTAGAATTGGTGAAGGTGGATGAGTTTAAATATTTGGGATCAACAGTACAGAGTAATGGGGATTGTGGAAGAGAGGTTAAAAAGAGAGTACAGGAAGGGTGGAATGGGTGGAGAAGTGTGTCAGGAGTGATTTGTGACAGATGGATATCAGCAAGAGTGAAAGGGAAGGTCTACGGGACAGTAGTGAGACCAGCTATGTTATATGGGTAGGATGCGGTGGCACTAACCAGAAAGAAGTAGACAGAGCTGGAGGTGGCAGAGTAAAAGATGCTAAGATTTGCATTGGGTATGACAAGGATGGAGAGGATTAGAAAGGAGGACATTAGAGGGTCAGCTCAGGCAGGATGGTTGGGAGACAAAATCAGAGAGGCAAGATTGCCTTGATTTGGACATGTGCAGAGTAGAGATGCTGGGTATATTGGGAGAACGATGTTAAAGATAGAGCTGCCAGGCAAAAGGAAAAGAGGGAGGCCTAAGAGAAGATTTATGGATGTGGTGAGAGAGGACATGCAGGTGATGGTGAAACAGAGCAAGATGCAGAAGACAAGACAATATTAAAAAGCATGATCCGTTGTTGCAATCCCTAACGGGAGCAGCCGAAGGAATGCGAAGAAGGTATGGATGGTGGCGGAGCATGGGTTCATCAAACAGGAGACAGACTGTACAGTTGTAGAAGTGACAAGAGAGAAGAGTGCATTTGAGGAAAGGCCAGAAAAGAGCAACATGTTGTGAAATTGTTTTCTCTTTTGAATTTGGGGAAACATCTTACATTATTACAATCTTAATAAGAAAAATTAAAAGCTACTGTGTTTGTCAAATGTGTGAGTATCATGCAAGAACTGAACCCTGCCACCTGAATTAACAACTGTACTCCCTTTCCACTATGCAATTTAAACTGGTTTGTTTGTGAACATGGAGTTGTGAAAATAATCACTGAAGGAGCCAAAATCATGCAGAGGAGGATGGAAGAAGGTTATAAGAATACTATTTCTTGATCAACTGCTGAAATATTGTCTTCTAATATATGACAATTAAATAAAGCTGTAATGTTTACCAAGTTGTACTGTAATACAACATGGGTTCCATCAGCTTGACACTTAACGTCAATCTGAACATATTGCACTTTGCTGTGCTTTTTGAACTTTGAGAGATGTTGGTGATGATTTGTTGTTTTGGCTTCTCAATGTGAATATCAGGAGTGTACACATAAATATGGATTGTTGAAGCCTTTAATGAGGTAAGAAGAACATATTTTGTGTGTGGAATTGACTAAGGAAAACAAAGCAAAATCAAATGAGAAAAGGAAAACCTAAAAAGGAGTGTCATGTAGGAATGACAAATATGGATGAGTTGTTTTTTTTTGTTTAATTTAAGGAAAGAAAAAGTTGCTGGTCATCTGTGGGAATTGAACTCAGAGGTGTTGGTTCATAGATGTGTACCCTATCCACTATGCTACTGTTAAAACCAGTCAGCACCTCTTTCTCAGGTAATGCTGTACATTATACTGTATAATTAGAACAAAGAGCATTATACTGAGACGGAAGGTAATAATGTAATGTTACCTTATATGAATATAATAAGTTGTGAAAGTCACTTTTCATTATTTTTTGGGAGCAGGTGGAGGGCACCATGTGATTGTCAAGAAATAGTAAAGTTTCATCTGTGCCAAGAATTCCCCAACAATTTGTGGTGTAGTGGTTAGCGTACCTGCCCTTCAATGAAAAACTATGTGGTCAAATCCTGCCCACGAAAGATTTTTATTTCAAAATCTGTCATTGGTTGTTTTGTATGTGGGTGGGGTCATAGTTTCTCAGGCATTACATAAAGTTACTTGGGAAGCAGGTACAAGGTGGCAGTATGACAAAAAGTCATTTTGCACTGATGAACTATGAAAGATGTAAGCTGAAAAGCACTGGCAAGCAATGACGACTGGTATATGGAAATAATTGTTGATCATTAAAGGAAAACATATGGGTCATACATGGGAATTGAACTGTAACGTATTGGTTAAGAGTCATGCATGCTAACCACTACACCACCAGTAAGCCTGATCTACAGTTCTTTCTCAGTTGATACTGTATATCAGACTGTATTATTTGAACAAAGAGCAAGATATAGAGGTGAAAGGAAATAATGGAACTGTGCCTCATATGTGGATTGAGTTCTAAAACTCACTTTTACTCTGTTTTGGAGGCAGGAGGAGGACATTGTTTGACTTAGAATAATTAGAAAGGGGTGTAATATTTCCAAAGAAACTGTGGTGTAGTGGTTAGCATAATTGCCCTGAAAAGAAAGGTTTTTGGTTCAAATCCTGGCCATGATGTATTCATTTTTATCATTATGAAATATTTCATAATGCATAATTGCATAATTACTGTATATTTTTTCAGGTATTGCCCATTGTTATTTGGGGAGCAGCTACAAAGTGTCAGCATGAAAACGTTTCAATATACTGGTGACAAGGTAAATATAGAGTAATGTGTTAAAATCTGGTTTTTCAACAGATTTAGTTGTGATTCCGGGCCTTAAAAATTGGAAATTTTGAAAATGGTATGTGTCCACTGCTCTGTGGTATGTTTCTGTGAAAATAACAAGGAACTGTAGCTGTGGGAGAAATACAGAAAATTCAGTTGGAGTTGCCAAACTCGGACAGATGGTGTAGTGGTTTGTGGTAGTTTGTGTCAATAATTTCTGTGATGTTACCCTACGGGTTCCTGAGTCATGGAGGAGCAATAAATTGAAGTAACTACACATATCAAATGCTTCTTCGTGAGAGTCCAAAAAGGATCATTTTATACATTCCTCCGACATCACTAGACCCAGGTATGCTATGCAATTAAACTCAACAGCATGGAAAAAATAAAAATCTTTTTTTCTGCATAGGTAAAATATGCCACCTTGTTATGAAACCTGCAATTTTCTGCGCTGTGTGGTAATAAATGGTCAGTGCAAGTGCTTGGGTGACTAGTATTACTGTTTGTGATCACTGGTGTTGATCGGACAAATTCACCATAGTGTTTCTCACAGCATATATGCCTTGTTTGCCAGTGACCTTGTTTGCAGAGTAATTTCCTGAAAATTCATTGTGCGGCCAGATTAGACTCACTTTCATCTTCTAATGCACCAGTGTGCTATCACAGAAGTTTATCAGCCAGTGTTGCTATGTTGGATGGTACAGCCCCTCAAGTATCCTAATAGTTCACTAAATATATTGCAAATATAGTGTAAAAATTGTACACTAAATCCAGTATACTAATAGTACACTAAAAATGACTGGAAAACTTGCAATAATTTGTAAACACCAAACATGCAATCGAAGGAAAATTTGAAATGTGTTGGTGCATTTGTGTCTTAAAGGTTGTGTGTTTTGTATAGACATATATGTGAGCTGTGTTTAATATGTATGCCTAGCCCTTTAATAGTATTACCCAGGGTGCTGTGGAGTTGATCAACCAGGAAGGAGTGAAGAGTCCACATGCTTTAGTATTGGTATTGTGCCTATTTGGTAGCAGCAGCAGTGAGTGAGCAAGTCTATAAGGGAAAACCAAACAAACTGAATGTTTGAGTTTGAGACAGGTGAGTACCTGCTTACAAATCTGTTGAGGATATAACTTAGTGAATTCATTCTTCCTGCTCTCATGAACTTTTCCTCTTCTGAAATTAAATTCAATTAATTTTATCTCTAGGGTGCCTGGTGGCGCAGTAGTTGGCACTGCAGCCTCACAACTCAGGTCACATTTTTCGACACAATTTTTGATACAGAATAATTGGCAAACACTTCTGTAGACTTCAGAAACTCTTAAAAGACTATTGCACCTTCATAATCCACTCGAGTTCAATTTCTTCTTGCCCGCTGACTTTAATATATTTGACTGAATTCTGCAAAGTTCCCGAACATTTCCCCAATTTCACCAAACTTAAGAAAAAAAACAATTCAGCCAGGTTTGCTCATCAGTAGTGAGCACAAACAACACATTGCTGATGCCAAACAAATAGAATAACTACAAACATATTGTACTAAAAATGCAATATATGATGTATATAAGAAGGATTTGGCTCCAAAAACAGCTTAGTAAAGAAACATTAGTCTGAGTGAATCTGTCATTCTAAGGAGATTTTCAGGAACTAATAATTTTCTTGAGACTCCTTTTGAGGAACAATTGGCTCAATGATATCACACTTTTCATACCCATCTATCTGGATGGCATGTCCAGTCATGATCATTGGAGCCTGGAAGGTAATGGGAGATCACCAGACAGACAGAAAAATGTGAAAAATAATGTTAATAAATGATACATTTTTGTAAAAATTGAACTCAATTGTTTTTAGAAACGGATTATTTTCAAAGCACAGAAAACTAGGACCCAATTTTTTGCCAGAAGTAAGGTGTCTGTAAGTTTGTTTTCTTAATTTATCATGGATGAGGAGGTCCCACTTGGAGTGTAGAGCATTGTGATATTCTTACATTAATTTGGGGTGGAGGTTTCTCCCCCTTAAAGTTTCGAGCACAAACATATATGAAGTGTTTTATGTATACTGTTGTATATTGTATCTGGTTTGACTCTGTGTTTGGGTTTGTGCGTATTTGTCCTGTGATGGACAGGCACCTTGTTTTGCTTTGTGACATTTGCTTTCTGCGACAGGCTGCAGTTGCCCAGTGACCCTGCACCTGGAAAAGCTTAGGAAGCTTAGGTTTGGAAGAGGAATGGATGGATAAATGGAGGGATGGATGTTGTGGTAATACGAGGTTCCACTCACATAGTAACTGTGATCTTTTAACCTATGAACAGAGTAGACAAAAACGTCAGTTAACACAAGTGAACAGGATTCATGGAGAAAATAAACCTATTGGGATTCCATGATTGGTTATGTTAGAGGAAATGCTCCGTAAATAAAGAAAAGTCATGAGCCACTGTTAAAAATGAATCCAAAGATGAATGTTCTTGTGTTATTTTAAAAAATGGTGCCATTTTGTGGTCTTGTTTTGTGCAGCATGGCAGACTCACTTGTCTCAACACAGCAGCCTTTTTTACAAGTTGGGTTCATTTACATTGCACAGCTATAAAGCATTTTCATTACACCAGCGTTTCTCAACTTTAAGTATTTGCGACCCAAGTTTTCATAACAGTTTTAATCGCGTCCCCCCTAACATTCTTTTGAAATGTAGATGCATATTTTATTATACCTACTTAACTTTTATTGACATTTATCTAACTCTATATTTATTGTTCTAGTATCAGAATGTAGTTTAAGTTAATTTGTTTTGGTTTCAACAGATGTTTTATTTTTCATATTTTTGATTCTTGTTTTCTTTTTTTCACATCTTCGCACCCCCCTTTTTGTTACTTCACGCCTCCCTAGGGGGGCCCACCCCACAGGTTGAGAACCACTGCATTACACTAATCAAAGAACAGATAAATGGTATGGTCTTCAAGCAGACCTCTCTCTTGAGTATTATCTCAAAGTTATAAATACAGGTAAAATTCCGTTACAACGAACTCTCAGGGACCTAAAAATATTTTGTTATAATGAGATTCTGTATTTGTTACTACAGTGCTTTCTTTAACTTGCATCCAGGCGTTTGCAATCTTTTCTATAGCTTCTTTTGCGTTAATTTTAATCTCCTCCTGCCTACACGCTATGCTGATAAGAATTCTTCTCAGCATTTCCTTGCAATAATACACTTTCAGGGTGCGAATGATGCCCAAATCCAATGGCTGAAGCAATGCTGTGCAATTAGGTGGGAGGCATTATCTAAATGTAGAAGCATGTTGTGGGCAGCGCAGTTATCAATCAGGAGCCAAATCATCCTTTTCTTCTCCATATTGTGAGGTTTCTGAACTCTTTTGAGACCCCCCACCCAATGGGAACGGCACACTGAAATGTGTCCCGAAGCGCAATTGCAGCATCTGTGGAAGATTGTTTGTCTGTTGCCGGGGCAGGGCAACATCAGGCTCATAGCGCTCCAGTGAAGCGACACAGAAGCAAGTCATAAAAGATCGGGTCGCGCTATAAGTCCCTGTCTTGCACCCCAAAACACGAGGCTTAGTCTGAGTACTTTAGCAAAACCAGCTTTATTCAGCTTGAAATAGGAACGGCACACTTATTTATTGTAGCGTGATCTGCCAATCTGCTATACACAGACACATCAGTCAGGCAGGGTCTTGGCCAGATCAGTGACCAAGTAAACCTGTTATCTGCATTTACAATGTACCGTGCATCACCCACCGATATCTTTTCTGTTTGCTTTGGCAGAGAGATGCAGCATACCTGTGAGCCTGCTGTTGCCCTGGCAACAGATAAACAGTCTTTCATTGACACGGAGATTGGACTTTGGGACGCAGTTTGGCGTGTTGTCTAGTTTGGGGAGGTCCCAAGAAAGTTTAGAAACCACATTTTCTTGAATGAGTGCCACATTAATAGGCATGTTTCTTGAACGAGCATCACTGATTCACATAAAAACGGCTTTTTCGACGTCTTCAAATGCAGCAGTTCACATACGTTTGCAACCCGAGATTTTTCTTCTTTTTTTGCTTGGTCTTTCAAGAAAGTTGACAGCGTCGATAGCAAAATTCCAAATTCACTGATGTCTTTTTTCTTTTTGCCACAATCAAGAGCTGCAAAAATGCAAAGTTTTTTTTTTTCTAATATGAACTGTTATTGTTTTTTCGTGTCTGCCGTTTCTATAGGAGGGTGACAATGAGTTACATTCCAATGGATGTTTTTCAAATGTTGAAGAGCAATAAGTAAATGGTATCACTGAAAACCACCGAAAACAAAAACAGCAAAAAAACAGTATGAGCAAAGTTCGAAGAAAGAAAAAAAAATGACAGTGTTTCTGTTTGGGGATTGTTGTGCACAACTGAGCTGCGGCCACAGAACTAACTTCACTGTGGATTATTCATTCAGGCATTTCAAGGTCTTTTGGGCACTTCGTTGTAATGAAAGTATCTGCTGAATGTACTTCGTAGTAACGAGATTTCTATAGACTCGTGTCATATAGGGAAACTGTCGGGACCATAAAAATATTTAGTTGAAAAAATATTCATTGTAACGGAATTTTACCTGTAGTTATACAGAGTAAAACTCTGGTAAATATCTGGTTTATAGAATAAGACTTCTTATTTGTAAACTAGCTATATTTTGTAGCTTTGCCGGGGGTGTTTGATATGAAAATGGGTGTTAGTTGTAGTTCTGTTAATCAGACATATCAGAAGTGCTGTGTAAGTAAGAACTTTTCTTTATACAATGCTTGTAGATTTTGTTTTTCACTTTTACCATTAGGCAAGTATTATTGTTTCTGCGTCTACTTTTGTCTTCCTACCTTTTTTTCTTCTAGTGCTTCTAGTTCTACGCTCACAACCACAGCACCTGGCACCATCACTGGAGCTTTACAGTGAGTACTAACCTTTGAGCTTTATGTCTTCCTTGAGCTTCCCTGAACTTTGTCCTTCCATTTCACACTTCACTGTACATGCCAATCATGATACTGTCTATTTATTCCTGTCAGAAGCACCGTCCCCTTCTTAGTTTTTATTTCAAACAATTAGTTACTGGTGCTATTTATGTGGCCTATAAATAGGCCACTTCATTTGCATGGATAGGCCCATTCTGAGCACTGCACAAAGCACGTACATTAACACCATAATAATAAATATTAAAATAAAAATGACATTTGAGTTTAAGAGGTGGAATCTGCATGTTCACCCTTAGTGTTCATTGGTGAAATTTAGCAAAGCATTTTTCAAATGAATATGCTGCATTTTCCGGAGACCTTGTTCATTGAATATATTCCTGGAAATGCATTGTGTGGCCGGTTTAGGCAAACATTTTTTGCTAAGCGTTCTTGGTGTAGTTGATGACAGTTGTGTTATGAAGATGCCTCGATGATGGGCCATTAGTGAGATCAGATGTCACTTGCTGTTGGTTTGGCAGTTATTGTACTGGAGAACTATGAAGTGGTTCTAGTGGTAAAGAGGGACAATTGCATACCTCAATAATGAAATGCATTCAAACTCGTTATTATTTTTATAATAGTACTAGACATTAAGCCCGTTAAAATAACGGGCACTAGAACAGTAATGCATAAACATTTGTATAAACAGTCTATATTAAATGGCAAGGGACCTTGTATGTGGCTGTAATATGTGTCACTGTATTGTGTGCCTTTAATTTTCTCTCTCAGTAATACTTGTTTGTATTTCCGTGAAATGCCTGTAATTTTGTCTGACAGTAATACAGTGGAACCTCGGTTCACGGCCATAATTCGTTGCAAAACTCTGGTTGTAACCTGATTTGGTCGTGAACCGAAGTAATTTCCCCCATAGGATTGTATGTAAATACAATTAATCCGTTCCAGACCGTATGAACTGTATGTAAATATATATTTTTTTTAAGTTTTTAAGCACAAATATAGTTAACTATGCCATAGAAAGCACAGCGTAATAGTAAACTAAATGTAAAAACATTGAATAACACTAAGAAAACCTTGAACAACAGAGAAAACTAACACTGCAAGAATTTGCGCTATAGCCTATGACCCGCTCACTAAAAACTCTTTTTTTAATGAGTTTTAAGCACAGGGGAAAAAATGAACATTTGAAAAATCTGTAATTTAATAAACAACCAAGAAAAGTAACATTGCAACAATTCACGTGCGCGCCTGTGTGTGTCTCTCTCTCTTGCGCGCCTTTGTGTGTGTCTCTCACGTGTGTGTCTCTTAAGCGCACACCTCTGTGTGTGTGTCTGTCTGTCTCTCGCCGGTGTGTGTGTGTGTGTGTGTCTGTCTGTCTGTCGCGCGTGCCTGTGTGTGTGTGTGTCTCGCGTGTGTGTGTGACTCGTGTGTGTGTGGGTGTGTATGTGTGTGTGTGTGTGACGGGCACGCGCCTGTGTGTGTGTGTGTGATCCTGGACTGTTCCCAAACTGCAAACGTTAAAATTGAATGTGTGCTCTCATGTGTGGTGCGCTTATATAGAAATGACATTAAATATATTTAATAGAGAAATAGTGAAAAACCATACATTGCCAAGTATTTTGGCAGTATTTTGACCACTATGCTATGGCTGCTTCTGCTACAACCCCGCTATCACAACAGATTGTATGTTTCAATTGTACATGTATGGTATAAGGGGAAAAGGCACACAATGGATGAATTAGACATGCTTGGCAGATAGGGTTCAACCAATGAGTTTCCATATTGTTACTCCACGTGAGTAGTCAGCTTAATATAAAGGAAACTGAAGAGGCTTCAATGACTACTTGCTACCCTATGTAGCACCATGGAGGCAAGTGGAGTGGGGTTCATAGACAGAGGAAGAGGAAGGGCTCTTTGAAGGAGATAAACAGTGTGAAATGAGATATAGGCAACTCTAGTTGACCATGCCATCAACCATGACCTGAACAAGAGAGAAGCAGGTCAACAATGTGGCCCCATGTGTCACATTTCACAGTGGCTGGTATTATGTAATGTTTTGAAAATTAAAACGGGTACAGTAACAGTAGAGCAAAATTTAAGGTAAATGTAGATCGAGAAATGGCACATTTCACAAGAAATACAATAAGTTGAGTAAATGTGTGTATTTTCAGAATTGCAAAAATACCCTGAAAGAGAGAGAGGCAGCCTGTCTTTGCTCCTGACCAACAGATTGCAATAGTAAGTATGGTACTGGCCAAAAATACCACTGCACACTGAAATAGCAAAATGGATTGCAGTGTTTATCATTTATCCTATCAGTGTGTAGTTGATGTTTAGGACAAGCTATTCATGTGATGGTCTGCATGTACATTTCTGATGCAAAAATAACCTTTTTTTAGAAGAGAATGGTTCTGAATGCAGTGTGTACTTTGTTGTCAGGTGTGTGACATGTTTTGGGTTGTGTGATTTTTTGTGTTTATTGTGTAAAGAGTTTGTATAAGATGAGCTGTAGTTTCAGAAAATATTTGTAAAAAGTGAGAAAAAACTGTAAACGAATGTGAATGGAGCCACACTGCAGAATAATGCATAGATTCACTGAACTGTATGTGTTATCACACACAACATCCTGGAAACTATTAATTCAAGTGCAAGTCTGAGCTTTTTAAATATTGAGAAAACGTAATGACATGAATTTAATAGACCCTGTTTGGTGACTACTGTCTTCCGTCTTCTATCGGCTCAAGAGGTTTCTTGTTTATAGAACTCTTAGTGAGAGATGCTATAAAGAAGGTGTTTCTTTAGCCTCTGACTTTGTATAGCAAGAGTTTAGATATAAATGTTGTATATTTAAGTCTTTAGTAAAATAATTAGAATCACTTTGTTCTTGACTCAAGTAAAGCATATACAGCAAAGTGTGCATCATTGAAATCCTGACGAGCAGTAGTGTACAATATTGACAACTATTTACAATTTTTTTGTTTATTTTTCTTAGAGAAAATATTTAAAATCAAAAATGGGCATTGAACTCGGGCCTCTTGGTTGATGGGCATGTATGCTATCCACTATGCTACCTCCAAACATGGTCGGCAGATCTTTCTCAGTTGATACTGTACTTTATACTGTATGATTGGAACAAAGATCAAGAGATTGAGGTGGAAGATTAATGTTCAAGTGGATCTCATGTGGAATAACTTTAGGAACTAGGGTGTAGTGATTAGGAAATCTGGCCATTAAATGAAAAGCACAGGGTTCAATTCATGTCAAAGATAGTAATTTTTTTTATATATTTTTAAATAATCTTCTTTATCTGTATTGTATGCACCTATTGTACTTCTATTGTACGTGAAAAGCAAGTATAAGGTGACAATAGGACTATAATCTGTTTTGCTCCCATCTTCTTTTTGAAGTGTGAGAGATGTTATTGAGACTGCGTTTTTTAGCCTCTCACTTTGAATAGCAACAGTTTAGATATAAATGTTGAATAAGTAAGTCTTAAATGAAATAATTAGAATCACTTTGTTGTTGACACAAGTAAAGCATATGCAGCAAAGTGTGCATCATTGAAACCTGACGAGCAGCAGTGTACAATATTGACAAATAAATCATTTTATTTTTTTAATTTTTCTTAGAGGAAACATTTAAGGTCATTTATGGGAATTGAACTCAGGCTTCTTGGTTGATGGGTAGGAATGCTATCCACTATGCTACCACCAGACCTAGTCAGGAAATCTTTATCAGTTGATACTGTATATCATACTGTATGATTTGAACAAGATCAAGGGATTGAGGTGGAAGATAAATGTAGAAGTGGACCTCATATGTGGAATAAATTTACAAACTATGGTATAATTTTATTTTTCCCAGTGTGTAACTCAGAAGAAACAGAAAGGTGTGATATTTTTTCCAAAAAAATAACAAGTAGTGATGGTGTAGTGGTTCGCATATCTGCCCTTAACACTAGAATTACCAGAGCCTACGAAAAAACTCGTAGATCTGTCCCACCTTAAATCGCTTCTTAAATCCCTTCACACCTCTCCGCCAGCGTCCTTTGTCCTCTGAATGTGCTGGTAAACTCAGGCTGCAAGCAGCCGGCTATTCCATCCCCCCACCGATTTAGAACGTGTACAAACTTCTCCCAGCTCATGCCTTGATTGATTTTCTGGGAGTGAAGTGGAGTTTTAGAGTGGAAATAATAGATCATAGTTTGGAACACACGCATTTCATGTATGTTCCGTTCCTACTGCAATCTGTGTAAACACATTGTTAAAACAGAAACGTTTTTTATATTCTAGTAGTAGATGACAAAATGTAGGCATAAACTATATAATGTATGAAGCCTGAAGTCCAAATATCAAAGAAACACTTTCACAAAAGGTACAAATCTAACACAACAATTGCACTTTTATTCAAAAATATAACTGCAGAAACAAAAAGCCGCCTTAACATGCGACATTGACACCTGTTTATTATGACTGCCTCCGTGGCGTAATAGAATCAGCTGCTGACTGGGAATCAAAAGGTCGCGAATTCGATCCTGCACTACTCCGTTTTGAGAAGTAAACTGCTCTTAGTCTTAATATTTTAGAATAAAAACATACATTTGATTTCAGTCTGTAACAGCCGGTGTAATTTATGATACTTGTAAAGGTTAACTTTTTTTTTTTTTTGTCAGTTTTATTATCTCAGCCGCGTTCACGAGCCCAAACACACCCCACCCCCGCATCTGACACTGCTATTTTCACATAGACGCGCTATAACAGAGGTAAACTCAGCTCCCTTCTACATCGGAGGAAGAATGCACATACCATTGCTTGCATACTAAAGTGTCAGCAGGCACTTTTCATGGCATTACACACATTTTTGAGCATGCCCTCTGCACACTACTTGTGACTTTAGGCTTTAGGAAGTAAATAAATAAAGGTAAATCGTGTCTTAAAATGATTTCTTCAAAACGTCACATATATTTGTCTCTTTCTTTTTTTAAAATGTGCGTTGATCACCGCCAGCATGTTGTAGCACACAGCATCTGGCCACCTGCATGTTCTTGCGCGCAATGAATAAGAGACAAATATACACTCTGACTGAGAGAATCAGATTGAAAAAAAGCAAACATTTCGAAATGCCATACTTTTACAGCTGATCTGATGCTGTTCGTTTTCAAATAATATTACATTAGTGCAACAATGTTTTCTGATTGGTACTATTCAGGTCATAAAATGATTTCTTCAAAATGTCACATGTATTTGTCTCCTTCTTTTTATTCTGCTGCTGCGCTGACATCGTGCACCAGAAGGCGTGAGCTTATTCAGTGCGACAGGAGCACGCAGGAGGCCGGTTGCTTGTATTATCACAAGCTTTTTTTAAAATGTGCGTTGATCACCGCCAGCATGTTGTATGTAGCACACAGCAACTGGCCACCTGCATGTTCTTGCGCGCACTGAATAAGCTCCTGATCTGACTCTAAGTAATAGCGCCAGCATAAATTCAAACCCGATCTGACGCTGTTCGTTTTCAAATAATATTGCATTTGTGCGATGATGTTTTCACATATATTGTCTCTTTCTTTCAGGTGTGTAATAGAAACCACAGCTAGAGAGAAGTGTGTACAACGCTTCTTACATGAAAAGGCGATGGAAAAAGAAAAGATGATGCAGCATCAACAAGCTTCAGTTCTTTATTTACCTTTATTTATTTACTCACTTCCTACAGCGTGAAGGCACATGTAAAATGCAGAGCTTCCCATATACATATACAAAGTACAGCGATGGCAAACGTGCGATGTGCATTCTTGCTCTGACGCTAGATTTGCAGTGTATCACGATACATTCTCTTACCAATGGTAGTGAAATGAAGTGTCTGCATGCACTTTTTGTGGCATTAGACATGTATTTTTTGAGCATGTCCGTACCAAATAAATAACATTCGAGCAATAGCATGTCTCCAAATAAATAACATTCGAACTATAGCATGTCTCCAATAAATTACATTCGAGCTATAGCGTGTCTTTATGTGATCCAAATAAATAACATTCAAGCTATAGCGCGTCTCCAAATAAGTAACATTCGAGCTATAGCACGTCTTTATGTGATCCAAATAAATAATATTCGAGCTATAGCACATCTCCAAATAAATAACATTTGAGCTGTAGCGCATCTTTATGTGATCCAATTTTTCACATAAAGGCGCTCTATAGCTCGAATGTTATTTATTTGGATCACATAAAGACGCGCTATAGCTCGAATGTTATTTATTTGGCATGGACATGCTCAAAAAATACACGTGTAATGCCACAAAAAGTGCATGCAGACACTTCATTTCGCTACCATTGGTAAGAGAATGTATCGTGATACACTGCAGAGCTATAGTGCGTCTTTATGTGAAAACATCAGTGTCGGGGATGGGGGGGTGGCTTAGGGAAGGATCCTGAACGCGACTGAGAGAATGAAAAGTGAATAAAAAAAAACCAAAACTAACCTTTACATGTATCATAAATTACACCGGCTGTTACAGACTGAAATCAAATGTATGTTTTTATTCTAAAATAGTAAGAATAAGATCAGTTTACTTCTCAAAACGGAATCGTGAGGGATCGTACTCACGACCTTTTGATTCCCAGTCAGCAACTGATACCATTACGCCACCGTGCCAGTTGTAGTGAATATGCGTCAGTATGGCCTGCTAAGGCGGCTTTTTTTTCTGCAGTTACACTTTAGAATAAATGCGCATTTGTTCTGTTATATTTGTACCTTTTATGAAAGTGTTTCTTTGATATTTGGACTTCAGGCTTCATACATTATATAGTTTATGTCTACATTTTGTCATTTACTACTAGAATATGAAAAACGTTTCTGTTTTAAAAATGTATTTACACAGATTACTGTAGAAACGGAACACACATGAAATGCATGTGTTCCAAATAAGGATCTATTATTTCCAGTCTAAAACTCCACTTCACTCCCAGAAAATCAATCAAGACGTTAGCTGGGAGAAGTTTGTGCATGTTCTAAGTCGGTGGGGGGATGGAATACCCAGCTGCTTGCAGCCTGATTTTATCAGCACATTTAGATGACAAAAGACGCTGGCGGAGAGCTGTGAACGATTTTAAGAAGCGATTTAAGGTGGGACGGATCTACGAGTTTTTTCGTAAGCTCTGGTAATTCTAGTGTTAAAGGAGAAGTAGTGGGTTCAGTTCTTGGGCATGATGTGTGTATATTATATTTTGTTTTTGAAGTATTTATCAATTTTTATAGTAAATTTGTTTTGTTCTTTTTATCCGGCATTGCCTATTATTCTTCCGTTGGCTTCTAAAAGGAGTTTGTTTAAAAAAAATAGGAATGCTGTGACAAAATAAAATATTGAGGTATATATTAACATTTGGAATGTAATCAGGTTTTGGTGTGATCCTAGGTTAAAAAAAGTTGAAATGTGTGAAACGGAATGTGTCCATTGATGTACAGTGTACTTGTACTGAAATTTACAGTACAATACAGTGAGTGATCTGTAGAAAAACTGAAAAATCATTCGTGTTTGCAACACCAACTCAGATGGCGTAGAGGTAAGTGCAAGATGTGTCTAAATAAATCATGTAATCTCATTGTACAGGTTCAAATCCAGGAGGAGGCAGTTCCTGAAACATGGAGGAAGAGGAGGAGGAGTTGGTAAGAGTTCATATGAAAGAGTGGTAAGACCAGGGGGCGGCGGAGTGTGCTGATTGTCTTTCTCAGTTCCCTACAGACCTTTCCCAGGAAATCCTGCAAGGTTCCGGCACCTCAGAAGATGTCACTTCCGAAGCCGGCCCCTTTGCTGAATGCATTACTGAAGCCGGCCCCTTTGTTGACATCAGTTCCTCTCCAGACCTTTAAAGCTTCCATCTTGGGCTAACATAGTCAGTTCTGTTTTGGACTCTGTGATATGCACATTGTTCTTCTGACTTAAAACCCTTTTGCAGCTGGGAAAAACAATATACGGGTGGCTGCCCTAAACCTTTATGATGTCTTGGACTCTTAATTGTCACAGTGGTAAGAGTGGTACAGTATAATTACTGGAAGACATCAGAAAGCAATAATTATAATTCCTGAATAAAAGTGTTAAATATGTAATCAAATGTACTCTGAATACACACTGAAGTAATAAATAAAATAATAAGCATAAGAAATAAGTAAAGCAAACATTTTCCGTAAAGTTCAACCCTTTAAATTCAAGTGTTCACTTTTTACATAACATTAAATTATCCCTGTGACATCACAATAGATTTTATACTCAGAAGCTGGCAATTGCTTCAATGATTTAAAATACAGCCTTGAGGGAAATAAATCTGAATTTGTTTCACACTGTAAAATAAGCAAGAATATGGCACTCACCCTTTGATTTCCTTGTGCATTAAAGTTAATATTTTTTGTGCTTCATAAGGTACAGTGAGTGTGCTTCCATTAGCAGCTGTGCATTTAATGAGGGAGAAAGAGTGAACAGGCCCTTGCCCTTATTCTGTGTGTTTCAAGGAAGATGGTTATATTTATATCTCACTATGCCTTGAGAGCCCAGATTTCACTGCTCAGAGCTGAATGTTATCAGTAATCTGAAATGACCTTATGTCACAATCATGCCCGCTTTGCCTTCAAGATGTGCCATCTTCAATAACATTGTAGAAATATAAGCCCTAAACAAATAAACAAATGCTTTGTGAAATTTATCTTTTTCATCTTCAACTTCTTTCTGTCATTCTCAAAATGCCCTTTAATTGCTGAGCCACACATCTGTATTGCTTTTGTTACTGCAGATGTTGGGTTCAGACTTTATCTTAAGATATTTATTATTCCTTCTATCTAGCACACATTTTGTATGAGGGCAGTGTTTTAGCTCTTTTATCAGGCACAAAATCAGTCACGTGCCCATTACAGTAGATGAGTCAGAGGATAATAGAGTTGTTTCACAATTGTCACCATTTGTGAGACATTCTGATGGCAAAGTCTTCAAGGGGACTAGTTGATCCTTTTGCCCCTGAAGGCTTATGCTACTGGCGAAGTGTTTTTAATGGCTGTAAAAGTGTTAATGGAAATTTCTTGGCTCTAAGTAAAATAAACCTCCTTGTTATTGGATGTTTGTCAGTCAATGGTGGATAAAGTGAGAGTGAGAGTTTTGCATCACATTTTACAGAAGCACATTGTAACATGTTGCAATGTACAGTTACTCAAATTGATTTGGTAGATGAAGGAGAGAATCAATGCAGTAATTAAAGTTGTCTACCACATTCACTCTACTTCAAGTCTGAAACAAAACCTTTTTAACACTAGAATTACCAGAGCCTATGAGAAAACTCGTAAATCCAGCCCATCTTAAATCCATTCGCATGTCTCTGTCAGCGTCTTTTGTCCTGTAAATGTGCGGATTAAGACAAGCAGCAAGCATCCTGCTATTCCATCCCCCACTGACTTAAAAAGTGCACAGACTTCTCCCAGCTCATGTCTTGTTAGATTATCTGGGAGTGAACTACAGGAGTTTTAGAGTGGAAATAATACTGCTGAAACACCGCAGAGCCAAAAACTCAGATCTACTCCAGCACAACAATATGATGGCTGAGTAGAGGTCAGGTTTCTGGAGCAATTCTTTGTGCTACAAACAAGAGGTGAACACATCTATTTCAATCCTGAACCCTGCCAAAGGAGGACAGTTTTCTTCTTTTATGTGAGATCCAGAGGCCACAATCCATATCACTTTTCTGTGTGACATTGTCACTGGATTGAGTAAGTTTTTTTTGTATTTAAATTGAGTGATTGACAGTTTGTCAATTGTTTGAATCATTCACTTTGTACTAAGATTATTAGATTTTTTTTTCTTTTATACACAGTTAATTGTATTTTTGCATGTGCATTTTTCTCTAAGTGGTATTTTTATTTAATTAGTTAATCGACGGATTAATTCTTGATTTCTCCCAGGTGAAGTTGGGTTAAGGTAATATATAACAGCTGAGCAGGAGGATGGGGGAAGAGAGAGACTAGAAGATGAGGCTGTAGGGGTGAGCGTTATAGAGTAAGGGACGCGTTGCCGGGGTGCTTGTGTTTTTATACTTTTAGTTTTCATTTTAATGTTTTAACTATCAAGATTTTATACCTTTCTTCATACAGAAACTAGCCAATCTTGCGAGAACTAAATTGAGTTTTTATTGAGAAAAGGACCCTGACTGGTAAGGTTACCTCCAAAGAGTTGGTTTTCTTGAACTATGCTAAGGTGCGATGCAGTTGGAGAGGACTAAAGTGGAACATGGCTGGAGAAGAATTTCAGTGAAACCTGCCTGGCAGCTTCTAATTTAAGCTAAGTGCATTGTGAAGTAGGAACCTGATCATAGATAGTGGTGGAAGGTTCGCTGGGTATGGTGGACTTTTTCCAGTTCCTAAAGGAGATGTTTTTTCTCTTTATGGATTGGTGGACCTGGTACCAATGTTAAAGAAGCAGGAGCAACCGTAGCAGTTTCATCTTCAGATTTTGTTGGCCATTTTTGCCAGTCTTTGTTTTTTAATATTAGTTTTTTCCACGATTGTATATGGTAGTGTGTGGAACCTGAAAAAGAACCTGGTTAGAAATAAATATGAAAACATTTTGATGTAGTACAGTTCTAGTGCTCATTGGATTGTCACTAGGCAGCGTAGTCGGCCTAGTTGACACACAATTTTGGGGTCACATTAATAGCCACCTACACAAAATCAGCCTATAACTGAAGGGACATGAGAGAAGCATTGGAGATCTATTTGAAAAAATGTGTTTGGCAAACACTTGGACTTACTTTCTGTCTGTTTTAAAGAGGAGAATGTTGCATTTTCCCACCATGTATGATGTTGCTGATGCTATGTATAAGATCGCAATTTTTACATTGGCAGCACTGCTTATTAGTCTCACCAAGAATTTCAAGACATGATTTACTAACTAACTTCAAAATCCAGAGTCAAGCATTCTTATTTGTCCAAAAATCTTGTGCTGTCAATGTCACTGGTATAGGTCCAGCTGAAGCCAAGACTGTGTTGCCATCATTTCTTTAAATTATTTATCCCTGTTTAATTATGAATGTAAAAAAAATCAATTTTGAAATTTTAAACTTAATGGACAATAAAACTGGTAAAAAGAAAAAGGAATTGTTGCTTTTACAAAATAATTACAAGTAGTGGCTAGGCCCACTGGCTCACCATTACTTTCTAAAAGGGGGCCCTGTGGCTCAGGATTTTAAGTAACAGTGCTGTATTCTAATATTGTTTACTCTATAAAGCACCTTATGGTGGAACATGCTATTAGAAGTGCTACATAAAAAATGATCAACAGATTTAATCCTCTTAGAAATAGAACCGTTTAATACGCGCCTGAAGTAAAGTAAGCTCCATTGGTGAGTTTACTGTTGATATTATGTGCCAGTTATGAACAGACTTGAATGCACAGAGTGCACAACAGTATAAATTATATACAAGGATTGGAAGAACATATATCCATCTTTATATACAGTAGTATTAGTTTGCTAAATGTCAGATTGAAATATTCAGAACAGTGTGGCAGCTTCATGGAACTTGAGCAGAATTGGAGTGCTAGGTGCTCTACACTCAGTGTATTCTCCCCCCTTTGAAGTTCTCACATTTTATTATTATACAACATTGAATCATAATGGATTGAATGTAACTTTTTTGACAGTGATCAACATTAAAACATGGTGTAAGTCAGTCATTGTCCAACCCGCTATATCCTAACACAGGGTCACGGGGGTCTGCTGGAGTCAATCCCAGCCAACACAGGGCGCAAGACAGGAACAAATCCCCAGCCAGGGAGCCACCCCACCACAGGGCACACACACCCCAAGTACACACTAGGGACAATTTAGGTTCGCCAGTGCACCTAACCTGCATGTCTTTGGACTGTGTGAGGAAACCGGAGCACCCGGAGGAAACCCATGCAAACTCCATGCAGGGAGGACCCAGGAAGTGAACCCAGGCCTCCTAACTGCGAGGCAGCAGCACTACCACTGCGCCACCCAACATGGTGTAATGTGAAAATTAAATTAGATCTCTGCAAATTGGTCTAAATTTGAGTATTTTAAATCTGAATTTGTGGCTTGCAACCTGACATGACTTGAGCAGTTTTGCAAAGAAGAATAGGAAAAGGGGAGGTAGTGTAAAGATGTGCAAAGCTAAAGGAGACCTACTCCTAGGGACTCAATGCTGGAATTGCTGCAAAAGTGAATCTAGTAAATACTGACTTAAAGGGGTGAATAATTATGTCATCAATTATTTTGTCTTTTATGTGTGGTATGTTATAGTGACTCTTGTCAGGCATAGGTGTGGTAGCATGGATGGTAAGCCCTGAGGTGAGTTGGGTGAATTGGTGGAGCCCTTGTATAAGTACAGATGTGTGCGGTTCAGCTAACTTCCTCATTAGCGCTTTGGGGTTTGTAATTTGGCACATGTGTTTTTTTTACTGAAGATTATTTATTCATTTATCATGATGACTGCACTGCCATTTATTTTTGCTGTGGAAAACTTTGTTTGATTTGTTGGAATTAAAGAATGAAGGGTTATTACAACATCTCTTGTTATTTGTATGTGTCCTCGTTGCCTAGTCCATCCTCAGTAATGACTATCGATGTCTCGGGTTCAAGGTTGAGTATCCCAGCAGTTGGTAACCTGGACATTGCAATATGAAATACTCAAGATTGTTCTCCATTTCCCCATATTTAAATACAACATCTAGTCCTAGACAGCAACACACCTTAAGAATCTTGATGAGCCTATTTGGTAATATGTATAGTTAATTCTACCAAAACAAGTTAGCGGAGTTAGCTGGCTTAGATCTAATTTCTTGATCTATCTACTGTATGTCAGGTGTTCCTCAAGTCTCAATTTTCAGATGAACACATGATGAAGAGTAATGTTCTGAAAGTGAGCAAAACTGAGAAATACTGGCAATATTACTCCTTGGAAGAGACAATTCATTTAGATTTATGTCAAAGACTTTCAATGTGGTAAAATAATGTCCCAGTCAAGAGCAGCTAATTCCATAATCACAGTTCTAAAGGCAGGTTTTCAGGCTAACTTTATACATTACATTCTGGGCATTTTATTTTGCAATTCTGTGTTGGTTTGTCTATAACTAATAATTATAGTCATCTTTTCATATAGAGATAGGATAAGTGCTATCTTTTGTTTGTATTGTTTTTGCATTATAATGTGGGCAAACAAGATGATGATTTCACACTTTCTTCCCTAAAATAGATTATTCTTATTAATCCTGTGCAGTAATATAGTGAGTATTGACCTTACAATGTCTGGTCTTTTTGGGGAACAATACTTAACAGCTATGACTATCCACTGAACGTCTCTATACCAGATACTAAACAATTGGAAATACTGAAACCTATGATGCAGAATTTTGCTATGTGTGGAAAGATATCTGATAAAAACAAATTAAATTATATGAATCTGATGAAAGCAATACTACCTTGCAGTGAATTAATTAGCAACAGTTAGAATGAATTAGGACTGTTAGGATCACTGCCCCAGGTTTATCAGCTTTCTAGTAAAAGTTGCTTTTGAAGGCATTTGTTTATTTTGTATGATACATTCTTAACTAACGAATATAATGAAACCCTCCCCTCAGTAATCGGTGAAGTGTTAATTACATATGTTTACTGGGGAAAATGATGAGATTTGCAAACATTGGATCACTTCAGTTACTTGAGCACAGTTATTCGTCTCAGGCTCCAACGTGGTTATCAGAGTCCTCAATCTGTGCATAGAAAGGAGAAGGAGAAGAAGCTGTGATGGGTTGCTTCTCTGTGACCCATCCACTATATGTTTTAGTGAAGACTGTGCATTTTCAATCCAAGTTATCAGCTTCAAGTGTTACCACTGTAGCTAGTAGGTTGCTAATCTTTCAGGAGTAAAAAAAAATCCTCTGGGTATGATAGTGAACCCCAAAAGGACAAGGATAAAAAAGGAAGTTAATTCTCTTCAGTCAGTGCTACTCTGCTTAAAAAAAACTCCGGTACTAAAGGGCAGCTCAGTTTCTTAGCCACTGAAATAAAAGCTGACCATCAAACCACCTTACTTTACTTAAGGCTTGTTATACAAAGAAGGAAAGGAGTTGGATCTGGTAAAACAAACTCCCACGTTCATAGAATATTTTAGAGCAGTACCTGGTCGCTGAGTTTAGAATATCTGGCCAAATGAAATTAATAGTTCAGGAATTTCATTTTTTATTATACAATAGACCTAGACTGTAGAAGTGAATGGTAGACCGCATTTTTTAATAAGATGAATGAACCTTCATTTAAAAATTAAATGTATATGCTGTCTTATATAAATGTACATTGTTGATTTTCAAGAAGGGTTTGCTAATGAAACTTCAGATTTTAGATTTTTTTTTTTGTTTAAGGACTACACAAAAGAGTACATAAAAATGCAACGGAGGGAAACAACAACTGGAATTTCTTAATGAGGAAACTACATTTTGTGTTTGCCAAAGTCTGTGAATGGGGAAATTTCTGTAAACAAACATTAGTCAAAAACAGGCTATGGCTATAAGGATCCTCTGCAGTTTAAGATCATCCATCCATCCGTTATCCAACCCTCTATATCCTAACTACAGGGTCACGGGGGGTCTGCTGGAGCCAATCCCAGCCAACACAGGGCGCAAGGCAGGAAACAAACCCCGGGCAGGGCGCCAGCCCACCGCAGCAGTTTAAGATCATTTTAGAGCATACTGGGTATTGTTTTCCTGCATTTTATTATTTGAAATGTATTGTTTATCACAACACTCCACATACTGCTACACTGCTTTACACTGGTACTGACACTTTAAATGCATCAATTAGTGACATGTTGTACAAAATAAATATCTTAAGGGCGAATATTTCTAAGGTTTTTCTGTGAAAAAATGGAAAATGGTACGAATTTTCTGTGGAGCTTGTTAACACTATGGTGTGACCTGCCACTGGTATTCATCACTTGTATTTTTACATGTATGGAATTTCAAGTGTTGGTTCTACTTATAGAATAAAATGCATTGAAGATTGATTATTATTATTATTAAATCTAAAATATTTGGTTAATAAACATAATTACACACAAAAACCTCTGAATTTAATTCAGGGCTCAATCTTTTCCTATTTTTTACAATATGAACACTGGTCTTTTTGAATTAATATACAGTATAAAGTACAGTAAAAGAGACAAATAACAGACCATTTTCAAATACTTAAGATTTTCATCTGCATTATTGCTAAATATAAAAAGGGCTTTAAATTTTCTTTATACCTGAACTGTTACATGCACTAAACCTTGATTTTTTTTACTTCCAAAAGAATAGTGTGGTGAATAATATACATAATTCATGTAATTAAGGTATATTGTTATCTAATTGCCTTCCAGCCCTGTCCTTTAAGTAACTGTCTATTAATAAATTGCAAGAAGGCATGTGAAAGCAATACAGCTTTATGTAAGTTGTTTTCCAGTTATGATTAGAGTGTTATTGTGTTTTTATATTTTGTAACATTGTTTTCTAATGTGTCGTTATTTTGCGTGAGCTAAGGCCAATTTAATAAGATAAGGCTAGTTAAGGAGCAAAGGCAGTGTACACTTGTGTGTGTAGCATCAGGCTAATAAGGTGCAGTGGTAAAGCAACATGAGGTAGTGTGCTGTGTTAAATCCTTTATGTAAAATAAATGAGAAGTACCATTATTGTATATACAGTTGGTGGCCTCCATAATGGATTCATACGGGGTTCTAAGTGAAGGGAGGGGTACAGAGTGCTTGCAGGGCTATTGCATTTTTGCTTTAATTTGGTACATCAGGGAGGCTCAAGGACAATTCCATGTGTTTCTGCTAGCTATATAACAGTAGATATCCAAAACACTTAAAAGTACTTGGGTATTTAAGTGGTGAAAACTGAACTGTTTTGGGGGTTTAAGTTGTATTATGGCTAAAAGAGACTGAAGGTAAATACATTTAGGAAGTAAACATGTTTTATGATTGAAGTAATGTTTTAAAGAATTGAGGAAAACCATAGTAATTCAAAGACAGTTCAGAGACAATTCAGTTGTCCATAACATGTTTTAGGCAGGCATTAAACTCAATAGCTGCAGTGGGCTGGCGCCCTGCCCGGGGTTTGTTTCCTGCCTTGCGCCCTATGTTGGCTCGGATTGGCTCCAGCAGACCCCCGTGACCCTGTAGTTTGGATATAGTGGGTTGGATAATGGATGGATGGATTTAATTCAATAGGATCAAAATGTTGAGGATTTTTAAAGTTTCCAGAAGTACAGTACATTCATTATTAGGAAAGGGATTATATAGAAGAATCCACACTAAATAGGCTGTCCTGCCAAACTGAATAACTGAGAAGCGATTGATCACAGAAGCTCCCATCAAACTAGCCACCACCCTGAGTTTCATAGCTTAAAGTGAAAGAGTCCAAACAACAACAATGTATGCAAAAATTCATTAGATGACAAATTGTCTTGGAGCAAGGACACAAAATAGCAGAGCATGAGTTTTCAAGTAGGCTCATCTTTAACTCTAAGCACAGGTGTTATTAGTTATCCTACTGTATTATAATAGTTAATGTAAATAGTTTTTTTAACATTGTCATATCTATTCAAACTCTTCTGGACTCATTAAAACAACAAAATCTTTATGAATGCCTTAAATTTACTCTAATAAATTTTATATAGCATATAAATAATGTAAAGGGGTATAAAAAGTACGATGCGATTCTAGCAGATCATTTTACTAGAGTTATCTGTTTGTTGATATTAAATTAGTACTATCTGTCTATTGATATCTATTTTTAAAAAACCCTTTGTCTTTAGCAAGAGTATTTTCCATCTGAGAGTTTTTAAAGTATCATTTGGAATACTAACTAGCAGTTGCTGCTCAGTAGTGATCAGCCAGTTGTTCACAGTAAACTGCACTCTGCCAGTGGTTTCTTCTTATTTGGGATAAAGCAGACAGCCTTGATAGAACCTTTGATATTCCATCATTTGGATTGCACTTGAGAAGGTAAAGGGGTTTGTTGTGAATGTTTAGGAGTAGAATTTCTAAATTAATAATTGAGACACTGTTGCTTGCTAAAATAAAATCAAAATATTAACAACAGTGAAAACAATAAATTCATATACCATAATCCTTTTCAATAAACACAGTGGTTGCAACATCATGTTATATGCACATTTATTGACAATGTCACACCTAAAATGTGTTGACTAAAGCAAAATAATTCAATGTTAATTCAAAATTTTGCTTGTTTAAACTATATTACATATGAACAATTATTTGCTTTTTTTTAATTTGTTTTGGAAAATAACTTCAAAGCATTAGAAAGTTAGTAAAACAAAAATATTTGCAGTTGTTCAGGAGTATAGATGATTTTTAAAGTGCTTTACATAAAAATAAATGGTTTGCCCTATCTATTCATAAATGTTAGAAAAATGTTGGAACACTGTACTTACTTTAGATATATTTGTGGAATAGAAAGTAAAAACCTGAAATCCTTATAAATTCTTATTTTTTGTTTTGTTTTTTAAATAAATGTTATCTTATTGAAAAGAGTGTAAAAGTTCAGAGATGCCAGTAGATAATTATATGGGCTGACTAGGCTGCTTTATCACATTTGAGAACTGTCCTTCTACTCTAAAAATGTATGACTATAAAATCCACAAACATATCTGAATTTGGACAAGGTTAGTTTTACGCTAGGAGGTGAGGTAAAGTCAGTCACTGAAGTTGACTGGGACCCATGCGTATTCTGTATTGGTGTTTCCCCATTTTTGCCTTACAAGTACCAGCGGTCAATGAATGTGTAGCATTAGTTTAGACAGCATTAGCAATAATAATTTATAGCAAAATGCTCGTTTGAACTTCCAAAGGGGACCTTCAACCATGTTTCAGTATAAATTGTGCATATCAGCCTGCCTTTGGACCTCACAGATGATACTCTAAACCCAGTTCAGACTAGACTAAAATTACATAGGTATTAATTACTTTACCCCACTTCCTGGTGAAAAAGTGTTCCAATCTAATATACACTATATATATATATATATATATATATATATATATATATATACACATAAAAAGGTTTGGGGCAGCTATCTGTATATTGGTATCCTGGCTGCAAACTTGCAAAAATGTATAACAGCAATTATGTGCACAAAACTGAGTCCAAAACAGAACTGAGGGAATAGGGAAAAGGTGGAGGCTTTTAAAGGGGAAGACAGGAAGTTAGATCAAAGGGGTCAGGGTCATGGGTCAAGGGCACCGCTCCATCCAAGAACCGGGGCACAAATCGGAGGTAGTACCCTGCCAGCCCGAGAAAGGCTTGGACCTGCCACTTGGTTTGCAGACGGGGCCATTTCAAAATGGCATCTACTTTGGAGCACTGTTGCTTCATGGTACCCCGACCCACCAGGTAGCCTAAATACTTGGCTTCGCTCAATCCAAAGAAACATTTCCTTGGATTAATCCGAAGTCTGGCCTCACCAAGTGTCTGCAATACCTTTTACCTGCTGCAGGTGTTCCTTCCATGTGCTGGAATAGATGACCACGTCATCCAGGTAGGCAGCACTATATGAATTATGGGGCCTGAGCACTTTGTCCACCAGACGCTGGAAAGTTGCCAGGGCCCCATGTAACCCAAATGGAAGGACACGATACTGCCAGTGTCCGCTAGGGGTACTAAATGAAAGATGGCGCCGATTGGTGTGGCTGGCCGTCTGCTCGCCTCTCTAGTCTATGTTTTAACTTTGTTTTTATGTTTTAGTTTATCCCAATGGTCACTGTCCTATGATCGTGAGTCTTTACTAAACACATTTTCTAGCTTGCTTTCCTCTCAATTTTCATCTCCTGATTGGATTTTTTGTGAACCTCCACCTTTGTTTTATTCATCTCCTGACTTCTTTACCTGGACGCCGGTGTTCATCTGTATCAGTGAGTTGAGTGCCCCTCGGAGACGCAAACGCATCCACCGCCGTCGTGGGAAAAGAGCCGGAATTGCTGTTAAACAATGCCGACTCTAGTCCCAGAGCTTTGATTCCCAATGCCTGCGAGTCGCCTATGACCCATCTTCTCCTGCTCAGGACTCCATCACTGGTTCATGGGCGCTGGACAACGGATTAAATTTTTCCATTTCAAGGTGGCATCACTTTTCCTCTGTCTGCAATTGAGTAGTAAACACTGCTAATCTCCACACGCTCACCCATGCTCATCCTGCAACAAGCTCTTCTACTTCTATCAAGGCTTCTCTCTTGAACGTGAGATCAGTGTCTAATAAAACGTTTATTCTGCAAGACTTTATTACCTCAAATAATCTGGATTTCTTCTTCATCACTGAGACTTGGATTTTAAATGGTGACTCTTCATGTTTTACTGACTTGGTTCTATCAGGTTATTCATTTTTAAACTCTCCTCGTCTGACTCGTCGTGGGGGGGGACATTGTCACTGTTTTTAAAAGTATGTTCTTGTGTCGGAGCCTTACAAGGGGTCCGTTTAGCAGCTTTGAACTTCAACTTTTCAAAGTGTGCAGCTCCCTTTCTCTGCTGTTTGCCGTGGTTTATAGACCTCCTGTAATTAATGATACTTTCATTTCTGAATTCTCTGATCTCCTGGCTGATATCACGCTCTCCCATGGCAAAGTATTTATTGTTGGTAATTTCATCATTCACATTTGTTGTCAATCGAAACCTTTGGTCAAGGACTTTTTATTATTATTGGACTCATTTGATTTTATACAGCATATTAATACGCCAACTCACTCTCTCGGTCACACCCTTGTTCTCGTTCTCACTCGTGATATTTCACTGAATAATATTGATTTATGTGATGTTTCTTTCACTGATCACTTTTCTATAATGATGGATCTGAATATTACTGTTGATGTCCCGACTAATAGCTGTCCCCCACGCTGCTCGCACTTTTTAAACTCTTCTATTATATGTGATTTTAAAACCATTTTCTCTAGTTTTTATGTGCATGAACAAAATAATTGTATCGATGATTCTGTCGTAACATTTAATTCTTCCTGTAAAACGGTTTTAGACTCCGTCCCAAGATACACAGTAATAAGGGTAGACCTGCTCCCTGGCTAAATGAAACTACGCAATCACTGCGCCGTGCCTGTCGAACTGCTGAATGACGTTGGAAAAAAGATGGACTGATTGTCTCTAAACAGACTTTGAGGACTTCTCTTTTCAATTTCCAGGCTGAAGTTAAGAAAACGAAACAAGACTTCTTTGCCGATTTAGTATCCCGTCATTCAAAGAATCCTAGGGTCTTATTTAATTCAATTAACGCGGCCATTCACCCTCATTCTGTGATGGGATTAAATAGCACTGTTCATTCATGTGAGCAGTTTCTATCATTCTTTATCAGCAAAATTGATACTATCCGCCGTGGCATTGTTCAAACTGAATATAAACTTACTACTGTTAATCATGACATTGTCCTAGAATCATTTGATCTAGTCTCACTTTCACAGCTAAAAAGAACTATTGACACCCTTAAACCAGCTTCCAGCCCCCTCGATATTGTTCCACCACGTCTCTTAGTGGAAGCCTTTGATGTGTTGGTCCCATCCTTACTAGCGATTATAAATGATTCTATTAGTTCGGGGGTTGTGCCCTCATTATTTAAACATGCTGCAGTCCATCCCTGTCTAAAAAAGGCAGAATTAGATCCTGGAGTTTTAGCCAATTTTTGTCCAATTTCCAAAATTCTAGAAAGAATTATTTATAATCAATTGGTCAATCACCTTAACTCCAATAATTTCTTTGAGATCTACCAATCTGGATTTTGGCTTTATCATGGTGTTGAAACGGCACTCCTGAAAGTGTTCAACGACATCTCTCTTATTACTGACTCAGGTGGCGCTGTAGTCCTTGTCCTCCTTGACCTTCCCGCTGCCTTTGACACCATTGACCATGAAATATTGCTGATGCGGCTTGAACATCTTGTTGGGCTTAAAGGGACCGCTCTTAACTGGTTCAGGTCATATCTAATTGGTAGACACTTTTCAATGACTTTTAATTATTCTTTTTCATCTACTGCTCCTCTTATATATGGTGTTCCTCAGGGATCCATTTTGGGTCCTATTTTATTCTCTATATACCTTCACCCTATTGGAGCAATTTTTAGGAAATTTAACATTCTTTTCACTGCTATGCTGATGATACTCAGATTTATATTCCTGTCTGCCACTCTGCAACAAATCAACTCCACAACTGTCTGTCTGGATGGCTAATAATTTTCTTGATCTAAATCAAAATAAAACGGAGGTGCTTATAGTGGATCCATCAGCTAATACCCAAATTGGTCTTGGACTTCTCGGCTCTTTCTCTGTCTTTTCCAAACCTCAAGTCCGCAATCTTGGTGTTATCTTTGACAGTAACCTCTCTTTTGAGAAACAAGTAAATTCTGTAGTCAAGAGTTGCTTTTTCCAGCTTCATCTATTAGGTTAGATAAAGCCTTTTTTATCTTCTAGGGATCTTGAGAAAGCTACTCATGCTTTTATTTTTTCTCGCCTTGATTACTGCAACTCGCTGTATTCTGGGATTAACAAATCTCTGATACACAGGTTACAGCTGCCGCTCACTTTCTGGTTGGGGCAAGAAGGTATGACTCTGTTTCTCCTATTTTAGCTTCTTTACACTGGCTGCCTGTCAGTTTTCAAATTGATTTTAAAATCTTGCTGCTAGTTTTTAAATCTTTACATGGACTTGCTCCTGTCTATTTATCTGAATTGTGTGTTTTACACCAGCCATCCGGAGTGCTTAGATCTTCTGGTCAGTTGTCTCTGGTTGTCCCTCGTACCAAGTGTAAAACCAAGGGGGACAGGGCCTTTGCAGCTGCTGTGCCTCGTCTGTGGAACTCTTTACCTCATCATATAAAGGAGTCGTCTACAATTGAACTGTTTAAAACGAGATTAAAGACTCATTTCTATTCACTAGCATTCAGTGACCTTCAGTAATACTGATGGTTTCCTCTTTGTGATTATATAACATTATTTCTATTTATTATGTATCTTATTTTATGTTCATATATTTTATTTCTATTTATGTTTTTATGTTATTTGTTTTGTTTTTCTTTCATTCTATTATTGTAAAGCACTTTGGCCACAGCATTACTATGTTGTTGTAAATGTGCTATATAAATAAATTGACATTGACTAAACGCGGTCTTAACCTTTGCGGAGTTTGTTAAAGGAACCTGCCAGTACCCCTTTGTTAAGTCCAGCGTCGTCAAATACTGAGATTGTCCTAGCCTCTCAAGGAAGTCGTCCACTTATGGCATTGGATAAGTGTCAAATTAGGAGACTTGATTAAGCCGATGGAAGTCATTCCAAAACCTCCAACTCCCGTCAGGCTTACTTTACTGACTAAGACAATGGGACCGGTCCAGGGACTATGACTTTCCTCTATTACTCCTAGTTCCAGTGATGCGCTTGATCTCAAGCTCCACTTCAGCTCTTTTTGCCTCAGGAAGGTGATACGGATGGTTTTGGACTACAACCCCGGGCTCTGTCACAATGTCGTGCTCAATCAGAGAGGTCTTTCCGGGGTTTTCACTCACTACCTCCAGGACGGACAGGATAACTGTTTCCAGCTCCATTCGCTGTCTGGGACTTAAATCCGCACTGAAGTTAAGGTTATTCAAATGAGCAAAGAGTAAGCAGGGCTGACAGGAGGAGGGATCAGGATCCCTATCCTTCCACGGTTTCAGCAGATTTACATGATAAACCCACTCCCTCGGCCGACGATTGGGTTGACTCACCAAATAGTCAACGAGTCCTTTCCTCTCCTTAACTTCATATGGACCTTGCCAACGGGCTAGTAACTTAGAGTGGGAGGTAGGTACTAGAACCATGACCCAGTCTCCCAGGTGGAACTCCCGGAGAGACATGCCACGGTCGTAATATCGGACCTGTGCTGCTTGAGTCTCTTCCATGTGACTTTTAAGGAGGGGCCGAATTTTACCAAATTTATTGCATTATTGTGCGATATACTCCAATATATTTGTAGAGGGAAGGGCCTCTTCTTCCCATCCTTCCTTTAAAATGTCAAATATGCCCCGGGGCTGTCACCCATACAATAATTCAAAAGGGGAGAACCCCATAGAAGCTTGTGGGACTTCCCAATAGGCAAAAAGGACAACGGGGAGGAGCTGATCCCAGTTCTTTCCGTCCTCGCTGACCACCTTATGAAGCATTTGTTTGTTTGAGTGTCTGATTAAATCTCTCCATCAGACTGTCGGTTTGAGGATGATACACTGCGGTCTTTAGATGCTTTATTTTAAGTAACTTGGCAGTCTCCTTGAATGTCTCCGAGGTAAAAGGTGTCCCTTGGTCCGTCAGGACTTCCTTAGGGATGCCATCACGCGCAAAGACCCCTACCAATTCCCGTGCGATGGCTTTATAATTGGCTGAGTGCAACGGAACAGCTTTGGGGTATTTGGTAGCATAATCGACGAGGACTAAAATGTACTTGTGTCCTTGGGCTGAGGGCTCCAGGGGTCCAACTAAATCGACCACAATTCTGTGAAATGGGACATCAATTAGGGGAATAGGAACGAGAGGAGCATGGTCCTTCCTCTGGACTCCGGATAGGAAGTGCAAAAGCAACGAACCTCCTCACTGATTCCCGGCCAATAAAAGCGGAGCTTGATCCACTCCAAGGTTTTCTTGGTGCCCAAATGGCCACCAAGGAGGTGGGCGTGTGCTAACTCACAGACCTGCCGCCGAAAGGTCCACGGGGTTAGCAGTAACCTTCTCTCCTGCCCGTCATGTTCTGCTACGCAATACAGGAGGTTATTTTCTAACACAAAGTGAGGACCCTGTGGCATCGACTGGTGAGTGCGCTGGCCGTTGACCAGGACCACTGCATTTTTAGTAAACTTAAGGGAGTCATCATTCCACTGCTCCCTTTTAAAAGAAGCTGGCGTTTCTCTAAATTGAAGATGCAAAAGGGAGAGATGTTCAGGGCAGACCTCAAGGGGCATGGTTTCTTCCCGTTCCATCTCGGCACTGGTGGGTGACGTATCAGCACGTGATGGTCCAGGAGTTGACACGTCACTCAGGGAGGCCGCTTCGTCTCTCTCTCTGCCGGCTGATTACACGGCGTGGAGGCAGCTTGAGATGGCTCATCCCCGTTTACAACTAGGCCTAAGTTAAAACCCAGAGTGGTATGTGTCTCACCGCTTTTAATTTTAGACCAGTCCCACCCCAGTATCACCGGGTGTGGTGGATTTGGGAGGACCGCCATGGTTAACTTCTGTACCGATCCTTCGTAACTGATGACACAGGTGGTGGACCTGTACCAGCAGGTCCGTGGACACAGGTTATCCTGGTCTTAACATTTACCCACTGTCGTGGTAGTACAAACCGGCGCACAACAATAGTTATGTTGCTGCTGGAATTGAATAAGACTGTGGTCTTGTACCCGTTTACGATCACCACACCTATATGTGGGACCGCCAAGGGTTTAGTCAGAGCACACCAGCCCTCCTCCTCCTGCATTCCTCCTCATTCCCAAACGGTTTGCGTGCCCGCATCTCCAGGTATGCCAGCACACGCTCCAGGTTGTACGGGGGAGGCTAGGTCTTGGGACGTACTCCGGCTGAGTTTGACTAAGGGATGGTTCTGCTCCCTCAGATTGTGAGGCCGTCCTATGTGTCTTGAGGAGCTCTATGACCTAGGCCATGTTCTTAAACTGTTTACCCCAGACGGGCTGGGTGAAGCCATGGGGTAGTGCTTTCAGCAGCAGGTAGCAGGCCATCTGATCTATTATTTGATAGGGCTTGTTCACATGTGGCCATAGCCACTGCCCTACCATTGACCATAAGAACCAGGCTTGTTTGTGGGTGCGCTGTTCTGGGACAAACCTCCACTTTCTGACTTTAGACACCTGCCAGTTTTCACAGGGAGGCAGGCACTCTCCCCTGAGAGACCATAATAAGCCCCTTTTAACTCGCCCAACTGGGGCAGCCTAATTCTGTGAGCCCCTCCCACACACTCCCTGACCTGCCTAGGTCGCCCGGCTAAGGGTGCCGGGAGCAGAGCCCGTGCTGGGTCTCTCTGATCCACGGAACACCCTCCCTGCCTGAAAACTCGGCCACGGTACGCTCCCACCTGGATACGTTGCAGGTCCTGTCCACTTCTCTTCCGGGACCTCTCCATCCTGCCGACTACACCAATGTCGCAAAAACCAGACACAAGAGTAATAAAAAGGTTTGGGGTCGCCACCCGTATGTTGGTATCCTGGCTGCAAACTTGCAAAAATGTATAACAGCACTGATGTGCCCAAAACCGAGTCCAAAACAGAACTGAGGGAATAGGGCAAAGGAGGAGGCTTTTAAAGGGAATAACAGGAAGTAAGATCAAAGGGGTTGGGCTCATGGGGGTTTTCAGCTATAGGCTCAAGCCCGGACGTGACATCACAGGGGCCGGAGCCGGCAAGGTCTTCTTCCATAGGCTCAGACCCGGAAATGACGTCAAAAGGGCCATGTGAAATCTCCCGTGAATAGTCTGCAGGAAAGGGAGAAAAAGAGTCAGTGCATTCTGCCACATCCTGGTCTGATTCGGAATTGCCCTTACTCCCATGCGCATGTGTGTGACTATATACAGTATATATATATATATATATATATATATATATATATATATATATATATAATTCTTGCAAGTATAAGGCATTTGTAAATTTTGTGCAGTTTTTCTTCAAAGTATATCTGACATTAAATAAGAAATAGGCAAATACTACAATACTGACAATGTGCCTGAGAGCAAATAGGTATCAGATCCTAATCACACACACAGGACCAATTTAGAATTGTCAATTAACTTAATAGACATGCCTTTTACATGTGGCATAAATAACAGAGTATTCAGAGCAACAGCTATACATAAATTTGAGGGAGAAAATACAAGCTACTCAGACATGAAGCCACTACAAAATTCAAACACAGGATGCTGGATGTGCAAGACAGCAGTGCTACTTTCTGTGCTACCATACCAAAATAACAAATAAAAACACAACTTGCCAACTCATTGGGTTATATACTATTTCTCACTCTGAAGGTTGCTACCCTATCTATCAGGTGTAGTCCCCCACTATCATACACGTAACTTTTCGGCAAAAGACTCCACTCAGACCTTAAGCCTGCTTAAATAAAGCCTTCCAGCCATTCACCTCCAAACTGTAAATTCTTTAGCCTTCAGCACTTGTCTTTGTATCTGCATGCAAAAGTTGAAATTCTGATAGGCAAGTACTGGATAGATGGTGCTAATGATACACCAATAAAGACAGACATCTAAAGTTTACTTAATTATTTAATAAAAGAGTTTCTGAAATTCAGTTGGTGAAAAATAAACTTGACGGATTGATTTAATGCTCTGCAACAACTGATCAAAGAGAATGCTACCACCAGCTACTCCACAAAGCAAACAAGAAGACTAAAAAAAACATTAAAAAAAGAAATTTGAAAGGAATTACACAAGTAAATACAACCTGATGTGACATGAGATTATATTACATAGCAAAACGATTATTGGAATAGTAGGTACCAAAGTGGATTAAAAGTGAATTAATCACTGTCACAGTTTAGTCAAGGCTCTGTCCCTGATCTTGGTTTTCTTTATTTTCTCTGTTGTACATGCTTATTTTATTACTTTTTCCTGATTTATCGTGATTTTTCCGGGTTAATATTTTGGTTAAATTCTGTTCTTTGCTATTTTCTTATTATATCTTTTGGCTTTCAATTTGTGCTGCTTAATTTTATTGTGTATTTTCTTTTTTTTTTCCAAGGCCAGGGCCCCCCAACAAAGAAGCTGTGCAGACCGCCCCAGCCTTAAAGGCTTGAGATGCCTCCACCTACTCCTCATTAGCTCTCTGATGTTTGGATATTATAAGCTATACTTTTTGATTCTTTGGCATATGGAGTTAAGCTGTTGTTTCTAGATTTTAATTACTGGTTTACAGATTTGGATTTTGTTCATTTTTAGATTGGCAAATTTTATATTTGGCAATTTTCAATTTTAACTCTTTTAAATAAACTTTGTTATAATTACCGAAACTCCATTTTGTTATTTGAAGAACCAGGGATTTTAACTGTTCCCCTCTCCCAGTTTAACTTTTTAAAGCTTGGCTGCAAACCTGCTTTGTATTCTGAGGCTTACCTTGTGGTTTCAAGGCTTTATTTTTCAGTTTCTTGAGCCTGCGATCAAAAAACAATTAAAATACAAGACATTAAAGCTGTTATTAAAAGTGGACTTTAATTTGTCCATTGATTGAACTTATTGGATACACCTATGTAGCTGGTTTCAGAAAATAAGTGCCATATGGATAAATAAATGATCACAAAAATTGCAAAACAAGTCTTTGAAATAGCGAGAGTACCAAAGTCAGAGAATATCATGGGTGTCACAAGTAACTGTTTCATAAGTCAGTAGCAAAGCATGCATTAACATACTGAACAAGAAACCAGTATAACTATTCTAATAAAGGAGTCATTATGCTTTGTCCATTTCAGAGTTCAGGTAAGAATGTATTGAACTTGATGTTATCTGTTAATTTTTTGAGACCATAAAAATGTAAATTGCAGTATTGTGAATGTGTGAAAAATTTATTATGCAAAAAAACATGTATTTTTCTATACCTCATACCGGTGAGATTTGGTGAATTAGCGGCATCATGCATGCTAGGATAAGGAATGAAATTGACTTAGGGCTTTCAATTCAGTATTTTGTCTTTGTTTTTAATTCAATCAAAATTCACACTTTAAATGGCCTAAACAGTATCCTCATTTTACTGAGCAGTGTTTTTTTTTTCCTGGCATGGCAATTTGACTTTACTATGTGCTTACATTATTCCTTTTACCACATAAGAGCATCAATTAAACAAAATCATTCATTTCTGTAATGCCTGAGCTTGCTTACAGCTATTTCTAGTTTCCAGAAATAATCAAACGTCAAGTTCAGCTACTGCATTTCCTAAAATCAGGTAGATTTAGGTGTGCAAAACTAATGTTGTCTATCCAGAACTTCAAGAACCAATAGTTTTTATAAACTCCAGAATGGTAATTTTCACTCTGATTCTTGCTTGAATTAAGATATACAAGTTTCTTATTTCATATTTCTAGTACAAGCAAATATTTTAGATGTTGACATCTATGTTAAATGACTTTATTCCTTTTGAAACTTAACACAAAACATAAGATCAGACTCCATATCCTCCCTTTCTTTCCTGGTAACCAATAATATATTTATGTTCTCAATTTCCTCAATAAAACCATAAAACCTTTTTCATGAACACGT